>NW_021024849.1:1805872-1884025 GCF_004153795.1 Camellia sinensis
GTTATATAGTTCACTGTTGTAAGTTTGGCCAGGTTCTGAGTCTTATTGATAATAAAGAGAATTGAAACGTGTCATTGACATTAGTGTCATGAGACTGTATAATGATGTAATTGATTATCTTGGTTAACCATCTATTGAATGCTATAGTTTTATTCAATGCTTATATTTGGTTTAGTATTTTTCTACTGGGCTGTGGCTCACCCTTTATGGGAACATCATTTTTAGGTTCAGGTGATAAGCTACCTCCACGGACTTAGCCTGGAAGGATTTGATGTTTGGGATTTTGAAGACTTGTCTTTAGTTATATGTTTTACTTTGTTATTTTTTTGAGATTTCATGTCAACATTCAAGCCTAGGGCTTAACTTGTAATTGAGTTAGTACTCATCCTTTTTGTGTCCAAGTGTTAGCTTGGAAAGATGTAAGCCCTTAGGGCATTTATTTTGATGTTGCAGGATGTTACATGTGATGTCTTTCAATAAGAATACTCTGATGAATAACCCAAATGATTCGTTTTCTTTTATAAATGCATGTTAATGTTATGGTTATTATGGGTTTATTTGAGGGCGTCACACGGTGGAGGGCCAAGGCCTCGATGATGACCATCAGGCCTGTTGACAAAGATAAGATTCGGATGGTTGTGCACAACCTCCAGCCCAAGCTCATGCAGAAGATGACCGTCCTCCCCCTCCCCACCTTTGCAAATCTACATGAGATAGCGGTGCAAATCAAGGACGCTATGAAACAGGGCCTCATTGATCATGAGAGGGAGCAGCCCAAGAGGGCATTCAACCACAGTACAAATGCAGGCACAAGCAGTGCTGCAGCTGCCAGATCTTCAGATGTGGGAATGGTCATCACCACCAACCCAAGAACCCTTGCAGCTACCCCATTCACCGGTGCGTCCGAAAGTAGCTCGCAAACGACCAAGAACCCACCTTGAGGCCAGAGAGTCTTCACCCCGCTATACATGTCTTTGTCTAAGGCTTTGGGGGTTTTGATCAGGAAAGGGCACTTGAAGCCCCTAGAGCAGCGACCATTGCCAGAAAAACTTCCCCCCTCCCATAACCTGGCAAAGTACCGCGCGTTTCACCAACAGCATGGTCATGACACCGACTACTGCTTTAGATTGTGTCACGAGATTCAGGACCTCGTTGACAACAGGGTGATCGTGCCTCTGGAGAAACCGAATGTCACAACCAACCCTCTCCCACCACATAACCAAGCTCCACCTCCCAAACACATCAATCTAATCCAAACTGGGATTATGTCATACGACCCTAGCATATATATCACCCCTTCTCACCTACCTAAGCCGGAGGTGTTCATTCCTGAAAGCACTGACTTGTGCATGTTGGACATCTCCCAAGCCCAACCTGAAACGGTGGTGGTAGCTATCGAAGATAGAATCGGGTCGATTGTGGGAACAAATGGGAATGATCAGTCAGAGCCTGAGGGGTCTGCGAGCTTCATGTATAACCCGAGCGGTTACATTACATCAGCAGGCTAGGCTAGGCCGAGAGTGGAATTGCCAGTGGGGGCAGAGATTTGTGTAGTACGGGAGGATGGACCTAATCAGGGGCAAGATGACCTAGTGGATCTGGAGGAGGACATCACAAACCTTCAATTCTTCAACGAACAAGACTCAGGAGACGTGACTGTCAACTGGTTTGATTTAGATGGGTCAGCAGAGTCTACTGGGTGGCTTGATGACCAACCAGATGTTGTTGGACAACCTCAACTAGAACAGGGTCCGTTAGGGACGGGGACATCAGTTGTGGCCGGAAGGGCTGAGGAACAGAATAAATCGCCGGAGAGCACCGGTGTTAAAAATTTTGCTTAGAATACGGGCAGTTTGGGTACGGAAGATGCTGAATAGCAGGCTGCACTGAAGCAGTTTGAGCGGGAAAGGATCGAAGATTCTGAGAAGGTCAGAAAAGCCAAAGCCCCTGCGGGGATAGAACGTACTGTGTGCACAGGAACGGAAGGTGTTGCAGGCACAGGAATAGTTGTAATGGAGCCAGACAGGTGTCTGTCGGCTGCCGATGGCATGTGGTAGGAAAATGACGACCTATGTCTTGCCCACACAGGTGAAGACTGGGGACAAAGCCAGCCGGATGATACCTGGTATATTGGTGAAGTAGACCACATGACTAGGAGCAGGCGTTATTTCAAGCTCCCGCACTTAGATCAACTAGAGGCGTCCAGAAAGGACAAAGAGACAGAGAAGCAGAAAGATAAGCTGCTCGAGGAGGAGGCTGTGCTGAAACAGCTTAAGAAGATACAAGCAGACATCTCCATCTGGGGACTGCTTATGGCCTCAAGAGTACATCGACAAGCTGTCCTTTCTGCAATGGACAAGGCCAAACTTTCAATAGATACCACGCCTGAGTAGCTGGTAGGACTGGTCTTTTCGGGAGGAGCTTCCCCGACATTGACCTTCACCGACAAGGAACTACCGCTTAAGGGCGCAAACCATAACAAACCTCTTTACATCTTCGTGGAGTGCAAAGACAAATGGATACCGGTAGTTCTTGTCGGCACAGGATCCGCCATTAACGTGTGCCCGTCGAGGACAGCATATGCAATCGGGTTGAAGCCCGCGGACTTTGTTCTAATTGCCCAGGTGATAAGGGCCCACGATAACACCAACAGAGAGGTGATGAGGACTGTGAAGATTCATACTCAGGTTGGTCCTGGACAACACGAGATTGACTTTCATGTCTTGGATGTTTCCGCAACCTTTAATCTACTGTTGGGGCGGCCATGGCTGCATCAGGTGAAGGCGGTTTCTTCCACTCTGCATCAAATGTTGAAATATCTCCATAGGAAGGGGGTGGCTATAGTTTTTGGGAATTCGTCAATCTATCCGCCGCCAGAGGTGTCTACACCGGTTTTGGAAATCGAGCATGGCACGGAGGATGTGTTCCCATCAGGATTTACCCTAACCGAGGCCTGGGTCATTCAAAATATCTTAGCTGTTGATGAGGGGTTATATGTCAGTACACAGTCTGTGTACCTCATGAACAAGCTTCAGCATATCCCTGGGATGGGACTAGGAAAAAGTGGCCGGAAGGGCATTACAGTATCGGCCGAAGTGCCGCATAACCCGCATACCTTTGGCTTAGGCTATCTGCCTACCAAGGAAGACTGGGTGAGGAAAGGCAAAGAAATGGCTGGGAGAGACAGAGCCAAGCAGACCGGGAGGCATTTTGAGTTGATGCATCGGCCTATCCAAGGCACTCTGAACGGACGCTTTGTCCGGGAGGGGGAAGACTTTCCATTTTGCGGCTTCCCAGAGCCATGGCTAAATGCCGAGAAGAGGCACCTACCGGGTTTCGAGATCTTCTTTGACTTACAATTGACCGGGGATGATGTTGTCGAGGAGTAGACAGACCCATCAGCTGAGGTTAAGCAGTGTAAGGAAGTAGATTCTGAGAGCATCGAGATTGAAATGGGGTTAGCACTGGCTTGTCTACTTTCAGATCCTTCGATCGTACATGAGTGCTTGGGGGATGACCTCTCAGTGGCTATGATTGGGAATGAAGCGGTTGTGAGCCCATCTTTGAACATTTTGGATGCATCCATCGCACCCTCCCTCGTCTGGCAGTACGAGGAGGGATTCTTATCGAGCAGCACCAAGTCAGGTAGTGAGCCAAAATCTGATTCCACCGAGTCTGTGGAGTCGGAATCAGGTTCTAGCTCGTCCGAGTCCGAGTTCGGTATTCCTGGGGGTGACAACCCGGATGCCACAGTCCTGTCTAGGTCGTCTTTTTCTTTTTCCTTTGAGTCTGTTGTAACAGAGGAATCAGGCGACTTGGAAGTGATTAATGAGAATGGAATGGCTATGGCCTTTGAGTATTTTTCTGTGCCCTTGATTTATTGCATTAATTCAGACTTTCAAAATTTCGACGAAAATGACGAGGAAGAAATTCCTCTGATTTTGAAATATTTGCTAGATCAGGAGCAGGAGAGGTTTGTAAAACCGCTGGTTGATGAAATCATCCAAATTAATGTTGGTACTGAGAAGGACCTGCGGCTGGTCCAGATCGGGCCTACGTTGTCTTCGGAGGAGCGCGAGCGCTTAGTCGCTTTATTAAAAGATTTCAAAGATGTTTTTGCGTGGTCCTACGAAGACATGCCTGGAATCAATCCTAAGATTGTACAGCACCGGGTCCCTCTTAACCCAGAGGCCCGACCTGTTAAGCAGAAGCTTAGAAAGATCCGCCTGGACTGGGCTATCAAGATCAAAGAAGAGATCACCAAGCAAATTGACGCAGGGTTCCTGCTAGTATCCGAATACCCAACTTGGTTGGTCAACATAGTTCCAGTGCCGAAGATAGATGACAAAATTCGGGTATGTGTGGACTTTAGGGATTTGAACAAAGCCAGTCCGAAGGACGACTTTCCTCTGCCGCATATCGACGAATTAGTGGACTTCACTACTGGGCATGCGTTGCTCTTGTTCATGGATGGATTTTCTAGCTACAATCAGATATTGATGGCACCCGAAGACCGGGAGAAGACTGCTTTCACCACCTCGTGGGGGACCTATTGTTATAGGGTGATGCTGTTTGGGCTGAAGAATACTGGAGCTACATATCAACGGGCTACGACCACAATCTTGCACGATATGATCCACAAAGAGGTTGAGGTGTACGTGGATGACATGATTGTCAAGTCCAAGGAAAGAAAGGGCCACTACACCGCCTTGCAGAAATTCTTTCAACGGATCAGGGAGTATCAGTTGCGGCTGAATCCTCAGAAGTGTACGCTCGGTGTTATAGCAGGGAAAATGCTGGGGTTCTTGATTACACAGACAGGTATCAAAGTCGATCTTTCCAAAATCAAGGCCATCTTAGAAATGCCACCACTAAGGAATAAAAAGGAGGTGTGAGGCTTTCTGGGTAAAGTGAAATTCATAAGACGGTTTATTGCTAAATTAACCTTGACTTGTGATCCACTCTTTGGTCTCCTGAAGAAAGGAAAGAAGTTCCAATGGGACAGCCGATGCCAAGCTGCTTTTGAACAGATCAAGTAATATTTACAGAACGTACCTATGTTGTCACCGCCTGAGCCAGGGAAACCGTTGATTCTGTATCTTTCAGTTACTGAAACTACAATGGGCTGCATGCTTGCACAGGAGTCTGAGGACAAAGTGGAGAGAGCTATCTACTACCTGAGCAAGAAAATACTGGATTATGAGACCCGTTACACTTCGCTAGAGAAGGCTTGTCTGGCCTTGGTATGGGCTACCAGGAAGCTCTGGCACTACTTGTTAGCTCACTCTGTAATACTGGTTTCAAGATTAGATCCCACCAAATATCTCTTTGAGAAACCGGCACTTACGGGTAGGCTAGCCCGTTGGTTGCTTTTGCTTTCTGAATTCGATCTGAAGTATATGACGCGCAAGTCAGTGAAGGGGAGAGCGGTAGCGGAGTTCCTAGCCGTTCACCCAGTTGAAGGGGATGAAGCAGTTGAGTACCTATTCCTAGACGAGGCTATTTTGCATGTCAAAGACGAAACCTAGACGATGTACTTTGACGGAGCGTCAAACCAATACGGGTATAGGATAGGGGTGTTGCTCATAGCACCCGACAATTCCTGTATCCCTCTAGCATTCAAACTCCGGTTCAAAGTATCGAACAATGAAGTAGAGTATGAGGCATGTATTGCTGGTTTAGAAGCTGCCATAGAACTAGGGGCAAAACGGTTGGACGTCATCGGGGACTCGAACCTTGTTGTATCTCAAGCTAAAGGAGATTGGAAAGTCAAAGAAGAAAAGATGAGAATCTACTACCAGACCTTGGACTTGCTGATTCCTCGGTTTGAGAAACTAAATTTCGCTCATCTGTTAAGAGAGAACAACAGGTTTGCAGATTCACTAGCAACTCTATCTTCTATGATAGACATCCCTTTTAGAGTCCAGATGCGTCCGATCATCATTGACTAGAAATTTGTGCCGGCCTACGAGTTGATTGCCGCCATAGATGAAGTGCAAGATGAGAACCCTTGGTATTACGATGTTTGGAGCTTCTTGGAGAAAGAGGTGTATCCACCAGGGGAAAATGCCAAAGATAAAAGGGCAATTCGAAGAATGGTTGCTCAATTCATCGTCTGTGGGGGTAAACTGTATAAGAGAGGTTATCTCGGGATGCATATGCTGTGTATTGATTCCAAAGAATCGAAGCGCCTGATGAAGGCCATCCATGGAGGAGAGTGCGGAGCGCACATGAACGGCGTGATGCTAGCCCGGAAAATTCTCAGACAGGGTTACTACTGGTCTACCATGGAGGAGGATTGTATTGGCTTTGTTCGGCGATGCCACAAATGCCAGATCCATCCAAACCGCATGAATATTCCGCCGTCAAAGCTGTACAACATGACTTCGCCATGACCATTTTCAGCCCGGGGGATCGATGTGATCGGGGCTGTCACTCCGAAGGGGTCCAATGGGCATGAGTTCATTCTGGTTGCGATAGACTACTTTACAAAGTGGGTTGAGGCCTAGTCTTCTGCAGTGTTGAAGGCATCACATGTTGCTAAGTTCATCAGGAACAACATCATCTATCGCTATGGGGTCTCGAACGAGATTATTTCAGATAATGGTTCCCACTTCAAGAAGGAAGTGATCGACTTGTTGGAGAAATACAACGTGGCTTTTCATAAGTCATCTACATATCGGCCGCAAACAACTGGCAAGATAAGCTGCCATTTGCTCTGTGGGGCTACCGGACTTCAATTAGAACATCTATTGGATCGACTCCATATTCATTGGTTTATAAGATGGAGGTCGTTCTACCTATCGAAATTGAGATTTCGTCATTACGAGTACTGGCTGAGTGTCAGATAGCCGAAGTAGATTGGCAGCAGAGCAGATTCGAAGAACTCATGCTCTTTGATGAAAGAAGACTGAAAGCACTGTACCATGTACAGGGTTATCAGCGCAGAATTGCTAGGGCTTTCAACAAGAAAGTCAAGTCTAGGAATCTGAAGGAAGGAGATTTGGTGCTCAAAGACAACCGAGCCCCCATCCATGACCCTAGGGGCAAGTTCAGACCCAATTGGACTGGTCCTTACATTATCAAGTCTATCTGGTCGGGTAGACCTGTCGTTCTGATGGATCTAGATGGCCTAGAGTTCTCCCAACCGATCAACATGAACAAGTTGAAAAAATATTACCCCTGACTGGCTCGCTAGGTTGAAAACCCGAAAGGGCGACCTAGGCAAAAGTTAGACCACAAAAAATTTGAAATTATAAAACTGAGCTCGCAAGGTTGAAAACCCAGAAAGGGCGACCTTGGCAAATGTTAGAGCGCAAAAGGAGAGTGTTAATACCTGAGTGAACCTGAGCCGAACTACGTAAGGCTTGATTCCCTTCTTTGGGATACGTAGGCAACTTCATTCTGAAGTCCAGCCATAAACACTTCCCCGATCAACTTTGTCCATGTGATTATGTTTGGTCATCTTTGTCTATTCTGCATTCAAGAGCTCGGTTGCGATCTCCGACGCAGTGCTATTCAGACTAGGGGCAACTTTCCAGTTGCTGGGATCCGGGGTTGTACATCTCAGTGATAGATCTTAGGCATGTCCAGTTGTAATCCATATCGAAAATGGTTTTGAAAAGTTTTAATAAAAGTTGATTTTGCTCAAATTAATCTTTTTACAACTTAGACCATTTTTGGACCAAACGAAAATTTTTCAGTACTCACAACCTTCAATTTCATTAATTTCAATACAGAGTTCTCCTACTCTTGAAAACAAATTGAAGTTGCTTTTCATTACATTCATAAAGAAAACTTGAAAGTTCTGATTAAAGCAAATAAATTCGGGGCATAGTCAGGTGTTCCTGCCTCCCCTCCCAGAGTTGGTCGAAGCCTCTAATGCCAAAGTTGGCTCTACCTGTGCCTCTTCATTGAGCCAATCTATGCACTCATCAGAGAGGGTGCAACTGAAAATGGGAGCGGGGGCTAGAAGCTCTCTCATCCTCCATGCTGTGGCATATCAGGCTAGCTGTGCGCCTCGGACTAGAAATGTAGCAGGGTACTCTATCCCCTTCTTCGTGCAAGTCTGATCATGACCGAACTAGTGCCGGATCCGGAACGGAATGTAAAAGACACAGTGTGTCAGGCCAATCAACTGGATCCCAGGCTGGCGAGTCATGTTATAGCTCATCGCCAGTAAATTAAGCCAGGGGCAGCGCCAAGCAATGTGGTCCGCGAACAAATTGCACATCCAGTTGTACCACCATCCCTCATCCGGGGCATCGACTAGACGTCGTCGGAAGAAATAGCTGCGAGCTGAATATGCCGGACACGAGTCCACCACTCTCAACTTGTCCATCAACCACACCTGGGGAGGGATGAAAAATGAGAGATTAAAGAATAAAGAGGTGTACGTTGAGAGAAAAGTAAGAAAAGGGTTTTGAGAGAAAAATCGAGCCTGAGGGCCGAGTGATGCGAGCAATATATATGTGAGATGGGGTGGGAAACATTACTTGCAGTAGTAGTGGACTCCCCGCAAATCTAGTCGTCTCCCGGCAATGAAAAGCATCCAAACCCATCAATGTTTAAACTAGCGTCATGGCGATGCAGCTTTTGCCCTCTTTCAAGCCCTCAGCGACCTCAATCAAATGGGTGCTAAACCCTCCAAAGTCTGGGGCAAGCAAGAAATGAGACAACATGCACAAGCAAAGCGCATGTCGCCGATATCCCTGCCAATGATGGTCGCTGCGGTCACCGACATCAGAAAATCGATGAATCATGCTCGGAATGTCCCGCTCTCCGTCATGAATCAATGACTGAGCGTCATACAAAGTAAGGCCGCACATCCGTCCTAAGGCTTGGACGTAGCCAAAATGGAGCCAAGGCAAAATTTCTTCATTGCGTTCGAATTCCATTAAAGCTTGGAAATCCTCGAAAGTGGGACACATCTCTTGTCCGCTGAAGCTAAAGACGCGTGTCAACGCAGCGGGATGCAACTCAGAGTGAATAGTGCATTTATGCCGAAGCCTCGAAAATTCAGCTTTTTCGAGCCGTCCAAGTTGGCAATCCAATTTGTGAGATTTTGGACAAGATATGCTTCCATTTGGTGCAAATTTGAGCTGAAATGGAGAAAACTACGATGCTGAGGCTTTTGTAAAAGATAAGGTGTTGAGTGGAAGACAGGTGTCAGCATTCTGGAGGTGCTTGCCATTTTTGGCCGATCGGCCAAAAAGAGTGCCGACCGACCATCTTTTTTGGCCGATCGGCTAGTAATGTTGGCCGATGGCCATATCTTGTGGCCGATGGCCTATCTCCTTGTTCTCTGAGCTGTCTTTGAGTTGAAGATGTTGAGAACTTGTGACTGGTTCCACTTCCAATGCCTTCGGTGATGATTTTGCGAAGTCGCGCCTGTGTTATGGTAGTTTGTTTATCGAGTTGTTGTACATTTGCTTATCGAGTTGTATTTTGCATTCTTTAAGTCTTTGTTTTTCTTATCGAGTTGTATTTACATTTGGTTAGCTTGTCGAGTTTTTTGTTTTGCTTATCGAGTTGCTTTGTGGTTAGTCGGTTCACTACCTAATTAATGCAATTCGAGTGTTTAGTTTTCAAAACAAAGTTCAATCTCATTTACATTGTTATGTAATGCGATGCGATGCTCAGAATGTACAAATGTAACACTTTTTAAACAAAACAACTGTTTCATTTCATTATATTTTCTCTTGCAAAAAGTACATAGTTTTGAAGAAAACAAAACCTGCCTGAGGCAGTACAATGTGCAAAGCTACTAGTAAAAAGAAAAATAAAGCAAAAAGAAGAAAAGCATCAAAATGTCTGGGTCGACGCCGGTAGCCTCAAGCACGGGAGTCCGTCTTGGTCTTCTTCCTGGACGAAGGTCCAGGATCGCCGCCGTCATTTCCGTTGTCTGAGCTGTCTCCAGCCTCATCTTGCGACGACGCTGTCTCCTCGTCAGAATCATCGGGGGAAGGCTCCTGTGAACTACTTTCAGCACGAGCACGCCTGTGTCTGCCTTGGCTGTGGATCCTCATCACCTGCCTGACTCTTCCTCCTCCTTGGGCAGGTACAGATGGCCCTGCTGGAGCACCCCCTACGGCTGGTATCTGGAATGCGGCCTGAAAAGAACAAATGGCAAATGTATCAGTTATGCTATGCAAAACAGGGTATGAATATCGAATGCAATGTATGAGTGCAGTGTATGAATGCTATGAGTACCGTATCAGTGTCGTGAGCAGTATGTGAGTTACAGTATATCAGTGCTGTGAGTGGTATGTGAGTGCTGTGTGTCAAGTGCCGTATCGATAATGTGATGTATTAGATCAGTATGGAACATAATGTGCAGAGTTTTGAAATTGAGGTTGAAAGAACTCACCAGGATCTCGTAGATGGTGAGCAGGTCTATGCTCCGCTGCAGCATCCCCATCACTGAGGCCGTTAGCTCCAAAGACTGTCCGGTGTACTCAATCGAAGCCTGCAAAAGTGTTGAAGTATTTAGTATTCTGCAGAGTATCAAATGAAATGAAATGACTGTATAGAATGCAAAGTATAGTACATACCGGGGTCGAGCCGCGAACTTCGACAAGCTCATGATCAGCCGGAGGAGGAGCGATGGGAATCTGATAGGTCTCCCCACCCTGTCCTCGGCATGTCATGGTAGTGGGCAGGGCTGGCCACTCTACTCCCTGTCCCCTTCGGGACCTACTCCTGGTACGGGCCTGAGCCGCCCTCGATGCTCCCGCTCCTACCGCTGGCGCTGCAGGCCTTTCTCTCTCGACTTGGTGAGCACCGGTCAGAGGCTGCATCAGATAAGCCTGGATGAACTCGGTGTAGTCGCCCTCGCCTCTGAAGGGGTCAGAATCCCAGCCTATCGTGAAATCCATTATCTCCTCCAAGGTGTATCTCTTGGTATGCCTTATATGGGTAGGAGGTGGACTTGGAACTATCTGCTCCGGTAAGCCAAGGGTCTGGCGCAGGAAGTGCTGACCCAGGTACCAAACTCGGCAGACTGGACCCTTCAATAAAATCCTGAATCGGGCAGTCTCCCGAGCACCTGCATACTGCTCCCTCACTGCGTCAGGCAACGGAGCCCAGGGCTGCCAAGTGATCTGCAAATAATGAGATATACAGTATGTTATCTACTGTTGAAAGTACAATGTAAAGTGAAGCTTAAATGAACTGTAAAGTTTGAAATACCTCTGTAGCGGTGATGGTGTCAAAGTATTTGCGGAGAAACAGGAAGGACTCCCGTGGCCTCCGCTCGCACCTCACGTCATAGCGGTGAGAATGTGGAACGCCGAGGGGGATCTCCACATCTGGCACTGGGGCAAGCCTAGGAAAGTAGGCGTACACCCACAACTACAGAATGTAACAGGGCAAATATGAGTATGCTTATCAGATAAAGCATAATGCAGATAAAGCAGAAATCAAAGAATGGTGTGCAATGTAATGTGCAGCATGTGAAGTGTATTGTGCAGTGTGTGCAGTGTACAGCCAGTGTAAAGCAAATTGCGTGTGCGCAATGTGTGTGGTGTACAGATAGTGTAAAGCAAAACTGTAAAAACAAAAAGGGAAAATGTACCTCACAGGCTTGCCAATAGCCTCCGAGCAAGTGTCCGCTACGGCGGGAGGATGAGCTCATATATCCGTAGAGGGTGGCCAAGCCTGCGCTACCCCAGTCGTAGCGCCGAATCCTGGTCATGTCCACCAGTGCGCTCAGTAGATAAAGGGCAACAGTGTTCGGCTGGTCGGCGAAAAGGGTGGTCCCGAGCAAGAACATGATGAATCCGCGAGTGTACTGCTCTTCCTCCTCTCGAGTCATAGGCGTCGTCTGTACCCTGAAGTGGTCCTCGAACCAAGAGTACCTCACGAACCCTGGCCAGGAGAGAGGTGGCCGGGCGCCGAGCAAAAACATTTGGACGGCATTCCACTCATCTATATCAGTGTCAAAGGGAATCAGATCACTCCTTACTCCGATGCCGGTGAGCATGGAGAAATCGAAGGGAGTCATCGTTATCTCCACTGTAGCAGAAAGGTGGAAGGAATCGGTGGTGTCCCACCACCTCTCCACTAGTGCGCCAAGAAGGGGCCTACTCGCAGTGAGGCGCGAGAGTCCGATGCAGAAGATGCCGAAGCCGGCCTAATCAACGATGTGGCGGACCACATCGGGCAGCTCCATGTACCAACCTCGGGCGATAGTGTTCCCATACCCCCGGAAGGCATGGGAATCCAGCTGTGTTCAAAACAAACAGATGCGAGGTAGTGTCAAAAATACAATATGTTGAATGCATTCAGAATTGGTGAATATGCAGTGTGTGTGCATGTGTTCAAGTTTAAACGGATATCGTGTGTGGGTGTGCTCACGGTGAACTACGCATATGATGTATCAGTGTGTTTGGGTTATTCAATTATAGAGCAGTATTCGGTTATCGAAGATATCTGATCTACATTGCGGAAAATGAAAGAGAGGAATAATATACCTTAGCGGCGCCGAAGGATAGGTGTGACTCTGGCTTGCATAGCAAGAGCTCCAATGGTGCGCCTCGTGCATAGCTCCTGAACTAGCGGATGCTATCGGGAGGCAACATGTGTATCGCGGGCTTGTAGGTCGCCGGATCGAACGGTCGAACATTGAGTGGCAGGAGCTCAACCTCAGGGTCCATGTCCATCTCTGGGGGAGTCCCGCCCTATGGAATGTCGTCTGCCATCTCGAGAAAGGTGCAAAAATGGTCGAGGGTGCGAAAAATGGGCAAGAATGCCAAAAGTCAACCCCGAGGAGTGAAAAATGGGAGAAAGGGTCGAAGTGTGGGGAAAGGCATGAAGATCAAGGTAAACTCGGGGGAAACAAACCCCAAGTGAAGGAAATCAAGAATGTGGCACCGAAATCGAGTTTTGTTCGGTTCAAAGTGTGTAAAACGAAAAAGGTTTCGCGAATCAAACGATGTAAAAGCTCGAAAACGGGTGAAAAGCAAGATCGAAGCGAGGAAAATGACCTAGAGAGGTAGGGAAATGTTTTTCAAGCTTGAGGAAGTGAGAAAATGGGGTTTGAGGCCCTATATTTAAAGACCCGAGGTGAATGGACAAAACTGTCCTGAAATTGCCATTTTTGGCCAATCAGCCAAATTGTTAGCCGATCGGCTAAATATTTGGCCGATGATCTCTTTTTGTGGCCGATGGATGGCCGATGGCCTCCCCTTGTGGTCGATGCACCTCCAATGTTCTTTTTTGGGTCAGTTGTGTTGATTGGTACCCTTATCTCTCAAGGAAGTGCAAGAAAATACACTTTTGAAGCTTAACCAGCCTTCGTGTTGACCTTGAACCGTGTCTTCCGTGTGCGGCATTCGATATGCGCGAGATGTATCCTTTTTCGTATCCTTTTGTATATTACGAAACTCGAGAATTGCTTTTGAGCATGTTGCATTACAATGTTTTGTCATAAGCGCGCTTGTTATGCGTCTTTTCGTTCTTGCATCGAGCACACTTCGTCTTGCTTTCGAGTTGCATCTCAACATCACGAATAACATGCCTTTACCATGCTTCCGTTGAATATGTGCCTCTCTCTGTTGTTGCATTGTTACACACATTGTATGCGTTGTCGCGCATGCTTTACTTACATGTGTTTATGCCTTTCTTGTTACACACATTGTATGCGTTGTGGTGCATGCTTTACTTACATGTGTTTATGCACCTTCTCGCATTGTTACACACATTGTATGTGTTGTCGTGCATGCTTTACTTACATGTGTTTATGCCTTTCTTGCTTCACACATTGTATGCATTGTCGTGCATGCTTTACTTACATGTGTTTATGCACCTTCTCACATTGCTTCACACATTGTATGCGTTGTCGTGCATGCTTTACTTACATGTGTTTATGTCTTTCTTGCTTCACACGTTGTATGCGCTGTCGCGCATGCTTTACTTACATGTGTTTATGCCTTTCTTGCTTCACACATTGTATGCGTTGTCACGCATGCTTTACTTACATGTGTTTATGCCTTTCTTATTTCACACATTGCTTACGTTATCGCGCGTGCTTTACTTACATGTGCTTATGCCTTCGTTGCATTGTTATGCATCCCACCTGGCTTGCGTTGTCGTACATGCCCTTATTGCATTGTTATGCATCCCACCCGGCTTACGTTGTCGCGCATGCCCTCCTTGCATTGTTATGCACCACTCGGCTTACGTTGTCGCGCATGCCCTCCTTGCATTGTTATGCTTGTTTCAAAATTGCATTGTTATGCACCACCCGGCTTGCATTGTCGCGCATGCCCTCCTTGCATTGTTATGTTTGTTTCAAATCGCATTGTTATGCGCCACACGTAGGTTGCATTGTCATGCATCCCTTTTCACATTGTTATGCGTCACGCTTAGGTTGCGTTGTCGCACATGCCAACCGCATTGTTTTGTGTCACACTTAGGTTGCATTGTCATGCATCCCTTTTCGCATTGTTATGCGTCACACTTAGGTTACGTTGTCGTGCATGCCATTCGCATTGTTATGCATCACACTTAGGTTGCATTGTCATGCACCCCTTTACTTGCGTTGTCACGCACTTTTCACTTGCATTGCTATGCATGTTTCTAACGATATTGTACCTGGTATGTTTCTTTCTTTTGCAGGCACGATATTGTATGTACGGTTCATTTGAAGCTGGCGTGACCAGAGGAACCAAACGGTATTGCATCTACTATGCGTGAGACGTAGTGAGAATTGTATAATTCTCTTACATCTTTTTTGCATGTAATGTAGCTTGATTCTTATTCGCTCGCTTAAACTGTTGCATGTTATGCTTCATTACAGCTCTCTTTGCATGATCGTAAGTTATGTTCGGCATCGTGCATGTCCTTTGCATTTTGCCCCTGCCTGCGGGCGTATATCTTTGTTATCTTGTATGCTTGTCTAAGTCTTCGGCCTTGTCAAAAATGGGTCGTCTCTGGGCTTTGACATTCACTCCCGCCATCTTATGACTTTCGAGTTCTGTCAAAGAGGGGCAACTGTAGACACCCCATTTTTGACCGTCCTCAAGACTTGGACGTCATCGTTTGAACACTCGATGATCATCCATGCTCGTGTTCGTTTTGAGTTCCCGGAGGTCTCGGCTGCGCGCCTTGCCTCAGGATCTCTCAACTTGTCTGTTTTGTGCTTGGTTGTGGACCAAGGACTTGTGGTTTTGCTTCTGAGGGAAGAGGGTAGCTTGTTGGCCATCCCCGCAACCCATCGGCTAAGGCATGATGCCATCGGCCTTGTTTTCTTGCCATCGGCCATAAGTGTTGGCCGATCGGCACTCTTTTTGGTCGATCGGCACTTTGTTTGGTCGATCGGCCATATTTTTGAGCTGAGACCTTTCCATCTGCTTTTTGCAGATATTTTATGCCAGCTGTGACAGCTGGTGGGCACAATTCCCATCCTCCATACACGTGTATGGAGGGATTTGCTTCAAGACTCAAGCTTGTTGAATAAGCTTGAGAATTGAAATTCTATAAGAAGGGAGCCTCCCCTCCCTTTTTAGAGGTTCTGGAAATTTGATATACAAGTTCTATATCTATCTCTCTCTATATTTTACCTCTCTCTCTTGTTTTGCTCTTGTTTGTGCCCCAAAATGTAGATTATTCACACTATTGCACACAAACACCTAGTAGAACACCATCCTTGGGTTGCTAGGGTCCTTCGGAGTTGGTTTCAGAGTTCTTGGAGTGGTTTAAACTCAGAGAAGGGTGTTGGAGTTGTGTTCTTGAAGGTGTTCTTCAAGGGTGAGTTTCTACATTTTAATTCCCCATTCTTGCTTAAGCTTTTGACCATACTTTCCTGCTGTTTTAAGCTTAACTATAAACTACAATAAGTTCTAATTTTGTATGCTTAAGATGATTGTTTAAGGTCACTTTTGAGTTGGGGGTAGTTTACTCCCTCTTAGGCCTTGTTTGGCCTTGTTTTGTGCCTTTTTTTTTGAGCTTTGGAACCATCTTGTTTTGGTCTTCTCACCACTGAAATCCAGAGGATTTTCAGTGGTGGAGAAGTGGTTTTGGAGTCTTGAATAGGAGAGGGACACCCCTCTCTCCTTGTCTCTCATTTTCTTGTATTTATGGCTCATAATGGTAGCATGTTTGCTTAGCATGTTTTGGCTTCATTTCAGCAAGTATTTGGTGTTATTTGGCCATGCTATATCTCTATTTTAAGTTGGTTTGATAGCCTCTTACATGCATCATGCACTTGTCTTGCAATCCTTTCATTTGCCTTAACATGCATCATGCATTTAGACCATCATGCTTGCATATTTTGGCTCAACTCAAAGGACCTTTTAGTCATGTTTTACCATGTTTAAGCTCTGTTTGGTGTTTTTTTAGTCATGCATGCACTATTTTGTACAGCCTTGGTTCAATCTAGCTTGTTGGCTTCGAGTGTCTAGGTCATTAGCATGCATTGCTTAGACCATTTTCATGATTTGACATCATTTCATATGAGATTTCAGTCTATATAGTGTGGCCATGCATTCACATTTGTCACATTTTCCATGCTTTGGAGGTTTGGTGTTTTGTGTTTCAAGAATGGATCATTGTGTATGCCACCATGCTTAGGCATTTGGGATGCCATCTAAGTGGGTTTTTGGGCTTATTTTGACATGGCATAACTTTGATTTTTATTGGTTAAGTCATGCCATGTTTGGTTGTAATAGGTGTAGTGTAATACCCCTTGTTAGCCTTTGCATGCCTCATGTCTCATGCCTTTTGAACTCTTGTTCTAGCTTGTGTGGGCTAGGTTCAAGCTTGTTTTTGGCCTCATCTTGACCTGTCTTAGGACTGTTTTGATTGCCCTTGGCCCTTTGGGGCTTGCCTTGCATGGCCATGATTTAAGTCCTTGGCTAGCCTTAAGCCTTGAGCTTTCTTGCATGCTATGCTTGACTTGTGTGTGATTTGGCATCATTCTTGACATCATTTCAGAGCATGTAGTGTTGTCACACTTGCATGCTTTTCACTCTTTAGGTGCTCTTGGGAATTGTCCTCTTTATGCCTTAATTCTTGGGCCAATTAGCATGCATGCTTGTCTTGCATTTCATGTCATCAATTCATCATGTTGGCCACTGTTTTGGCATGGCTAAGGTCTATCCATTTTCAGTATAAGTCCATAGATCATGTGGTTTGTGTGTTGTTGCATGCTTATCGCATTGCATGTTGTTGCATGCTTGTTGTTGATATTGTTGTTACAAGCCTATTACATTGTATGTTTGCATGTTTAGGTTGCATTGCATTTTGCATGCTTGGCACATTACATGTTTGCATTGTTACATGCTTGTTACATTACATTTGGCATGCTTACGTTGCATTGCATAACATCTCAATGTTGCATGCATTGCATTGTGTTTGGTTTGGGGTGTCAAACCAAACACGAGGACCGAGGGACGTTTCGTACTTGAAGTTACGAAACGTGCCTCAATCCTCGGTCCCCGACATTCTTGATCCAACATGATAGAGTGTGAGGCATTTGTGTGTTTTGTGTATTCATTCCACATTGATTTGTGCAACTTGGTCACTTTGGCCATCATGCATCGAAATGCGTGATTGATGGCTTGAGAACCGAGCACTACACTCCTTTGAGTTCCAAACATGATAAGGGGTGTAATTGCACAACATTACCTTGCAAATGTATTGCCATGCCCTTGTTTGTCCTCTACTGTAGCAAAGGAGCAGATTGCAGGAAGAGATGGCCGATCGGCTATCTGGAGTGCTGATCGGCTAAAAGTTCTTGGCAGATAGCTTCATATTTGGTCGATGACCCTTTTCCATTGGCCGATGGCCACCCCTCTTGGCCGATGACATCTCAGAGTGCCCATGAGGTGGTTCAGAAGCATCACAGAGGTTTTCACAGTTTTCAGAGGTGCAAAACAGTGCAAACAGAGGCAACATGGGGCATGGCAATGGATTTCCGAGCGAAGCCGACCGAGCATGCATACATCCCTCGTTACGAGGCCATTTCAGTGCTTTTGATAACTTAGAATAGTTATTTGCTTCAATTTGTTTTGTAATAATTAATTAGCTTGTTAGTTAGTTAATTAGTTGGTTTGTATTATTTATTCGGACCCTCCGTCGAGAGGGCGAATTTTGTAATAAGTGTGCGTGAGTGTGTGAATGTCTTTCAACCCCACGTCTTTCTCCCTTTTACTTAACCGCTTACGATGGTTAGTTCTAGGTCATGTTTCAATTAGCATTCCTATGCTCGCATGTTTGCATCCATTCATCTGTATTGCATGCACCGGGCTCGGCGCATCATACTAACCGCATTGTATTTCATTTCCTACTTGAATACATGATTATCAGAGTTGCAGTTCATATGCCATCTTAGAATAGCCGAGCCTATTTCTAGTTGCATTTTTTCATGTGTTGCATTAGCCATCTTAACATAAAATAGGATCATGCATGATTTCTAACTAGTTGTTGTTTTGGCTCGGAGTACACTGTAAGTGTTTATGCTTTAGCATCTTGCATATGTGTGAGTGTTGCTATGATAGCATGCTTGCCATGAGGCTACTTGCTTAACTGATATAACTGCCTGAATGCCTGTGGGTGAAGGTTGGATTGCTTGAATTGGAACAATTCATTGAAATGCGAGTTTTAAGCCCACTTGAAGTGGCAAAATCATGTTTTCTAAGCCCACTTGAGGGTGGCAAATCCACGTCTTAGCCTACTTACGAGTAGCACTTTCAAACCATTTTCAAACAAACAAACATGAGATGTTTTGTTCCAACTTAGGCGATCTAGTCTATACTTGTGTGTTGTGCACATCACATAGTAATTCTAGTTAATAAACCGGAATAAGAACACATATGTTTTCAAAACAAAATATCATGTTAGTAGCGGCCGATCTTTGATCGGGCGAGCGGGGTTGCTCATTGTGTGACCTTGCCTTCTCGTACCCAAGTTCCCGAGCCGAGGCAACTTTGGTGATGACAGACACGTGGCCTTAGGCACGAGTTAGGGTTTCCTAAATTTCGCAAAATAAAAATATTTAGGTGGCGACTCTGTATCTGACAAAGCAGTCCATGTTTGGCACTTCTTTACAAAAATCAGTTTTCCAAAACGATTTGCCGGATTTGGACTCTTTGGTGATTTATCAGTCTTGTATTGCATTTTACGAGACTAGATTCAGAACCGTGACATCTGAGTCTGAACTGTAGTAAGCCTAATGAACAAAACAGATTTTCACGCCCACTTCGCACACGGAGCTGGGGACGTTCGGGCCCGTCTACAGCTGCCTATGTATCCCTTTGCAAGGAATCAAACCAGCGTAGTTCTGGGACAAAATGCAAGTGATATGCACGATGTGAAAATATAACTTATGATCATGCAATGAGCCTGTAATAAAACATCTAGATGCAAATGTTATGCAAAGAAATTCCCAATTGAAATAGAAACACGGTACAACAAACTCAACCATAAACAGAAGTAAGCAAACATGAACCAAAGCACATCTCATGTAGGAAAGATGTAAGAAAATTACGCAAGCTTAAATGCGTATCGTGCAGGAAAGGCAAAGAACAACACAACTATCGGGCGCACCCGAGGCGTCAAACAAGATTCCAACGCGTTGCACACGCAAGGAGAAAGATGGTGTGAACACAGGGACACACCTGAATGTTTTAAACCGGAGCATCCTAATGCGTTGCACGCGAGAGGACAAAGAGGTAACAAGAACACCTGGACGCACCTAGATGTCTCTAAACCAATGCGTCCTAACGCGTCGTACACGAGAGGTGAAAGAGGTAATGAGAATATCGGGACGCACCCAGATGTCTCTAAATTGAAGCATCCTAGCGCGCCACACATGAGAGGAGAAAGAGGTAACGAGAACATCGGGACGCTGTAGACGTCCCCGAACGTCCCGGGAGGGTAAGTCCCGTTCTGTTCATTTGGGGGCTCACTACAGTTCAGACTCTTGAATTGTCACGGTTCCTAATCTGAACCAAAGAGTCCAAATCCGGCAAATCGTTTTGAGAAAAACAGATTTTTGAAAGAAGTGCCAAACATGGACTGCTTTGCCAGATACAGAGTCGCCACCTAAATATTTTTTAATGGGAAGATTTAGGAAACCCTGACTCGGTGCCAAAGGCCACGTGTCCGTCATTGCCAAAGTTGCCTCGGCTCGGGAGCTTGGGTACGATTGGGGAAGGTCAGCTATGAGCACCCCCTCTCGCCCGATCCGAAGATCGGCCTCTACTAACCGTGATATCCGTTTTTGAAAACGTTATATGCTCTTATTCCCAATTATTAGCCTAAAATTACTATGTCATGCGCACAGCACACAAGTATAGACTAGATTGCCTGATTCGGAAATAAACATTGCATATCCGTTTGCCTTGAAAAGCATTTTGGAATTTGCTACTCGTGAGTAGGCTAAAACACGGATCTCAACGAGTTTTTTCAACTCAAACAATCCAACCTTCACCCACAGGCATCCAAGCAGTTTATCACATAAGCATCTAGCCACATGGTAAGCATGCTGTCATGATGGCATTCACACTCATGCGAGATGCTAAAGCAGGAAAATACTTACATAGTACTCCGTGCCAAAACAATAAACTAGTTAGCAAACATGCATGGTCCTAGTTTACGTTAAATTGACTAATGCAACTCATACAAGATGTACTTAGAATAGGCTCGGCTAACCTAAGCATGGCATGTGAAATGCAGTCAATTGATGCATGTATTCAATCTGGAATTGAAGTACAAATGCAGTTAGCATGATGTACCGAGCCCGGTGCATGCAAGACAAATGTATGGATGCACGCATGCATAGCATAAGGTATGCTAATTTTAAATATGCTCTAGTCTACCATCATAAGCAGGTAAATAAAAGGGAAGAAAGAATTGGGGATTGGAAGACATACACACCACTCACACACGCTTATTACAGCTTTGCCCTCGCCCGGAGGGACCAAATAAATAATACAAATTAATCAACTACGCAAGCTAATTGAATATTACAAATTGCCTAATCAGTCAACAAACTAATTTAAACTAGGAAAAGCAGTAAACCGCCTCGGGAGGAGAGCCAGATGCAGCGCATGCTCGGGTCCTGCTCGGAAGTGCACGGCCATGCATAGTCTGCCTCTGTTTTCCCTGCTCTGCCTCTCTGAAGACTGCCAAAGTCTCAAGGATGCTTCTCTGGATACTGGGAATCACCACCGGCTGAGTAGAATTACCACCGGCAGCGAATTGTGGTCACCAGCACAAATGAATCCATCAGCTGGTGATTTACTGCCGGTCGGCAATGTATACTGCCGGTCGGCAAAGAATGCCTGCAGAACCTGCAACTCACAGCAGCAGAGGACAGAACTTGCATGGCAATACAATTCAAGCAATGTATGCACCAATCATGTCCCCTATCATGTTTGTGACTCAAAAGGGCATGTGTCATCTGCAAAAGCAGATGCACAGTAGTCGACCGCATTGAGGAGTGCCACCGGCTGAATAGGATTGCCACCAGCAGTGTGGTGTAGTCACCAGCATAAAATGAATCCATCAGCTGGTGATTTACTGCCGGTCGACAATGTATACTGCCGGTCGGCAAAGAATGCCTGATGTGGACTTAGACATGATTTAGGCAACTCTAAATAGGCCTAAAACAGTGGCCAAAAACCAAGGAATTGGGATCAAACATACATACACACGTGCAAGTAAGTTGGACCAACACTTAGGCATTAAATAAGCAACTCTAAGGCACACTTGAAAAGGGATATCATGGACAATTAGCATGCAACATATGCTTTGAAAATCATGTTAAAATGGTGTCAAACCAAATAAACAAAATAGACCAAGCATGCAATAAATGGCCCAAGTTCTGGAAGCAAGTCAAAGGGACTTAAACCATGGCTAAGCCAACCAAGCCTCACAAGGCCAAGAAGGCTTAAAACAAGTCCAAGGTAGACCTAGACCATGCAAAGGGGACTCTTAGATGGCATCTAAGCGGCTCAAATTCAAAGGCATGCACAATGACCAAAACATGGAGCATACAAGACAAGCTTCTAAAGCTTCAAAGAGGTGTCCAAGGCAAGCATACAAGCATGTCAAAGGGACTGAAATTATGCTATAAATGATGCCAAATCATTAGAATAAAGCAAGTAGTGCATGCTACAAACTCACACACTTGAGGCCAACAAGCCAAAATGCAAAGGGGGCCTATAATGCATGCCATGGCCGACCCAAACAACCCTGGACAGACCTCAAGCATGGCAACATCATCTGCCGGGGTAAGTTGTCCTAAAACATGCTAGAGCAAAGGCTAACAACCTAAGGCATATTAAGGCAATAACAAGGCATTACATGGTAGGTATGCTAAGCATGCATGGTGTACCAAAACCAACACACAACAAGGTTATATCATGGCATAATAAGCATGGAAAATAGCCAAGACATGATCAATACACACTGTAACATGATGCTCCCTCAAGAGGCTAAAAAGGGTCCCTTTCAAGGACAACAAGGAGAGGGGGTGGCCCTCCCCTTTTGGAGACTTCAAGGCACCATCTTCGCCACTGAAATCCCTCAAGATTTCAGTGGTGAAGAGGCCCAAACACCAAAGTCTCAAAACTTGCACGAAAATAGTACAAAAAGGAGCCTTACAAGGCTTAGGAGGGGTCAAACAAACCCAAACCACAAAACACTCTTAATAAACAATCAAGAGGGCTAAAAAATAGAACTTTTTTGTCTTATACAATAAGCACAAAAACAGCTCTAAGATAGGTAGAAAAGTGATGCAAAAATGGGGAATAAAAGGGAAGTTTCTCACCCTTGTAGATCACCTTCACAAGTGATGCTCCAACAGCCCTCCTTGGCTTGAATCCAGCTTCAAAACCTTAAAAACAACCCTCAAGAGGTCTCAGATCCAAGGGATGGTGTAATGGTGGGTGCTTGTGAGCAAAAGTGAGACAAAACACACACACTAAGGCTAAAATGAGAGAGAGGTATAGAGATAGAATATATATCAAACCCTAAACCTAAAACCAGAGCTCTCACAGTGCTTTTGTCTCTCAAGTGTCTAACCTAGAGCCAAGAGAGGAGGGCTCCTTTTATAGAGGAGCCAATCTTGTAAAGCTTACAAGGTAAGCTAACAAGGAGTGCATCCCTCCATACACGTGTATGGAGGGGAACAAAATGACATACAGCTGTCTTAAAATATCTGCAAAAGCAGATGAACAGTAGTCGGCTGCTCAAAAATGCTATTTTGACAAAAAAGAGTGCCGACCGGCAACAAAGAATGTCGACCGGCAACAAAGAATGCCGACCGGCAATATACATTGCCGATGGCAACAAAACACCAGCCGGTGGCCTCTGGCCATGGCCGATGATGTGTGGGGATGCCTCACAAGGCATTCCCTGCCCCTCCAATGCGAAACACAAGTGTTTGGTGCAAAACCAGACACTAAACAGTCGAGTTCGGAGATCCCGAGGCAAGGCGCGTAGCCGAGACCTCCGGGAACTCCAAACGAACACAAACATGGATGATCACCGAGTGTTCAAACGGTGACGTCCAAGTCTTGAGGACGGTAAAAAGTGGGGTGTCTACTGATGCACCCAGATGTCTCTAAATCGAAGCATCCTAACACATCGCACGCGAGAGGAGAAAGGGGTAACGAGAACATCGGGATGCACCCAGATGTCTCTAAACCAAAGCGCCCTAACGCGTCGCACGCGAGAGGAGAAAGGGGTAATAAGAACATTGGAACTCACCCAAATGTCTCCAACTCGAAAGCGTCCTAACGCGTTGCATGCAAGAGGAGAAAGAGGTAATAAGAACATTGGGACTCGTCCACATGTCTCTAAACCGAAATAAGGTGTTTGAAGGACAGGAATGATCTCACCTGGAATTCCTCTGAATGAGTTGTACATACAATATTGTCTGGTTGCACTAGCTTTGAATGAACCATACATACAATATCGTACCTGCTTAAGAAAGAGGCTTAATAGATATAGCATGGTAAGAATGCATGTTCTATGCAAGACAAATAACCATGACACAACGTTAGAAACATGTTTTATGCACAACATGCAAGAAACAAAACAGAAGCATATTCTATGTGGCGAGAACCGGAGCATGTTCTATGCAACATCGAAATGCATACTCAATGCGAATATTATCAAATACATGTTCTATGCATGATTAATAGTAGAAAATGCATGTTCAATGTAAGATTAACAACATGTTCTATGCAAAACCCCAAATGCATGCTCTATGCGAATGGGAAACAGAGGCATGGTCTATGCAAACGCGAGGAGTGCACATTTTATACAAGATATCATGTGAAAGGCACGTTCAATGCAATGACAAAGAGATACACATTCTATGTAGTGACAAAAGCGTGCTTGATAAAATCGACTCAGTCGCAACTTCTGATTTACCTCTCGGAAGAGTTGCAATATGTTTCAAAAGGATACACCTCGTTCATGTTGACTAGTGATGAGTCATGCACCGAAGATACGGTTCGGAGCTTTCGCGGAGACAATTTGAGCTTAAAAGCGAACCTTTCTTGCACTTTCTCGAGAACTGAGAACACAAAACAAAAAGAAAACACACAGGGAGAACTCTGAAGGTTTGTCAACCACCCTGGAGAGGTGTCGGCCACACTTGGGTGTTGTCGGTCACCAATGGTGGCCGGTCAGCCACCGATGGCAATTCAGGACATTTTGGTCTTTTCACATTCGGGTCTTTAAGTATAGGCACCCAAACTTCATTTCCTTACACCAACCTAACCGAAATTAACCCCTCTTTCATTCTAGACCATCCTTCTCTCTAGATCCGGGCCTTATACGCATTTTCCAATGCCCCACGCGAAGTTGATTCGCTAAAACCTCTTGATTTCATTCGTTTTGAACCAATTGGAATTTGTTTTCAGTGTTTTTTTCTCTATTTTCGCCACTTGAGGCTTGTTCCCCTTGAATTACCCTTGGGTTCTGTGCCTTTTCTCGGGCTTTGACTTTTTCTCCTATTTTCTCTCTCTGAGGGTTGACTTTTGTTGACTTTTGGCATTTTCAACCCATTTTGCACATTTTCGCCCACTTTCTCACCTCCTTTCCAGATGGCAGACGACATTCTCCATGACGGAGGTTCTCCAAGGATGGAGGGAGATCCCGAGCATATTCCATTACCACCCAGGGTTTGTCCCTTCGACCCAGAGACATACCACCCCAAGGTGCACGTACTACCACCTGATACCATTCGTCATTTTAGAGGATTTGCACGAGGTGTGCCAGCAGATCTCTTGCTGCGAGAGCCAGAGTCTCATTTATCCTACGGCGCAACTGAGGTGTACACTGTCTTCTTACATTTTTCACAATGTACCTTGCATTTCTTGCATAAATCACACTCTTGCACTGTCTTTCTTCTGCTTGTCTCAAACACATTCTTGCACTATCTTTCATCTGCTTGTCTCAAACACATTCTTGCACTGTATTTCTTACACTGCCTTTTATCTGCTCATTCTGATTATAGGGGGACTCTCACTCTATCCGAGGATATGAACCACATCTGTGAGAGAGTGGTATATGGACCTCTCCGTTGGCGTTCGTCAGATTGTCGACGAGGCCGGGTTTGGCTTATTTTGCACAGGGTTATCACCACCAACTCCTTCCACTTCTCTACCATAGGAGACATGACGATGACCTTGTACGACTTTGCTATGCTCATCGGCATCGAGGTAGGAGGTCGGCTGATCCCATATGATATAGACATGGCTGCTTGGATCTACCTACTGGGGACACGTCCACCTCTCTTTCGATCAGGGATGGTTCTTTATACCTGGTTTGCAGATCATTTCAGAGGGACAAAACTAGAGACCCTAGAGGAGATCGAGCAGTACGCCTGAGGTTTCCTGATGTTCCTCTTCGGCACCACCTTGTTCGCTAACAGGGCGAACACTGTTGGGCTATATCTTTTGAGTGCCCTGGTGGACTTATCTCAGGTCTGGCATTACAACTGCGGCGGCGCTGGCCTCACTACCTTGTATAGCTATATGAGCTCGACATCTCGCAAGAGCGGGAATAGAGCAGGCGGTTACTAGAGAGCCTGGGAGGTATGCTTTACTTTTCTACTTTACATTTCCTGTCGTGCTTTCTACTTTGCACTTTCTGTACACTGCACACATTGCACACTGTATACACATAGTCTGGTTACTACTTTGCATTTGTACTTTCCATACCCTGCACCATACACTCTGCTTTCTTCATTTTCTCTGTATTCTGCATTCTTTGCATTCTGCATTTTCTGGACATTGCACACATACTCTGTTTTTTGCATTGCCTGTGTTTATCTGTTGTATACTCATTGTCCCCTTTTTTCTTTTTGCAGCTATGGGTATATGCCTATTTTCTAACCCTCGTCCCAGAGTCAGAGGTGGAGATGCCTTCTGTCGTGCTATACTCTCACCGGTATGACGGGAGATACTTACGGAGGACATGAGAGACTTTTCCATTCTTCCGTTGATATTTTGACATGGTGATCGCAATGGAGGTAACTTGAAACTCACAGTTCTTGCTACTTTACTTCAGCTCTGATTCATATTACATATCTAATGGCAGCCAACAATCTGTGCATTTGCTGTTTGCAGATCTCATGGCAGCCCTAGGCGACGGTGCTTGAGGGTGTCAGATACCAGTTTGTTGGTGCTTGGGGTGCTTCCTGTTATCGGCTTGTGCTTGAGGGACCGGTCGGCCGAGCCTGGTTCCTAGGCAAGCGCTTCCTTCGCCAGACCTTGGGTTTGTTGTTGCAGGTGGTTCCCGTGCCACCTCCGCCATCCATGAGGGCTACAGAGAGTCTCTTCTCCCAAGAGGTGATTGACTTTACAGGAGGTGTGGAGGCCGTCTGCTTTCTTGGAGAGAGGGACTATGCGACATATATTCAGACACACCTCATGCCTCCCTTGACAGGTATTCATGCTCATGGAGGGAGACCAGCAGATGCCCCTTGGACGAGCAGGGCTCAAGCACCGAAGGGCAAGGCCAGAGGGGTGCCTCTCACCAGACAAAGCTTCGGTTGGCCAGAGCTTCTGACTGAGTTGACGGGTTGGCGATACACCAGAGAGGCTTACAGGATTCTGATTGAGCCTCTGGTGGTTGGTCACAGATATGTCAGAGTGCCTGATTCACCTCCGGTATGCACTATAGTTCTCATTTTTTTCATCCTTGCTCAAATACTCAGATATTCATTCCTTCTGGATATTGATCATTCCAAATTACATTTTCAGGCACCTGCATGGTACGTCGAGAGATTGCTCGGGATGTTGGCCTCATTCGAGGGTATGATCTAAGAAGGGAGGCACTGCTTGGCTTTCATGGCATTCAGGTAATTTATTTAGTTTTCTTGCATTTCGGTCATCATATTTCCACTGATACACTGAAACTGACATTTTCACTAAAATTTTTCCCACGCTGAATTGATACACTGCATCTGAAACACTGCATTTTCATACTGTATTCATACTCTGTACTTGACTTTTGCATGTACTCATTCTGCACACCATACTTGTATCTGATACACATACTGTGGTTGACATATACCAACTGCCTTTTCAAGTCCCACCTTTATCGACAGCAGCGGCGGCAGCAGTAGCAGGACCATCAACACCCCTTCCAGCAGCAGGGAGAGACAGATAGGCTCCGACACGCGACCGAGGGAGACGTCGTGATCGAGATCAGAGGAGCCCTTCAGAGCCTATCACGAGCGATGACGACAATGAGACCAATGAGACCGAGAAGGCTGTGGGTCAGCACACTGAGTCATCCGATAGTGGGGATGATGATGCCGGCTCGGGTTCTGCTAGTGGTGATGATGCTGAGCCAGGCTCTGAGGTAGAGAGCGGTGATGGCTTTGGTTCAGATTTTGGTTCAGAAGGAGGTATAGACAGCGACGCTGACGGAGACAGCTTTGAGTCCGTGCCCAAAAAGAGGACGAAGAGGGCCTCTCGAGACTGAGATAGCTGGCACTGATTCATGTGTTTTTTTGCTTAGTTTCTTTTTTCTAGTAGTGTTAGCACATTGTATAGCTTAGACAGTTTTATTTTCTTTAAAAACTTGTACTCTTTTGTAAAAAGTGACCATGATCGGTGTAGCAACCCTCACTTTACTCTAGTCATGCTTGCATGTATTTACATGATCTTGTCTTGTTAAGTTGCATTGCAAACCTTGATTTGTTTCGTATAAGTGTTGTTTTCATGTTTTGTTCCTTGCTTGGTGTGAGTTTAGCTGAGGTCATCTTAAGCCTAGGTTACACCTTTGAACTTCTTACACCTAGGACCATCTTGGAACCACCTTGGTTGACCTCCACCCTCACCCTGACATGTTCGCCGAGATGTCATTATCTAGGCCGAGGTGCTCATCACCAAGGCCGGGATGTGAATTATCTAGGCCGAGATGTTATACCAAGGTGATCTTGTCCCTGGATTGGTACGACCTAGACCGAGGTGTGGCACATCTAGGCCAATGTGTGGCACAGCTAGGCCAAGTGTTGTCCTTCCTAGCCGAGATTATCGAGACCTTACTTGCCGAAGCTTTGTCCTAGCCGAGATCTTTACCCGCCGGACTGCCTTTGTTACCTTGCTTGTCATACACACTTTGTCATAGCCTTGTCTTGTCTTTCTATAACCTTTTGAGGAAGTCCAATCCGGTAGTGCCATGTGTCCCAGCAGAGGGTTAAGTCAGCCGGCAGAGTTAAAATTATATCATTTTGTGTCATATCTCTTGCATGGTAGAGAGAGAAGCTCTAGGAAGAGGAGAGGAAGTTGGAGTGAGAGAGCTAGATTCCAAGCTTGATCTTTAGAGTTTGAGCTGTTTAATCCGTGTTTTGAGGTTAGAATCTCGATTTACTCTTATTATTCTTTATGTAGATCCAATTTCATTGCATGATCCAGCATGATTCATGAGCCATGCATTGATTTAAAGTTTGTTTTAGAAAGAGAAAATGATGTTCTTGTGTTCTTGAGATAAAACCATGTTTTGATTCGAAAGCTTGTAACAAGTTCCATGTTTTTGTGTTTGTTTCCATGAAATCTTCTAGTATGGGTACCCAGGTCCATGTTTTCAAACTCATCTCATGAAAACTCAGATTTTGAATGAAGAAGTTATGATTTTAGCATTTCATGTTCTTGTTCTTCATGTTCTTCAAAAGGGAAACCCAGATTTTTCCCAAACTTCATTTCTTTGAATGTGGTCGTCGGGAACACATCTCGGCCAAGGGATATGGGACCTTGGCCTAGACCTGGTTAGTACCCAGCATGTTTTCTCGAGATGAAAAGGCAGTGTTGTAACTCCCAGCACGTTTTGCTTTGTTTTGACTTGATTTTTGAAAGAAATGCCGAGATCCTTTCCTGTCATGTGAAGCTCGTTTTAAGGATGCATTTCATATCCATCTTTGAGCATCTCACCTTGTCTTAATGAAACGCATTCAATCGGATTTATTATGTGCTTGTAGGCCTTGGACCCTTTCTTGTAATTCCTACACCCGAAGAACTATGTGAATGGTATTTTTAATAAAGTTATGTTATAAAGTTTTGATAAAGCTTTGCTTTGCTTTGTTTTGGAAAAAAAAAAAGTATTTGTTAAGCATGAATGAATACCCCCTACTTTGTGTATCAAGTATTAGCCTTGTTTTGGACGACATTCTTGACAAGTCCGTACGTGCTAGGGGACTCTAAACCTTTGTAGCACAAGTTCGTACGTGCTAAGGGACTCTAAACCTTTGTAGCACAAGTCCGTACGTGTTAGGGGACTCTAAACCTTTGTAGCACAAGTCCTTACGTGCTAAATGACTCTAAGCTTTTGTAGCACTTTTGTTTAATGTCATCCCTTGTATTATATTGATGCTAGTAAGCATCCCTTACAGATTTGAAAAACTTGATAGATGGACTTGGTTCATCCCTTGATTTGTATAAGTTATGCTAAGTATTGTTTAGAAAAGAGATCTTGAATATCATTCATGCAAAACCTTTATTACTGGTATCATTCACTGAGTATCCAAGCTCACCCTCTCTTATATATATATGTAGGTGATGAGCAGGACGGCGGCGACACCTAGATGATTAATTGCAACTTATTTTGGATTCGCATTTTTGTAGCATCTTGAAGATTATGCTTCTTGGCTTGTAGTTATTTCTTTTGTATATGTCGGCTCGAGAAGCCTTTTGATCAAGATGTATTTTGTACTTTATTTTATTGTATCCAAGTTATAAACTATATTAAGATGTATGTCATTTCATTTGATCTATGCACAACTCTTATGGACTACTTAGATTTAAATTTGCTTCCACTTATGTAGGCCCCATATATTTATACTCTGATTGTGTATGAATCTTTGTAAGTTGGCCTTTGTTAAATCTCGGATTACTGGCCATCACGGCACCATTCTACTAGGGGCAGAATTTGGTCGTGACAGATTGGTATCAGAGCACCGGTTCCTCATAGTACGTTATTCACACACTTTGGGTCCTAAAGAGCATAGGATGTCCCTTAGAATGGTGTTAGGATTGCATCATATTGCTTGCTACTTGACAAGGTGTGCATTATCTTGGCATAACTATTTGTTACTTGCATACATGTTTATTTGCCCATTTTGTTTTAAAGTCATATTTTGCATACTCCTAGCATCATGAGAAGTGGTAGACCTCCAGTTGGCCGAGATAATTCTGAGGACAGATTGGACAGATTGGAAAGGTTGGTCGAAGGTTTGGTCCGTGAGTTGAGGCAACCTAGGCCTCAAGACACTAGTACTACCTCTACTCGGGCCGAGCAGACAAACGACCGACATGCAGCTCCACCTCCACCTCCTCCAGTGCCGCAAGTGCCTCCACAGCAAGCTTTGTATTGGAACGACACGATAACCTTGATCAAAGAGTTCAAGAAGATGAACCCGTTGAGATTCCAAGGGGGTATAGAGCCGATGAAAGCCGAAGCGTGGGTCTTGGAAATGGAGAAGTTGTTTGAGATTTTTCCCAGTACCGATGCTCAGAAGGTGTCATTGGCAGCATTCACGTTAGATGACGACATACGAAGATGGTGGATGATGATTCGAGAAGGTAACCCAGGTTTGACTTGGGCCAGATTTTTGGAGTTGTTTTACAACAAGCATTTTCCTCTTAGTGTCCGAGATCGTAAGACCACAGAGTTTCAGACTCTGACACAAGGCAACAAGACAGTGGCAGAATACGACCGTGCTTTTACCGAGTTGGCGAGATATGCGCCTCATATGGTCGATGACGAATATAGGAAGGCTAGGAAGTTCGAAAGTGGGTTGCGTGGACCGATACAGGACCGAGTGAATATGCTCAACATGCCGACTTACGTTGGAGTGTTAGACAAGGCCATCCTGGCAGAAGCTAACTTGAACCGATATCAGAGTTCCGGAGAAAGCCAGAGGAAGAGGCAGAATTGTGATAATCGCCGAGTTCCGTTTAATGCCAAGAGGAAGGCAAACACGGGTGGTTCCAGCAACTCAAATCAGGAAGGTGATGCTAAGCCGACGTGTGCGAGTTGCGGGAAGCCACATTTCGGGGTCTGCCGTTGGGCGCCTGGAGCTTGCTTTGAATGTGGTGAGACGGGTCATTGTGTGAAAGACTGTCCGAAGGCAAAGGCTGATGATGGTAAGAAGAATGGGAACACCTCAGGTTTGGCGCAAAAAGGCAATGCCAGGAAAGGACAGATGAGACAGGGCAGAGTTTTTGTATTGGTGCCAGGAGACACTCAGAATGCCGAAGTAGTGTCAGGTATACTTCCCATTTGCTCTCAAGGTGCATATATATTGATTGATTCGGGTTCTACTCATTCATTTGTATCTACTAAGTTTGCCGAGAAGTTGAATAGGGAGTTAGAACCCCTTGATTATGTGTTATCTGTATCTGCTCCATCTGGGAGAACTATGATTATTGCATCCATTTATAGGGCGTGATGTTGTGATTGAGGACGTAGAATTGTTAGTTGATTTGATTCCGTTAAGCCTGACTCATTTTGATGTTATATTGGGGATGGATTGGTTAGTAGCAAATCATGCATCCATAAATTGTGTTTCCAAAAGTGTCACGTTGAAACCCCCAAACCGAGCCAAGGTTACATTTCAGGGAAAAGGGGTAGTATCTCCACCTTACTTGATCTCATCCATGAGAGCTTACAAGTTGATCAAAAAGGGGTGTCAAGGTTATCTGTGTAGTATACTAAGTGATTCGAATGGAAGCGTTGAGTTAGCCGACATCCCAATTGTTAGAGAATTCCCCAACGTCTTTCCAAATGATTTGCCTGGTCACTTGGTCGATAGGGAAATAGAATTTACTGTTGACGTTATGTTGGGAACCCAGCCTATCTCTAAAACACCCTATAGAATGGCCCCAGCCGAACTTAGGGAGTTGAAGGTGCAATTACAAGAGTTGTTAGACAAGGGTTTTATTTGGCCGAGCACTTCACCCTGGGGAGCCCTAGTTCTATTTGTTAAGAGAAAGGATGGTAAACTTCGCCTTTGTATTGACTACCGAGAACTGAACAAGGTAACCATTAAGAACAAGTACCCATTGCCGAGTATCGATGATTTACTTGATCAACTACAGGGAGCACGAGTCTTTTCTAAGATCGATCTCAGGTCGGGCTACCACCAGCTCAAGGTTAAGGTCGAGGATGTTGAGAAGACTGCTTTTCGGACAAGGTATGGCCATTACGAATTTTTGGTTATGCCCTTCGGTGTAACTAATGCTCCTGCAACATTCATGGATCTGATGAATAGGGTCTTCAAGCCGTACCTAGACGAGTTTGTGGTTGTTTTCATCGACGATATATTGATCTATTCCAGGAGTAAAGTTGAGCATGAGAAGCATCTGAGACTTGCCTTGCAGATTTTGAGAGATAGGAAGTTGTATGCCAAGCTTAGCAAGTGTGAATTTTGGCTTTCCAGCATTTCATTTTTGGGACATGTGATTAATGAAGAGGGTATCTCTATTGATCCAAGTAAGATTGAAGCCGTTGTGAATTGGCCGACACCGACCAATGTGTCCGAGGTTCGTTGTTTTCTGGGTTTGGCCGGTTATTACAGAAAGTTTGTGAAGGACTTTTCAAAGATTGCAATACCTTTGACACAACTAACTCAGAAAGGAGTGGCATATGAATGGACCGATGATAGGGAATCAGCCTTCCAGGAGCTAAAGACGAGGTTAGTCACAGCACCAGTTCTTGTACTGCCGACAGGTAATGAGGAATTCCTGATTTATAGTGATGCATCACATAAGGGTTTGGGCTCTGTATTAAAGCAAGGGGGTAAAGTCATAGCATATGCATCTCGTCAATTGAAACCCCATGAGAAGAACTATCCCACCCATGATCTAGAATTAGCAGCTGTAGTATTTGCTTTGAAAATTTGGCGTCATTACTTGTATGGAGCTTCTTGCCAAGTTTTCACGGATCACAAGAGTTCGAAGTACTTGTTCACCCAGAAGGAATTAAATATGAGACAGAGAAGATGGCTTGAGTTATTGAAGGATTACGACATGCAGATCCGGTATCATCCAGGTAAGGCAAACTCAGTGGCCGACGCGTTAAGCAGGAAGTTAGTTGGGAATTCAGCTTATTTGTCAATGATTTTAGTGGAGCCGACTATCATTGAGGAAGTGAAGACCAGGCAGATGGAAGACAGATTCTTCAGGAAGGTGATTGATGAAATTGTCACTAAGCCGAGGTTAGGGTATACCGTTGAAAATTAGGAACTCAAGTTTGAAGAAAGATTGTGCGTAGCTGACGTCCCAGAGTTAAAAAGAAAGATTTTGCAGGAAGCCCATGGTTCCAGATTTGCAGTACGTCCAGGGAACACCAAGATGTATCAAGATGTGAAACAAACTTTTTGGTGGCCAAATATGAAGAGAGAGATAGCCGAGTTTGTATCTCAGTGCCTATATTGTCAACAAGTGAAAGCAGAGCACCAGAGACCAGCAGGACTTCTTCAACCTTTGTCGATTCCCGAGTGGAAATGGGAACACATCTCCATGGATTTTGTGGTTGGTTTGCCGAGGACACAGAAGGGTATGGATTCAATTTGGGTTGTAGTCGATAGATTAACTAAGTTAGCACACTTCTTGCCTGTTAAGACTACCTTTAATGCTGATCAACTCGCTTTGTTGTATATGAATGAGATTGTTAGACTTCATGGAGTGCTGATGTCCATTGTGTTAGACCGAGATCCGAAGTTTGTTTCTAGATTTTGGCAGAGTCTACAAGGAGCTTTGGGAACAGAGTTGAGATTTAGCACATCTTTTCATCCCCAGACCGATGGACAAATAGAGAGAACAATTTAGACGCTTGAAGATATGCTCAGACTATGCGTATTGGACTTTAAGGGAAGTTGGGAAGTGCATTTTCCGTTGGTGGAATTCGCCTACAACAACAGTTATCAAGCTAGCATTGCCATGGCGCCGTATGAAGCTCTGTATGGAAGGAAGTGCAGATCGCTGATATGTTGGACCGAAGTAGGAGACAAAGCTTTAATTGGTCCCGAACTGATTCAAGTGACAACTGAGAAGATTAAACTTATCCGAAAAAGAATTAGGACTGCTCAGAGTCGACAGAAGAGTTATGCCGACCAGAGGAGAAGAGAGTTAGAATTTGAAGTTGGGGATCATGTATTCTTGAAGATTTCGACAATGAAAGGAGTTTCAAGATTTGGTAAGAAAGGTAAGTTGGCACCTCGTTACATTGGGCCGTTTGAAATTCTTGAAAGAGTCAACCCAGTAGCCTACAGACTTGCTTTGCCACCAGAACTAAGCCAAATCCACAATGTGTTTCATGTTTCCATGTTAAGGAAGTATATTCGGGATCCATTGCATGTGATTGATCATTCTGGGATCGTGGTTAATGAAAATTTAGGCTACGAGGAGAAGCCGATGAGAATTATCGATAGACAAGTGAAATAGTTGAGAAACAAGTCGATACCGATGGTGAAGGTTGAATGGAAGGAGCATTATGGCAAGGATGCTACATGGGAAATGGAAGAAGAAATGAAAATCCGACATCCGGAGTTGTTTGTGGGGAAGGTAACTCAAGTTTGGGGACCAAACTTCTTTAAGGGGGGAAGGATGTAACAACCCTCACTTTACTCTAGTCATGCTTGGGCTAGGACAAAGCTTCGGCAAGTAAGGTCTCGATAATCTCGGCTAGGAAGGACAACACTTGGCCTAGCTGTGCCACACATTGGCCTAGATGTGCCACACCTCGGTCTAGGTCGTACCAATCCAGGGACAAGATCACCTTGGTATAACATCTCGGCCTAGATAATTCACATCTCGGCCTTGGTGATGAACACCTCGGCCTAGATAATGACATCTCGGCCAATATGTCAGGGCGAAGGTGGAGGTCAAACAAAGTGGTTCCAAGATAATTCTAGACTGAAGATGAGCTCGGCTTGGAATGATCTAGGCTTAATATAACTTAGGCTTGAGACACCAAGGAAGGAACAAAGCATGCATACAACACTTAGGCAGATCACATAAGCACAAAATAAGGCAAGATTCATGAATGCAAACTTAACAAGACCACATGATGTGAATGCACATGAACATGACTAAGCCATAAATGTGGGTTGTTACATTAGAGAGAGAAGCTCTAGGAAGAAGAGAAATGAGTTCTTGAGGGAGAGCTAGATCCCGAGCTTGATCTTTAGAGTTTGAGCCGTTTAATCCGTGTTTTGAGGTTAGAATCTCAATTTACTCTTGTTATTCTTTATGTAGATCCAATTGCATTGCATGACCAGCATGATTCATGAGCCATGCATTGATTTAAAGTTTGTTTTAGAAAGAGAAAATGATGTTCTTGTGTTCTTGAGATAAAACCATGTTTTGATTTGAAAGCTTGTAACAAGTTCCATGTTTTTGTGTTTGTTTCCATGAAATCTTCTAGTATGGGTACCCAGGTCCATGTTTTCAAACTCATCTCATGAAAACTCATATTTTGAATGAAGAAGTTATGATTTTAGCATTTCATGTTCTTGTTCTTCATGTTCTTCAAATGGGAAACCCAGATTTTTCCCAGACTTCATTTCTTTGAATGTGGTCTTCGGGAACACACCTCGGCCAAGGGGTGTGGGACCTCGGCCTAGACCTGGTTAGTACCCAGCATGTTTTCCCGAGATAAAAAGGCAGTGTTGTAACTTCCAGCACGTTTTGCTTTGTTTTGACTTGATTTTTGAAAGAAATGTCGAGATCCTTTCCTGTCATGTAAAGCTCGTTTTAAGGATGCATTTCATATCCATCTTTGAGCATCTCACCTTGTCTTAATGAAACGCATTCAATGGGATTTATTATGTGCTTGTAGGCCTTGAACCCTTTCTTGTAATTCCTACACCCGAAGAACTATGTGAGTGGTATTTTTAATAAAGTTATGTTATAAAGTTTTGATAAAGCTAAGCTTTGCTTTGCCCTGTTTTGGAAAAAAAAAAGTATTTGTTAAGCATGAATGAATACCCCCTACTCTGTATATCAAGTATTAGCCTTGTTTTGGACGACATTCTTGACAAGTCCGTACGTGCTAGGGGACTCTAAACCTTTGTAGCACAAGTCCGTACGTGTTAGGGGACTCTAAACCTTTGTAGCACAAGTCCGTACGTGCTAGGGGACTCTAAACCTTTGTAGCACAAGTCCGTACGTGTTAGGGGACTCTAAACCTTTGTAGCACAAGTCCTTACGTGCTAAAGGACTCTAAGCTTTTGTAGCACTTTTGTTTAATGTCATCCCTTGTATTATATTGATGCTAGTAAGCATCCCTTGCAGATTTGAAAAACTTGATAGATGGACTTGGTTTATCCCTTGATTTGTAGAAGTTATGCTAAGTATTGTTTAGAAAAGAGATCTTGAATATCATTCATGCAAAACCTTTATTACTGGTATCATTCACTGAGTATGCAAGCTCACCCTCTCTTATATATATGTAGGTGATGAGCAGGAAGGCGGCGACGCCTAGATGATTAATTGCAACTTGTTTTGGATTCGCATTTTTGTAGCATCTTGAAGATTATGTTTCTTGGCTTGTAGTTATTTCTTTTGTATATGTCGGCTTGAGAAGCCTTTTGATCAAGATGTATTTTGTACTTTATTTTATTGTATCCAAGTTGTAAACTATATTAAGATGTATGTCATTTCATTTGATCTATGCACAACTCTTATGGACTACTTAGATTTAAATTTGCTTCCGCTTATGTAGGCCCCATATATTTATACTCTGATTGTGTGTGAATCTTTGTAAGTTGGCCTTTGGTAAATCTCGGATTACTGGCCATCACGGCACCATTCTACTAGGGGCGGAATGGGGTCGTGACAATCGGAATGAAAATAACTTTTTGATGAAAAAGTGTTGTATTTTACATTCTGAGCACCAAATAACATCGCATAGCATGAAAATGAGATTGATCTTGATTGAAAATTGCACATTGTATTGGCACTTTCTTAATCAGGTAATGAACCGACCAACACTTAACAAACAGAGTAAAACAACTCGATAATCAAAACAATAACTCGGTAAACATAAACAAAACAAACACAACTCGATAAGTAATATAACAACTTGATAAACAAATCGAAACAACTTAAAAGCGACTTAACAGGACTACTAAAACAAAGTAGCTGAATGCACCAAGAACAGAACAAAACACAGGTTCTTAGCACTCTGGATATACAAATTGACCAGAGGACAAACCAGGAGGCCATCGGCCAGGAACAAAGGCTATCGGCCACCGGTGGTGGTTGTTGGCCACCAATAGTGGCCGGTCGGCTACCAGCACTGGCTGGTCGGCCATTAGTGCAAGGGGCCTCCAGATTGCTACCACCTGTCTTTCAGTCAATGCCTTATCTTCTACAAAAGTTTAGACTTCAAAGTTTCTTCATTCCAGCTCTGTTTTTGCCACAAATGGAACCATTCTTCACCGAAACACTCTCAAATTGGATTGCGACTTTAGATAGGTCGGAGAAAGTGAATTTTTAGGGTTTCAGAATAAATGCACTATTCCCGCTAAGTGATACCCCACTGTGTTTTTTGTTCCTACATGCCACAGTTAGGTGTTGGAACCCAGTTACACATGTTTTCAACTTTGGAGGGCAAGAGATATGCCCTAGAATTGAAGAATTCTAAGTTTTGATGGAATCCCAGCATGACGAGGAAATCCTGCCCCAATCCCATTTTGGTCACATCCAAGCTTTAGGAAGGATGTGTGGGCTCACCTTATATGAGGCTCGAGCATTGGTTCATAACAGAGAGTTGGACATCCCCAGGTTGATTCATCGATTTTCTGACATCGGTGACTATGGCAACCGTGTTTGGCAGAGTTTTCGGCAGCATGCCCTTTGCTTGTGTATGTTGGCTCATTTCCTGCTTGCCCCTTGTTTCGGAGGGTCTAGCATTTGACTTATTGAAGTGGCCCAAGGCTTGAAATACAGGAAGAGCTGCGTTGCCAGGACATTAGCCAAGACTTTGATAGGCATGGACGTTTTCCATCGACGAGAGACAAACAAATTCGTAGGAAGTCCACTACTTTTACAGGTAATGTTTCCCACCCTATCTCACATGTGTTTCTCACATCATTCGGCACTCATGCTCTATTTTCTCTCAAAACTCTTTCTTACCTTTTCTCTCCACATACACCTCTTTATTCTTTAATCTCTCTTTTCTTTCATCCCTCCCCATATATGGCTCATGGACAGGTTGAAGGTAGTGGACTCTTGTCGTACATATTCAGCGCGAGGCTATTTCTTTCACCAATGGCTAGTTGATTTCCTGAACGAGGGATGGTGGTGCCATTGGATGTGCAACAGGTCCGCTGCTGACATTGCTTGGTGTTGCCCCTGGTTTGATCTACCTAAGATAAGCTACAGCATGGCTCGGCAACCCAGCATTCAGCTAGTTGGCTTGACACACTACGTATTCTACTTTTCATTCCGGTTCAAGCATCAGTTCGGACACGACCAAATTTGCCCAGAAGAAGGAGTAGAGTACCTGGCTTTATTCCCAATCCGAGGTTCACAACTAGCTCGATATCCCACTGCATGGAGGACAAGAGAACTTCTAGCTCTCGCTCCCAATTTCAACTATGCCTTATCTGGCAAATGCATAGCTTGGCTTGAAAATGAGGCACAAACCGGGCCTACTTTAACATCTGAAGCTTCCACAAGCTCTGGGAGGGGATGCAGGAACACCTAATTTATCTATGCCCTGAGTTTATTGCTTTGATCTGTACTTTCAAATTTTCTTTTTGAATGTAATAGAAAGCAACTTTGATTTGCATCAAGAGTTAGAGAACTTTGTATTGAAATCAATGAAATTGGAGTTGTGGGTATTGGAAATTTTCCTTTTGGTCCAAAAATGGTCTAAGTTGTAAAAAGATTAATTTGAAGAAAATCGACGTTTATTAAAACTTTTCAAAACCATTTTCGATTACGATCAAAACTTGACACACATGGAATCTATCCATGAGATGTACAACCCCGAATCCAGAAATGAAAAATTGCCCCTAGACTGAATAGCACTGCTCAGCACTGTAATCAGCTCTTCTCTCAGGGTAAGGATCACAACCAACCTTTCAAATAATGAGTGGACAAAGATGCCTTGATCAGCCACATGGACACAGTTGATTTGGAAGTGTTTATGCCTGTGCTTCAGAATGAAGTTGCCTACGTATCCCGAAGACGGGAATGAAGCCTTACGTAGTTCGGTTCGGGTTCACTCGGGTATTAACACTCTCCTTTTGTGCTCTAACTTTTGCCAATGCCGTCCTTTCTAGGTTTTCAACCTTGCGAGCTCAGTTTTTCTTATTTAAAATTTTTTATGCTCTAACTTTTGCCTAGGTCGCCCTTTCGAGTTTTCAACCTAGTGAGCCTCTCAGGGGTAATATTTCTTCAACTTGTCCATGTTGATTGGTTGGAAAAATTCTAGGCCATCTAGGTCCATAAGAATGACAGCTCCACCTGACCGAATAGTCTTGATGATGTAAGAACCAGTTCAATTAGGTCTGAACTTGCCCCTAGGGTAATGGATGGGAGCTCGGTTGTCTTTCAACACCAAATCCCTTTCCTTTAGATTCCTAGACTTAACTTTCTTATTGAAAGCCCTGGCAATTCTGTGTTGATAACCTTGAACATGGTACAGTGCTTTCAGCCTCCTCTCATCGAACAACATTAGTTCCTCGAACGTGCTCTGCTACCAATCCGCTTCTGCTATATGGCACTCAGCTATAACCTGCCGCGACGGAACCTCAATTTCAATCGGTAGAACAACCTCCATCCCATAAACTAGAAAATATGGGGTTTCCCTAGTAGATGTTCGAATTGAAGTCCTGTAGCCCCAGAGAGCAAATGGCAATTTGCCTGGCTAGTCCCTGTAGGTTTCCACCATCTTTTGTAGAATGTGCTTGATGTTCTTGTTGACAGCCTCAACAGCTCCGTTGGTTTGCGGCCGGTATGTGGATGACTTATGAAAAGCCATGTATTTCTCCAACAAGTCGATCACTTCTTTCTTGAAATGGGAGCCATTGTCTTAAATGATCTCATTCGGTACCCCATAACGACAAATAATGTTATTCCTGATGAACTTGGTTACCTGCGACGCTTTCAGCACTGCATAGGATTGGGCTTCCACCCACTTTGTAAAGTAGTCTGTTGCCACCAGGATATACTCATGCCCATTCGAGCCTTTCAGCGTAACTGCCCCAATGACGTCAATTCCCCAGATTGAAAATGGCCATGGTGAAGTCATGTTGTACAGCTTCGACGGCAGGATATTCATGCGATTTGCATGAATTTGGCATTTGTGGCATCGTTGAACAAAACCAATACAATCCTTCTCCATGGTTGACCAGTAGTAGCCCTGCCTGAGAATCTTCTGGGCTAGCATTACTTTGCTCATGTGCGATCCGCACTTCCCTCCGTGGATGGCCTCCATTAGGCGCTTCGACTCTTCTACATCAACACAGAGCTTGTGCATTCCTAGATGGCCTCATTTGTACAATTTACCCCTGTAGATGATAAACTAAGCAGCCATTCACCGTATTGCCCTTTTATCTTTGGCATTTGCCCCTAGTAGATAAGCCTCCTTTTCCAAAAAGTTCCAGATATCATAATACCAGGGGTTCTGATCTTGTACTTCATCTATTACGGCAATAAACTTGTAGGCCGGTGCATACCTCTGTTCAATGATGATCGGACGCATCCGGACTCCCAAAGGTATGTGTATCATGGAAGATAGAGTTGATAAGGTGTCAATGAACCTGTTGTTCTCTCTTAACAGATGCGTGAATGTTAGCTTCTCAAACCTAGGAATGAGAACATCCAGGGTTTGGTGATAGATTTTCATCATTCCTTCCTTAACTTTCCAGTCTCTTTTTGCTTGAGACACAACCAGGTTCGAATCCCCAATGACGTCCAACCTTTTTGCCCCTAGTTCCAGGGCGGCTTCAAGACCAGTGATACACGCCTCGTATTCTGCCTCGTTGTTGGATACTTTGAACCAGAGTTTGAAGGCTAAAGGTATATTAGAATTGTCAGGTGCTATCAACAACACCCCTATCGCATAACCGCACTGGTTAGACGTTCCCTCAAGTACATCGTCCAGATTTCTTCTTCGACCTACAGAATAGCTTCATTTGGAAATAGGTATTCTACTGCTTCGTCCCTTTCCACTGGGTGATCTGCCAGGAACTCAGCTACTGCTCTCCCCTTGACAGACTTGCGTGTCATATATTTCAGATCAAATTCGGAGAGAAGAAGCAATCAGCGGGCTAGCCTACCCGTAAGTGCTGGTTTCTCGAAGAGATATTTGATGGGATCTAATCTCGAAACCAGAATTATGGAGTGAGCTAACAGGTAGTGCCTCAACTTCCTGGTAGCCCATACCAAGGCTAAGGAAGCCTTCTCTAACGGGGTGTAACAGGTCTCATATTCCAACATCTTCTTGCTCAGGTAATATATGGCTTTCTCCACTCTATCCTCAGATTCCTGTGCAAGCATGCAGCACATTGTCATGTCGGTTACTGACAGATACAAAATCAACGGCTTCCCCGACTCTGGCGGTGACAACATGGGCAGGTTCTGGAGGTACTGCTTGATCTGCTCAAAAACAAACCGGCATCGGTCATCCCATTGGAATTTCTTTCCTTTCTTCAGGAGACCAAATAGTGGTTCACAAGTCAAGGTTAATATTGCAATAAATCGTCTTATGAATTGCACTTTACCCTGAAAGCCTCGCACCTCCTTTTCAGTCCTTGGTGGTGGCATTTCTAGGATGGCCTTAATTTTGGAAGGATCAACCTCAATGCTCCTCTTAATCAAGAAACCCAGCATTTTCCCTGCTGTTACACCAAAAGTACACTTTTGCGGATTCAACCTCAACCGATATTCTCTGATCTATTGGAAGAGTTTCTTAAAGGTGGTGTAGTGGCCCTCTCTTTCCTTGGACTTGACAATCATGTCGTCCACATACACCTCAACCTCTTTGTGGATCATATCATGCAAGATAGTGGTTGTAGCCCGTTGATAGGTAGCCCCAGCATTTTTCAACCCAAATGGCATCACCTTGTAGTAGTAGGTTTCCTATGGTGTGGTGAAGGCATTTTTCTCCCTATCCTCGGGTGCCATCAAAATCTGGTTGTACCCAGAAAACCCATCCATAAAGGAGAGCAACGCATGGCTTGTGGTGAAGTCCACCAATTCGTTAATGTGCGGTAGAGGAAAGTCGTCCTTCGGACTAGCTTTGTTCAGATCTCTGAAATCCACACACACTCGAATTTTGCCATCTTTCTTCGGCACCGGAACAATGTTGGCCAACCAAGTAGGATACTTAGATACTAGCAAAAACGCTGCATCTATTTGCTTGGTTACCTCTTCCTTAATCTTCAAAGCCTAATTCGGGCGTATTCTCCGAAGCTTCTGCTTGACGGGTTGGGCTTCAGGGTCAAGAGGGATCCGATACTGTACAATCTCAGGATCAATTCCAGGCATGTCTTTGTAGGACCACGCGAAAACATCTTTGAAATCTTTTAATAAAGCGACTAAGCGCTCGCGTTCCTCTGAAGACAATGTGGACCCGATCTGGACCAGACGCGGATCCTTCTCAGTGCCTACATTAATTGAAATGATTTTATCAACAAGGGGTTTTACAAACCTTTCCTCCTCTCGATCAATCAAATGTTTCAAAACCAGAGGAATTCCTTCTTCGTTGTTTTTATCAAAATTTTGAAAGTCATGATCAATGCAATATACAAGTGGTACAGAGAAGTACTCAGAAACAGTAGTGGTATCATTCTCATTCAAAGTTTCCAGCTCATCCAATTCCTTGGTTACAATCGACTCAAAAGAAAAGGAAAAAGACGACCTGTACAAAACAACGACATCCGGGTTATCAACCCCAGGAATACCGGACTCCGACTCAGAAGAACTGAAATTTGATTTCGACTCCACAGACTCTGTGGAATCAGATTTCGGCTCACTACCTAATTCAGAACTGCTGGACAAAAGGCCCTCCTCTAGCTGCCAAATGAGAGAGGGTGCGGTAGATGCATCCAGAATACCACTGGAAGGGTTCGCACCTGATTAATCTCCGATCATGGAAACGGTGAAGTCATCCCTCAAGCTCTCCGGTTTGATTTGAGGATCCAAAAGGAGACAAGCCAGTGTTGCTCCTATCTCAAGTTCACTGCTGTTGGGCTTACCCATCGTACTTTACTTAGCTTCAGCAGATAATTCAGTCTGTTCCTTTGAGGCTTCATCCTCTTGCAGTTGTAGTTCGAAGAAAATCTCAAATCCGGGCAGATACTGTTTCTCAGAATTCAACCATGGCTCAGGAAAGTCGCAAAATGGGAAGTTTTTCCCCTCCCAGACAAAGTGGCCATTCAGAGTTTCCTGAATTGGCCTATGCACAAGCTCATAGTGCTTTTTACTTTGCGTAGCTTTGGCTCTTCTTGCCATTTCCTTCCCTTTTCTTACCCAGTCCTCTTTGGTAGGCGTATAGCCCAAGCCAAAGGCGTGAGGATTATGTGGCACTTTGGCCAGTGCAGTAACGCCCTTCCGGCCGCTCTTTCCTAATCCCATCCCAGGTACATGCTGTAGCTTGTTCATGAGGTAGACTGATTAAGCATTGACGTACAACCCCTCATCAACAGCCAAGATATTTTGCACCACCCGGGCCTTAGCCAAAGTAAAACCAGACAAGAAAACATCCTCATCGCTATATACAATCTCCAGTACTGGCATAGTGACCTCCGGCGGAGGATGTATAGAAGAATTCCCAAAAACAATGGCTACCCTTTTTCCAAGGGGGTACTTTGGCATTTGATGCAAGATGGAAGAAACAACTTTTACTTGGTGCAGCCACGGTCGCCCAAGTAATAAGTTAAAGGTAGTCGGAACATCCAGGACGTGAAACTCAATATCCTGTTGGGCCGGCCCGACCTGTGTTCTGATCTGAACTGTTCCCATGACCTTTCTACTTGTGTTTTCGTAAGCCGGGATCACTTGGGCTGTTGGTGCAAAATCTACTGGCTTTAAGCCAATAGCATAGGCCGTGCACAACAGACAAACATTAATTGCAGACCCAGTATCAACCAAGACAACCGGCACCCACTTCTCTCTGCATTCAACTGAGATGTATAAGGGTTTGTTATGCGTAGAACCCTTGGCCAACAAGTCCTTATCAGTGAAGGTCAAGGTCGGAGAAGCGCCCCTCGGGATGACAAGTCCCACTAGTTGTTCTTGAGTTGTGCCTAGGGCTGTAAATGAACCAAGCTGTTCATGAACAAGCTCGGCTCGGATCATTAAGAGCTCGATAAGTAAACAAGCCGAGCTCGAGCTCAACAAAGCTCAGCTCGGCTCGGTTCGTTTGCAGCCCTAGTTGTATCGATAGACAACTTGGACTTATCCATTGCTGAAAGGACAACTTGCAGGTGCACAAGCGAAACCATGAGCAACCCTCAGACATATATGTCTGCCTGAATCTTCTTCAGCTGCTTCAATACAGCTTCTTCCTTTAATAGTTTCTCTTGCTGGTTTTCAGCCTCCTTGTCCTTTCCGGATGCATTAGGTTGGTCCAAGTGTGGGGGCTTAAAGTACCGCTCACTTCTAGTCATATGATCCACTTCCTCAGAATACTAAATATCGTCTGGCAAGCCCTGAACCCAATCCTCATCGGTGTGGGCAAGATGTAGGTCATCATCTTCCCACCACATTCCTCTGGCAACCGACAGGCAATTGTCCGGTTCCATTGTAAGTATTCCCACATCCACATCACAGTCATTCCCCTCAGGGCCCTTGGCTTTTCTAACCTTCTGATCATTCTCATTCCCTTCTTGTTCAAACCGCTTTAGTGTGGCTTCTTGCTCTGTATCAGCAGTACTAACCATGTCCGATTCCTGAGCAGAATTCTTAATACTGGTGCCCTTCGAAAATTTCCCTTTCTCCTCTACCGTTCTGGCCCTTGTAGTAGTTCCTGCTTTTGGCTGTTTTAGCTTTGGTTGAAATCCCTCATCCACATCAGGCTCGTCACTAAGCTACCCCGAATTATCTGCTTACTTGTTCAGATCAAACCAGTTAATTTGCATAGCCCTAAATCCTGCCCATCGAAGAACTGTAGATTGTTGATGTCCTCTTCGAGGTCGGCTAAGTCATCCAATCTCTGGCTTGGTCCATCCTTCCGAACCACACTCACTTCCATCCCTGTTGGCAACTCTACATCTGGTCTGGCCTAATTGGTTGGCACAATGTAGCGGCACGGGTTGTATTCCTCCTCAGATAAGTCCTTCGAGCCCTCAGGCACTAGGCTGACACTCCCATTCTTTACCAAGGCTACCTTGCCTTCATCAATCATAGTCACCACCATAGGCTTCGTTTGAGATGTGGATGTGTTCATCATGCACAAATCTGTGCTTTCGGGATGAATAGCACCGGCTTAGGTAGGTGGGAGGGGGTGATGTATATATTGGGGTCGTAAGGGATGGCCAGTGTATGGATGAGGTTTACTTGCCTGGTAGAGGGGCTTGGTTATGTGGTGGGAGAGGATTTGTAGTGACATTGGGCTTTTCAGGAGGCGCTATCACTTTATTGTCAATGAGATCTTGAATCTCATGACGCAATCTGAAGCACTAGTCGGTATCATGACCATGCTATTGGTGAAAGGCACAGTACTTAGCCGGGTTATGTTTAGGAGGGAAAGGATCAGGCAATGGGCATTGTTCTAACGGTTTTAGATGCCCTTTTTTGATCAGGACCCTCAAGGCCGCAGATAGAGACATGTAGAGTGGGGTGAAAATCCTCTGGCCTCAGGATTGATGGCTGGAAGTTTAGGGGGGTGTATTGGTTGTGCCGGCAAAGGGGTTGGCAGTTTTCGGTGTGGTGGTGACCATACCCACATCAGAAGGCCTTGCAGTTGTACTACTACTTGTAGTCGCATTGGAACTATGTGTGAAAGCCCTCTTAGGCTACTCTTTCTCGTGGTCTATCAGACCTTGCTTCATTGCATCCATTACTTGCACCCCTATTTCATGGAGGTCGGCAAATGTAGACAGAGATCTTCTGTAACAGTCTTGGTTACAGGTTACGGACCACCATTTTGATCTGGTCCTTTTCGGCCAGATGGATAGCCATTATAGAGGCCTTGGCCCTCCACCGGGTTACAAAATCTGAGAAGCCCTCTTCGGCTCTTGGTGAGTTACTTCGAGATCATGAGTTGTGACCTTAATTTGAGTATTATAGGAGTACTACGCTATGAAGGCCTCAGCCATTTCCTCCAAATTCCTCTTTACAAAGTCTTTAAGTTTGGCATACCAAATGGCCGTGATACCTGACAGGGTAAGGCCGAAGAGGGATAACTTCTGCAGTCTAGATAGGCCCATTGGCCGTAGAATGTCCGAGAACAACCGTAAGTGGACCATGGGATCACTCGAGCCATCAAAGCTGTTTATGTGCGGCATTTTAAACCTATATGGCAACGTCACTGCTGAATTCATATAGCCGTCCTCAATATCCGGGATCGAATTTGCACCCTGAGCTTATTTCAAGAGCTTCTTAAGCTTGCTTACTTTCAGCGCAGTAGGGTTGGCCTCAAATTCAAACGGCGCCTCTGTCGGGTAAACCGGTGCCTTGGAAGTCTGAGGTGGGATAGGATCCGCCTAAATGCTTGCATTTTTTTGGACATTGATTGTGACCCTGGGTGCCGGGATTCCCACTGGGGGTGCATGGGATGTTGATGCTACTGTAGGTTGTGGCTGCTATTGTTGAAGCCTCTCTATTACCTCCGCTTGGCGGGCGACAACCTTGGCTTGGCGAGCTGTGGTCTCAGCTTATCGGGCAGCATCTAGCTGCATGTTCTCAATAGTCTGTTGGAGTTGGCGGAGCATTTCTTCCATGCTGAATAAGGGATGCTAAGCTATCAAAACTGGTGTGTAATCTCTTTCCGGAGTAGAAGCAAATGACTGGACTTCATTGAATGAAGATAACTGTCGAACCGGTGAATTATGCCTGACTCTCCTCCCTCTTGTAACCGGGGGTAGTGAAACAAACACTGGCTGTCCTCTTACAAGATCCCCGGATTGGTAAAGTCACCTTACTCGGGTCCAGAGTGCTTGGGGGTGACAGACTCGTCTGAAGCAATAGTGAAAAACTAGCTTGCAAAAAGGAAATAAAGCAAAAAGAGACAAGAATAAAAAACCGCACAGCACCTCAGCTCAGACAGAAACAATACACAATTGCAATCACAAGCTGGATAACCGTACTCAAACACTGATTTCTGTCTCAAATTTTTGCCCCCAAACTGATACCCAGACTGGCAACTGATACATACATTCTTGTAGAGTTTCACTCTAAAAGCACGTATCAAGCAGGTGAGAGCCAAAACGCCCTTATGATGGGGTAGGGTTATCTTGTCCTAATTTCGTCAGGGGCTAGGGATCACTACACAAAACAAGTGGTTTCACACAATTCCTGCATTCGGGTGAGCAACTTGTCCTAGTTTGGAATAGTCTTTATGGCTTCCGATATGCAACTAGGTCGATTGGTCAAAAAGGGTACCTCAGCAAGACCACCTAATATATCTCTCACACCTAACACCGAGAAGTGAAAAGAGGATCAAACGGTATAGCGGTAGTTCAGATCCAAGGGTTGTGTTCCCATCATGGCAGAGCCCGTAACCGGTCAGTCTTTTGGCAAGCTTTTCCAAGCGAGCCTCTGGCAAACCGTTCAGGAATAACCGATGGAAAACACTGTGACTTAAGCGCACCGATGCAAATGCAAATGCAAAGAAACACATAAGTGTAAATAAAATAATATATCATAAGTTCGAGTCAAGTTCTCTAAATCCCCAGTAGAGTCTCCAGAAACTGTGGACTCGCCTTTTTCTGGCGCCCCACCTTTCGGAAAGGGTTTAAAAAGAAAGGCCTCACAGTTCGAACTCCCGCAGTTCTGAATCTAGTCTTACAAAGTGCAATGTGAAACTGATAATCACTAAAGAGTCCAAATCCGGCAAATCTTTTTAGAAAATTGATTTTAAATCAAATAATGCCAAAATTGGACTGTTTTGCCAGATTACAGAGTTGCCACCTAAATATTTTATTTTTGGAAAAATCTAAGAAACCCTGACTCGTGCCAAAGGCCACGTGTTCGTCATCACAAAAGTCGCCTCAGCTTAGGAACTTAGGTACCAGAGGGGAAGGTCCAGAAATGGGCACCTTGTAGACACCCCAATTTTGACCGTCCACAAGACTCGGATGTCATCGTTTGAACACTAGATGATCTTGCATGCTTGTGTTCATTTTGAGTGCCCGAAGATCTTGGCTGAGCACCTTGTCTTTGAGCCTCTAAACCTGTCTGTTTTGTGCTTGGTTGTGGACAAAGAGCTTGTTGTTTCAACTCTGGAGGAGAGGGCGGAAGGTCGGCCATCCCCACAGTCCATCGGCCATGGCTTGTGCCTGCCGGCCATTAGTGGTGGCCGGTCGGCTACATTAATGGCTGGTCGGCTACTAGTGATGGCCGACGACCATTTTTCTCCTTTTTCAGATATTTGTTTACCAGCTGTGCCAGCTGTTGTTCACTGAAGTGCATCTCCATACACGTGTATGGTAGGATGAATTCAAGCTTTATTCTTGATTTTCTATATATAGGGGGTGTCCTCCCCCATTTTGAAAGGTTAGAAAATTTGGATCAAAATTCTCTCGCTCTTTCTCTAGAAGTTTCTCTCTCTTCTTGTTTTGTGCCTTATAGCCTTGTTTCTCTACACCTTTGTACATCAAGCTTTAACCAAATACCTTTACCTTTGAGCTGAGGTTCTTTGAGGTCTAGTTTGAGCTATAATTTGAGGCTGTTTTGTGCTTGAGCTTCAAGAGGTAGCTCATTGCTTAGGATACTTGTTTTGGCTACTCATTTTGCCAACCTTTTATACTGTTTTGAACTAGTTTTCAACTATAAAAAATTGTGGTTTTTAAGGCTTAACATGGTGGTCTGATGTCATTTTGTGTTAAGGGGTAGTCCACCATTCTTGTTGCTTAATTATGTAAGCTTTTGTACCATTTTTTAGCATATTCAAATCAAACATTTTGGGCCTTTAAACCATTGAAATTCAGAGTTATTTTAGTGGCAAAAATCTCATTTTGAAGTCCAATATTAGAGGGGGTAGCCTCCCCTCCTTGTGTCTTGTTTGCATACCTAAATAGCTTAACCTGTGAGCATGTTTTTCAAGCATATTGTACCTTAATCTCATCATATTTTAGTCACTGTTTTGAGTTGCTTCGGCTCTATTTTGGGCTGGTCAACTCAGTTGTGGCTTGTATTGTGTGGTTGTAGTGTAAAGAGGCTTCACTAGCTTAATGTTTTAGGCTTTTTGGCATGAATTGCATAAGTTGCTTGCATGTTTTAGAGTCATTTTGCACTCCATTTCAGCACTGTAATCTCTACAATCTCCCTCTATTCTTCACTCTTTCATTTTTTTTGAAAGGGGCTTTGAACCCCTTGTTGGCTTGAGTATGAAATTGTGACACTTGTGCTTAATGGTTTCAATCCTCTTTTGAGGGTTTCTACAAACCAACGGCATGAGATCTCTTTCATGCTCAAGGCACTTGTGGTTTAAGCCCTCTTTCCATTAGAGGACACTCACCTTTTGGACTAATCAATTAAAGAAAGGATTGGTAAGCTAAAATGAGTAAATAAAAATGAACAAGTAAAAGAGGCAAGATAAGCGTCTTTTATGTTGCATTGTATGTGTTTGAATCAGACGTTAATTCAAACACAAGAAAAATGGGACGTTTCATACTCAACGTGATGAAACGTGCCACTTTTCTTGGTCACCATCACCCTTTGATCATACATGATAGGGTTGTGGTTTTGTTGAGCCTTGTTTTGCACTCATTAAGCTTGTACAAGCTTGGTTCTTTGTCCATCATGCATGAAAATGCTTGGTTGATGGTTTGAGGGCCAAGAGCTATACCCCTTTGAACTTGTGTGATGATAAGGAGAGTGGTAGTACATACACTCCTTGAGAATACACTACTTTGTGTCTGTTTGCTCTCTGTTGTAGCAAAAAAGGGAAGTTCAGGGAAGGGGTGGCCAATCGACCACCAGTAATGGCTGACCAGCCACCAGCAGTAGCTGACCGGCCACCAATGGTAGCCGACAGCCATCATTGGTAGCCTACCAACCAGGAATGAAATTTTGCACAAGTGTGTTCCTGAGTTGGAGCAAAGGTGTTCTGGAAGTTGGCAGCACTGTTGGTGTTCAAGCAAGTGCAAACAGAGGTGCTCGATGGCAATGCGGTGGATTTTCGGGAGGAAACCAACCAAGCATGCACGCGTCACTCGCCCTCGAGGCCATTTACTTGCTTTGTTTAATTAGTTAGTCATAGCTAATTCATTCATACAAGTGTTGTAATTATTTAGTTAATTAATTCTTTTTGTAATTAATTAGCTTAAATTCGGTTTGTAATAATTAGTTAACTAGAATAGTTAATTAATTCGTTTTGTAATAGTTAGCTTAATTAGCGTAGCTAGCTAGCTTATTTCATTCGGACCTTCCTTCGCGAGGGCGAAATGTTGTAATAAGTGTGCATGCATGTGTGCATGTCTTCCAACCCCGTGTCTTTCTCCCTTTTATTTAATCACTTTTGATGGTTAGATTAGGGACATTTTCAATTAGCATACCTTATGCTCGCATGTTTGCATCTATTCATTTGTCTTGCATGCACCGAGGCTCGGCACATCATTGAAACTGCATTGTCGATTTCAATACTTCTTTGAATACGTATTTCAAAGCATGCTATCAAAGTGCCGCAAATGCCATATTAGTTGCCAAGCCTATTAATTTCCTATTGCATGTGTTGCACTAGGCATTTTGCATAGTTAGGATCATACATTTTTTCTAACTTGTTTTCGTTTTGGCTTGGAGTACTCGGTGAGTTTTTGCGCTTTAGCATACTTGCATGAGTGTGATTGCCATATTGCCATGTTTTGCATGCTTGCCATGAGGCTATGTGCTTAAATGTTTAAATGCATGAATGCCTGTGGATGGACGTTTTGTTGTTTGAATTGGAACGATTCAATGAGTGTGAGTTTTAAGTCCACTTTGCGAAATGGCAAATCATGTTTTAAGCTCACTTGAGGTGGCAAATCCACATCTTTTAAGCCCACTTGAGGGTGGCAAATTAAAACCATTTTCAAAAAGCAAACATGAATTGAGTTCTTCCAATTCTCGCTATTTTAGTCTATACTTGCTTGTGTGCGTCACATAGTAATGTTAGCTAATAAACTGGAACAAGAACACATAAAGTTTTTAAAATCTCATATCATGATTGGCAGAGACTGATCTTTTGATTGGGCGAGCGGGGGTGCTCATTTCATGACCTTTCCCCTTTGTACCCAAGTTCCCGAGTCGAGGCAACTTTGGTGATGACGGACATGTGGCCTTTGGCACAAGTCAGGGTTTTCTAAATTTCCCAAAAACAAAATATTTAGATGGCGACTCTATAATCTGGCAAAGTAGTCTAATTTTTGTATTATTTGATTTAAAATCTGATTTTCCAAAACGATTTGCCGGATTGGACTCTTTGGTGTTTATTCGTTTCACATTGCACTTGTGAGACCAGATTCAGAACCACAGGTAGAATCCAAACTGTGAGGCCTTCTTTTCAAATCCTTTCCGAAAGGTGGGGGCATGGAAAAAGGCGAGCCCACAGTTTCTGGCGATTCTGTTGGGGATTTAGAAAACTTGACTCGAACTCATGATATGTTGATTTATTTACACTTACGTATTTTTTTGTATTTACATTTGCATTAGTGCGCTTAAGTCACGGTGTCTGCCATCTGCTATTCCTGAACGGTTTGTCGGCACCTCGCTTAGAAAAGCTTGCCAAAAGGTTAACCGATTGCAGGCTCTGCCACGATGGGAACACAACCTTTGGATCTGGACTACCGCTATACTATTTGATCCTCCTTTCACTTCTCGGAGTTAAATATGAGAGGTATATTAGGTGGTCTTGCTGAGGTACCCTTTTTGACTAATCGACCTAGTTTCATATCGGAAGCTATAGAGACTGTTCCAAACTAGGATAGGTTGCTCACTCGAATTCAGGAATTGTTTGAAACCGCCTGATTGCGTAGTGAACCCCTAGCTCTTGACGAAATTAGGATAGGGTAATCCTATCCCATCATAGGGGTATTTTGGCTCTCACTTGCTTGATATGTGTTTTTAGAGTGAAACTCTGCAGCAATGTATGTATCAGTTGCCAAGTTGGTATCTGTTTTGGGGCAGAATTTAGTAGAGAGCACAATTATTCAGCTGTGATCATATCTGTTCTCGTGAATTAGGCTAAGATGCTGCTTGTTTTCTCTTTTGCAAGGTAGTCTTGGAACCATAGCTTCAGAAGGCTCCAATATCCCCTAGGTACTCTGGACTTGTGTCGATAGACTTTGTCAGGTTAGAGATTCAGTCCAAAAGAGCAACTAGTGTTTCCTTTGCCGGTGGCAGGGCAAAGAAGGGCAAGACAGGGCTTACTGGTTCAACTGATCCGATAGCCACCAGTTAGATCACCTTTGTTCAACTCAACAGATCCGTAATGGCATAGAGTCTGGAAGAAGTTGTGGCCACGATAGCGGCATTAAACCAGGGAATCACTATGTAGGATGAGACCAATGCTGAAATGCAACGCCCATCTGGGGCACTTACCACACATCCACTCTCGGGACCCCAGCTAAACTTTGACCCACTTCTGCCAGCTGAAGATTTGCATGGTCCAGATCCCCGAGAAGGGTTGGCTCAGGCTCGAGTTTTCAGACCCCTGGTGCAGCCTAATGAGAGGCTTTATTCATTTGATATCAATGATCTCGATCTGACCTTGGTGAAAATGGCGAACCTTGAGAAGCAGTTCAAAAAGGCACAAGGCCTTAAATCCATTCCCGACATTGAGGATGGATACACCGAGGTTGCCGTAAGGCTCCCAGATAGATTCAAAATGCCACACATTGACCGTTTCGACGGGTCTGGAGATCCTATGGTATATATCTGGCTTTTCTAGGATGTCCTGAAATCGATGGGTCTGACTAAGCCGCAGAAACTCTCTCTGTATGGAAGAACCTTGTCGGGCATAGCAACCACTTGGTACGCCAAGTTGGAAGATAAAGTGAAGCAGAATTGGGAAGAGTTGGCTGAGGCCTTTGTCAATCAGTACTCTTACAATACCCAACTTGAAATAACCACTCAAGACCTTGAAGCAACCCGTCAGAATCCTACAGAGTCTTTTGTGGAATTTGTTGCAAGGTGGAGAGTAAAGGCAGCACAGATGACAGATTGCCCTTCTGAGAGGGATCAAGTGCGGACAGTGGTGCAGAATCTTGAGCCTGATATGTTGCAAAAGTTAATAGTGGCTTCACTGTTCACTTTCAAAAGTTTACATGAATTGGGGGTTCAGATCGAGAGTGCATTTAATAAGGGGATTATTCCTAGAACAAGTGAACCAATAAGAAGGGTGATTTCTGGGAGTACCAATGCTGGCGGTAGCACTATTCCTAAATCCACTGAAATCAATACAGCCGCCGCAGTCGACCCTTTTACCAAATTAAGCCTGGAAACAGCTAGCCCGGTCTGAGCTCAAGGTAGCACTTTTACCCCTATCTATACAAGCCTAACCAGCGCACTAAAAGTCCTGATGGAAAGAGGGTATCTCAAACCCCTTGATCCTTAACCTCTGCCTGACCCACTCCCTGTTAGACACAACCCCACCAAATACTGTGTGTATCATCAGCAGCGTGATCATGGCACCGATCGTTGCTATCACCTTCGTCATGAGGTTCAGAATCTCATCGACAACTAGACGATAGCTCCACCTCAAGACCTCAATGACCAAGTACCTCATCCACACCTCAATCTAACCCATATACTGCCATCCACCTACAACCCTAGCCCATCTAACCAAGCCTGAGGTGTTTATCCCAGAAAGCATGGACTTATGCATGATGGATGCACTCGAGCCCCAATCATCTCAAACCCGTGAACCCACTACTTCTGAGCTAATGAGAATGATTGAAGATCTTCAGAGAACTGTGGTAGATCTAGCCTTTGGAATATTGGCTCCATCATCGACCAAATCACATGCCAAGAATTTCATGCCAAAAGGCTCCCCACTATTGGGGCAAGCTACAATTGAAAATGGCCAACCTAAAGCTATCTCAGGTCTGGGCAATGACATGTCGACAACAACTGGGCTCTGCTCTGATACAGCGATCCAATCCCTTGGCAAAGTGGAGGCAAGTGGTAAGAACAAGGTTGGGGCAGGTATTGGTCCCTGTGAACACCTTTAGTGGGCGGTTGAGGCTTTGAAGGCCGAAAGGCTGAACAAACAGCAAGTGCTTGCAGTTGTTGCAAAGATTGTGGATGACACTTTTGCCACTCAGGATGAGAGCATTCTGAATCAAGGGGCACGCTAGGAAAAGTGTGTTTGCCTTTTACACACTTTCTTTTGCATCTGTTTCTGCCATTGAGCCAGTTGTGCTAGAGGTTTTGAATGAAACGACAGAGATTTTCACCTACTTTTTTGTGCCTTGAAATCATTGCATTGACCTAGGTTTTCAAAACTTTTCTAAAACTATGATGAAAACAAAGAGGAAGGAATTCCTCAGGATTTGTAAAAATTTGATCAACTGAGAGAAAGAGAGACATGCTAAGCCCTTAATGAATGAGATCATGTTTGTTAATGTGAGTACTGAGAAGGATCCTGGCTTGATCCAGATTGGTTCTACATTGTCTTCAACCCTAACGACTAGTCACTTTCTTAAAAGATTTCAAAAAATATTTTGCGTGGTCTTATGAAGGCATGCATGGAGTCGCTCTTGGGACTGTCCAGCATAGGATCCCTCTCAGCCTCAAGCCTCGACCATTTTGCTTTCAAAACCTTGAACCTTGACTTAGAATGTTCAAATGATCAATCATAATATGAGGCTCATATGGTCAGATTGGAAGCAACCCTTGAACTAGGGGCAAGAAGATTAGATGTAATCAAAGGAAGCTTGCAAAGCTAGATCAAAAGTAGCCCTTGAACTAGGGGTAAAAATTAGATGTGCTGAAAGATTCAAAGGATGGTCATTCAGCAAACCAATGAAGACTGGCAAGAAAGCCAAATTGTAGAATTTGAAAAGGGAAAGTTTTTACTGAAGGACAATTGAGTTTCTATCCACAACACTAGGGGCAAATTCAGACCCCAATTGGATGGACTCTTACATCATCAATACTATCTAGTCAGCAACAGCAGCCATTCTCATGGATTTAGATAGCTAGAGATACTACGACCATTCAACAAGAACAACTTAAACTTTTTTATCCTTGAGAGGCTCGTTGGGCCAAAAACCCGGAAGGGCGACCCAAACAAAAGTTAGAGCAAGAAAAAGAAAAAGAAAAAGAAAAAGAAAAGAGAAGAACGAAAATGAAAAAATAGAAACAAAGAAAAAAGAGAAGAAAGAAAAGAAAAGGAAAAGAAAAATAGCTCGCAAGGTTGAAAGCCTAGAAGGGTGGCCTTGGCAAAAGGTAGAGCACAAAAGGAGAGTGACAACACCCGAGTGAACCTCAACCTGGAACTACGTACGGCCTGATTCCCATCTTTGGGATACGTAGGCAACTTCATCCTGAAGTTCGGCCCCAATCATTTTCAGCCTGTTTGGCTCATCCATGTTGATTGGTTTATCCTTGTTCAAACTCGGCTATCTTATCCATGTGCAAATTGGCTTATTTTTGTTCAAATTTGGGTGTCCTATTATGTTACAAGATTTAGCTGCAAGACAATTCAAGTTCAGATCTGAGGTTGTGCATCTCAAGAGTAAATTCTATGTTGGTCGAGCAGTGGCCATTTGCAAGAATAGTTTTTGAGAATTTTTAATGAGGATTAACTAATTCTCTCGAAAATTATTCTATTTTTTCCAAAACTGGACCATTTCTTAGACCTAAGAAAGGAAAATTTTTAGTACTCACAACCTGACTTGCATGATTTCAAATCAGAAAGTCGGACAAGCATGTTAATCTAACTCACATGTTGATCAAAATTGTTTCAGTAGAAAGCCAAAAAACAAAAATGGTCAAAATGATGAACTAGGGGCACAGTTGAGTTAGGTTTTCTGTTTTTTCCTGTTGTCAACATACTTGCCGAAAAGGGCCCCATATTTGCCAGAAAGGGCACAACTGAAGCTAACAGCAAAAGGCCAAAAGCTCTCATCCTCCAAGCAGCGAGGTATCAAGCCAAGTGCGAAGCACGAATTGAAAATGGAGCGGGATGTTCGGTTCCTTCATCCAGACGATCACACCCAAATTGGCATCTGACCTAGAATGGGGATGTAGAAAATGCAATATGTGAGACCAATCAATTGTATACCTAGCTGGTGGGATATACTGTAACTCATCTCGGTCAAGCTAAGCTAAAGGCATTGTCAACTGATGTCAGTTGCAGATCTGCTGCACATCCAGTTGCATCACAATCCCTCTGTGGGAAAGGCTCACTAGTTGTGAGCAAAAGAAGGAGAATCTAGTAGAATACTAGGGGCAAGAGCCCACGACTTCCTGCTTATTCATCAACCACCTAGGGGAGGGATAAAAAAAATAAGAAGAAGGGAGATTAAAGAATGAAGAGATGCGCATTGAGAGGAATAGTGAGAAAAGGGCTTTTCAGAGAAAAAGAGATTGAGTGCCAAAGTAATGTGAGAATCACAAATAAGAAAGGGTGGAAAACAATACCTGGAGAAGCTGTGGGGTCCTTGTGAACCGAGAGGTCTCTCGCCATTGGAACATATTCGAGTGTTGTGTTTGTTGTTTTTGTTTGTCTCGATTCTTGTTTTGAATCATTTCGAGTGTCAATAGATGTGTTTAGGTTGTTTTATGTTCGTTTGCTCTTTGTTGAGTCATGGTGTACTGTGGTCAGTCGTAGGCTTAATACCCGGTCAATAACTCATTTCTCAATTTCAATTTCAAAAATAAATCGTTTTGTGCTCAGAGTGCTGTGCCATTCTCAACATGATCTGCAAAACAGGACTCTTTCTTTCATAAACTGCAGGATTCAACCCAGGTCGAGAGAGAGAGAGAGCAATTGAACTAGGACCTATTTGAAGCTATATGGGTTTCGCACTGCAAAGCAAAAGAAAAGAGGGAAAATTGGAGCATTTGAGTATGTTTCAACTTCAGCAAATTTTGAGACTGCATTCTAGGTGCAATTTCTCAGGCCTCGTCTTTCTCTGGAGTATGAATGTATCTCGACTCCAACTTTAAGCCTGCTTCAAGTCAGAATGGCAGTCCAAGCAGCACCCGTGGTTTTCACATGCATATGTTACCCCTCGCCAATATGAACGGGATGTATCCTTTTTGAGTTGAACATGTTGCAAAGTCCTCTGAGAGGTAAATTGGAGGCACCAAAGTACGTATTTGATGCCCTTCTATTGCATAGAATGTGCACTTTCATATACACTTCTGTTGCATGCGTGCCGCGCATCGTTATGATTCATCCATAGAATATGCTTGCTTTCGATTTCGCATAGAATATGCTCTTGCTATCTTGCATAGAACATGCTTTCACTTAACGTCATGCACCGGTTGTCTATCTTGCATGAAACATGCATTGTTTTGTAAACCAATCATTCTGTGCATCTATCGCACAATAATCTCACTCTGTGTATCTATCGCACAATAATCTCACTTGGTACATTTATCATACTGATCATTTGTTTTGTTCGCACTATTTTGTGCACTTTGTATCACACTCGCACTTTTTGTGCAATTTACACTTGCGCTTTCTTGCGCATCGCACTATCTTGTGCATTTCATTACATGCTCTCATCTTGCATAGAAAATGCTCGTATCTTTGCATAGAACATGCATCGCGCTATTTTGTGCACCTTACTTGCACTTGTTTGTGCATTGCATTCCGCTATTTTGCACACCACACTTGCATCGCACTGTCTTGTGCACCCTTGTATCGCACTTGCATCGCACTGTTTTGTGCATTTCGCACTGTCTTGTGCACACTTGCATCGCACTGTCCTGTGCATTCACTTTCATTCTCATTGTTTTGTGCACCCTTGTATTGCACTGTTTTGTGCACACTTGCATCGCATTGTTTTGTGCATTTCGCACTGTCTTGTGCACACCTGCATCACACTGTCCTGTGCATTCACTTTCATTCGCACTGTTTTGTGCACCTTGCATCACCACTCTTTTGTGCATTCTTTTATGTATTCATACATCTTCACCTTGCATTGCTCTGTCTTGTGCATTCACCCCTGTATCGCGCTATCTTACGCATCCTTTGCATCGCGCTGCCTTGTGCATTTCACTTTGTATCGCACTATCTTGTGCATTGCATCGCACTGTCTTGTGCACCTTACATCGCACTGTCTTGTGCACCTGTGTGGCACTGTTTTGTGCATTCACTTGTATTGCACTATTTTGTACACTGTGAGCTCGCGCTGTTTAGTGCACTTGTATAGCACTGTTTTATGCGTTCACTTTGCATCGCACTGTCTTTTGTAAACTTACATCGCACTATTTTGTGCACCCTGCATCGCTCTGTCTTGTGCATTTCAGCCTACCTCGCACTATTTTGTGCACTTCACCCTACCTCGCACTATTTTGTGCACTTACACTCACACTCTCTTATGCACTTCTTTGGTCTAGGAGACCTTAAATCCTGTATCTTGATTCGCACTCTCTTGTGCATCGTACTCTCTTGTGCACTCTCTAGTCTAGGAGACCTTAAATCCTCTAAAGGTGCAATTCCTTTGGTGATTTTATTTCCTAAATGACTTCCAGTGGTCTGGTATAGCCACCTGCCTGTGTTTGCGGTGAGTTCCTAGGAGATCAACTGAGACAGTGAAAACTAGAGTTCGAATGGCCGATGCCTAGAACACAAAGGTTCGGGATTTTCGAGACTAAAGTCTGGTTTAAATATCTAGGGGTGTATCTTAAGCTTGAAATCTGTATGGTAGCCCCATAGGTTGAGGTAGCGTGTATGCGCCTTAATTCTGGATACTGAACCAACCTAGTCTGTCACCCTGTTGGAGAATAGGGAAAGCTGTGACCATAGCCAGGGAGAAAAGTAGTACCTATGATTCGGAAACGCAAGATGCAAAAGAGGAAGATCCCCAACGGCATGAGGTGAGTCATGACCAATTGCCCCTGTAAGGTACTGTCTAAAGCATCATTTCCTCGTTGCATCATCATCGCATTTATTATCTATCATCATATAGAATCTATCTCATGCGTCTAATGCATTGTCCATTTTATCATGCATCCTTTCCATGTTAAGCTTTGTCTGGCATGTGCTCATACATTTCCTTCATTGAAGCATGGTTATGTAATAATGTGTACGCGCCTATGCCACTAAGAGAATTGTGGTCTGAGGGTTTCGACACCTTTTCTATGTTAGACGTGGTCTGTTTTGTGTCCATACCTTTTCTAGGTAAAATGTGGTTTGGCCTGCGCCTTATTCACTATATCCATTGCATCATACTTTGTTTTGTTGCATTTAGCATTTAGGATCACGATCTTTCCTTAGTAGATCATTCCTCACTTATATCATGCCACCCAATTACTTGTATTCTTTCTGCGAAACACATAGTTCTGCATGTGCACACGCCTATCCCACTAAGAGAATTGTGGTTTGAGGGTTCCGGCACCTTTTCTATGTTAAACGTAGTTTGATTTTGCATCTCCATCCCTTTATGATATTTGTGTAGTTTTGCACGGCTTGTGGTTTGATTATTTCATTGCACTGTATTTCATTTACATTGTTTTGTTACATTGTGTATCATTTTGCATCCTGCCCCAAAACTACATCGATTTGATTCCTTGTAAAGGGATACGTAGGCAGCCTGCGGGCGCAACCGTTCTTTGTTTTGCATGCTTGTTTGTCCAAGTCTTCGGCCTTGTCAAAAATGGCTCATCTCTGGGCTTTGACATTCACTCTCATCATTTCATGACTTCCGAGTTTTGTCAAAGAGGGGCAACTGTAGGCACCCCATTTTTGACTGTCTGCAAGACTCGAATGTCATCGTTTGAATACTCGATGATCTTGCATGCTCGTATTCGTTTTGAGTGCCCGAAGATCTTGGCCAAGCGCCTTGTCTTTGAGCCTCTAAACTTGTTGCTTGGTTGTGGACCAAGAGCTTGTTGTTTCAAGTCTGGAGGAGAGGGTGGCCTGTTGGCCATCCCCACAGTCCATCAGCCATGGCTTGTGCCTACCGGCCATCAGTGGTGGCCGGTCGGCCACTAGTGACAGTCGACGGCCATTTTTCTCCTTTTTTAGATATTTGTTTGCTAACTGTGCCAGCTGTTGCTCATTGAAGTGCATCTCCATACACGTGTATGATAGGATGAATTCAGGCTTTAATCTTGATTTTCTATATGTAGGGGGTGTCCTCCCCCATTTTGAAAGGTTAGAAAATTTGGATCTGTACACGCGCCCTTGGGCTTCATGCCATAGTTCAGACTCAAATGTCACGGTTCTTAATCTAATCTCACAATGTGCGGTGTGAGATTGATAAATCACCAAAGAGTCCAAATCCGACAAATCGTTTTGGAAAACTGATTTTTGAGAAAGAAGTGCCAAACATGGACTGCTTTGCCAGGAACAGAGTCGCCACCTAAATATTTATTTTAGGGGAATTTAGAAAACCCTGACTCATTGCCTAAGGCCATGTGTCCGTCATCACCAAAGTTGCCTCGGCTCGGGAACTTGGGTACGAGAGGGGAAGGTCATCTATGAGCACCCCCGCTCGCCCGATCAAAGATCGGCTTGTGCTAAGCATGATATCTTGTTTTTGAAAAACATATGAGTTCTTATTCCGATTAATTTTGATGCGCACAACACACAAGTATAGACTAGATCGCCTAATTTGGAACAAAGCATCGCATATCCGTTTGTTTGGAAATGGTTTGAAGTTTGCTACTCGCAAGTAGGCTAAAACACGGATTTCAATAAATCGTTCCAATTCAAGTAATCCAACCTTCACCCACAGGCATTCAGACAGTTATATCACATAAGCAATTAGCCTCATGGCAAGCATGCTGTCATGTTAACACTCACATACATGCAAGATGCTAAAGCATAAACACTTACAGTGTACTCCGAGCCAAAACAAGAAACTAGTTAGAAATCATGCATGATCATAGTTCATGTTAAAATGGCTAATGCAACACATGCAAAATACAACTAGAATAGGCTCGGCTAATCTAAAATGGCATATGAGATGCGACAATTCGATACATGTATTCAATTTGGAATCGAAATACAATGCAGTTAGTATGATGAGCCGAGCCCGGTGCATGCAATACAGATGAATGGTGCAAACATGCATAACATAAGGATGTTAATTGAAATATGCCCTAGAACTAACCACTGAAAGCAGGTAAGTAAAAGGGAGAAAGAAGTGGGGGTCAGAAGACATGCATCACACACACGCACGCTAATTACATAATTGCGCCCCTCGACGGAGGGACCAAAAGAATAATACAAATCATCTAATTAACTAACTAACAAGTTAATTAATTAATTACACAACCAAATTGAAATAAATAACTATTTCTAAGATATTAAAACACTGAAATGGCCTCGAGACGAGGGATGAATGCATGCTCGGACGGCTTCACTCGGAAATCCATCTCCATGCTTCATGTTGCCTCTGTTTGCACTGCTCTGTACCTCTGAAAATTGTGCCAACTTTTGTGACACTTCTGAACCACCTTGTGTACATTGTGGGAGGTCATCGGCCAAGGTAAACTGGTCATCAACCAAAAATAGGGCTCTCGGCCAGGAATAGTTAGCCGATCGGCACTGAATATGGTCGTTCGACCATTTCTTCCTGCAAACTACTCCTGTTGCTACAGCAGAGGACAAACAGAGCATGGCAATACATTTACAAGACAATGTTTGCACCACCACCCTCTTTATCATGTCATGAGCTCAAGGGAGTATAGTCCTCGACCCTCGGACCATCAATCACGTATTTCAATGCATGATGGCCAAAGTGTGCAATTTAATGTCAAATGAAATGCACAAAACACATAAGGGGGCCAAACCTCCATCATGCTCGATCAAGAGGCAAGGGAATGCACACACAATGCTATGCAACCTAACCATGCAAGCAGGCATGTAAGCAACTGAAGCATGCAACAAGATTATGCAATGCAACTAACATGCAATAGGCATACAACCTAAATATGCAAACATGCATAGTATGCAACAACATGCAAAATGAAGCAAGCATGCAACAACATGCAAGGCAAGCATGCAACAACATGCAAAGATGGACTTAAACTAAAGTGGAAAGCTCTTAAACATGCCCAAATCAGTGGCCAAAGTGCTAAGAAATGATGGACAAAAACACATACCAATATGCACATGTAATGGCCTATCACCTAGGCATAAAAGGGCAACTTTCAAGAGCACTTAAAAGGAGATAAATATGGGCATGTGACAAACATGGTAAGCTCTAAAATGATGCTAGGCATGATGCCAAGTTACACAAATAAGCCAAGCAAGGCATACAAGAAAGCCTAAAACTTAAGGCTAGCCAAGGAGTTCAAACTATGGCTATGGAAAACATGAAGCAAATGGCAAGTATAATCCAAAATAGTCCTAGATCATGTCAAAATGAGCCTAAAACATGCAAGGACCAAAGCCAAAATAAGCTAGAACAAAGGGCCAAAAGCATGAGGCATGCAAGGCTACAAAAGAGGTGTTACACTACACCTATCAAAACCAAACAGGGCATGACTTAAGCAATGAAAAATAGAGTTATGACATGTCAAAGTAAGCCCCAAAACCCACTTAGATGGCATCCCAAAGGCCTAAACATGATGGCACACACAATGACCCATTCATGAGGCATAAAACATCAACTCTTTAGAGCATTAAAGGAGTGACAAGTGCAAGTATTTGAGCATACTATATGGACTGAAATAACATAACAAGTGATGCCAAATCATTGAAATGGTCCAAGTAAAGCATGCTAGTGACTTGGACACTCAAAGCTAACAAGCTAGATTGCATGATAGCTATACAAAGCATGGCATATATGGTCAAAACAACTCAAATCAGAGCTTAAGCATGTTACAACAAGGCTAAAAGCTTCATGGAGTTGAGCCAAAATCATGCTAGAAACATGGCTTAAAGCATGATGCATGTTAAGGCAAAAGAGGGGATTGCAAGACAAGTATATGGAGCATGTAAGAGGCCATTAAACCAACTTGAAACAGAGGTATATCATGGTAAAATAACACCAAATACTTGATAAAATGAAGCTAAAACAAGCTAAGCAAACATGCTACCAAGATAAGCCATTTATACTAGCATACAAGACAACAAGGAGAGGGGATGACCCTATCCTATTTAGGACTCCAAAACCACCTTCCTACCACTGAAAATCCTCTAGATTTTCAGTGGTAGAAAGGTCATGCAAAGCTAAGAACAAAGGCCAAAAGGGATGGCCTAAAACAAGGCCAAACAAGGCCTAAGAGGGGGCAAACAACCCCAAACCAAAAAGTGACCTTAAACAAAGGTCTAAAGCAAGTAAAAATAGAACTTTTATTAGTTAAGAGATAAGCTTAAAACAATAAGCAAGAAGGGCTAAAAGCTTAAGCAAGAATGTGGCATTAAAAGCAAGTTTGCTCACCCTTGTAGAACCTCTTCAAGAACAAAGTTCTAGCAACTTTTCCAAGCTTAAACCACTCCAAGAACTTTGAAACTAACTCCCTAGTGCCTCAGCAACAAGAGGATGGTGTATTGCTAGGTGCTCTAGTGCAAAAGTAAGACAAAATCACACTTTAAGGCACAAATACACACACAAATCAAGAGAGAGGGAGATATAGAGATAGATAGATACAACTTTTCTAACCCTATTTTTCAGAATCTCTGAGAAGGGAGGAGGAGCTCCCTTCTTATAGAAATCCAATTCCAAGGCTTCTAGGAGAAGCTAAGTCAAGGGGCAAATCCCTCCATACACGTATATGGAGGGGGTGAATTGTGCATGCCAGCTGTGACAGCTGGCATAAAATATCTGTATAAAGCAGATGAATAGGGTTCGGCTAGAAAACATGGCCGATTGACCAACATAAGTGCCGATCGACCAAAAGGAGTGCCGATCGGCCAAAAGTTTTGGCCGATGGCAAGAAAACAAGGCCGACGGCTTCAAGCCTTGGCCGATGGGTTCAGCGGATGGCAAACAAGCCACCCTCTTCCCTCAGAAGCAAAAACACAAGTGTTTAGTCCACAACCAAGCACAAAACAGAGAAGTTGAGAGATCCTAAGGCAAGGCGCGTAGCCGAGACCTCCGAGAACTCAAAACGAACACGAGCATGGATGATCATCGAGTGTTCAAACAATGACATCCAAGTCTTGAGGACGGTCAAAAATGGGGTGTCTATAGGATCAAAATTCTCTCTCTCTCTCTAGAATTTTCTCTTTCTCTTCTTGTTTTGTGCTTTAAAGCCTTGTTTCTCTACACCTTTGTACATCAAGGCTTAACCAAACACTCTTACCTTTGAGCTAAGGTTCTTTGAGGTCTAGTTTGAGCTCTTGTAAGAGGTTTGAGCAAGAATTTGAGGCTGTTTTGTGCTTGAGCTTCAAGAGGTAGTTCATTTGCTTAGTATACTAGTTTTGGCTACTTAGTTTGCCATCCTTCTATACCATTTTTGAACTGGTTTTCAACCACAAATAACTCTGGTTTTTGAGGCTTAACATGGTGGTTTGAGGTCATTTTGTGTTAAGGGGTAGTCCACCCTTCTTGTTGCTTAATTATGTGAGCTTTTGTGCCATCTTTTAGCATATCCAAATCAAACTTTTTGGCCCTTTAAACCACTGAAATTCAGAGTTATTTCAGTGGCAAAAATCTCATTTTGAAGTCCAAATTTTAAGGGGGTAGCCTTCCCTCCTTGTGTCTTGTTTGCATGCCTAGATAGCTTAACATGTGAGCATATGTTTCTTGCATTTTGTACCTTAATCTCAGCATGTTTTAGTCACTGTTTTAACCTGTTTTGGCTCTATTTTGGGCCGGTCAACTCAGTTGAGGCTTGTACTGTGTGGTTGTAGTGTAAAGAGGCTTCACTAGCTTAATGTTTTAGGCTTTTTGGCATGAATTGCATGAGTTGCTTGCATGTTTTAGAGTCATTTTGCACTCCATTTCAGCACTAAAATCTCTGCAATCTCCCTCTATTCTTCACTCTTTCATTTGTTTTGAAAGGGGCTTTGAACCCCTTGTTAGCTTGAGTATGAAATTGAGACATTTGTGCTTAATGGTTTCAATCCTCTTTCGAGGGTTTCTACTAACCAACGGCATGAGATCTCTTTCATGCTCAAGGCACTTGTAGTTTAAGCCCTCTTTCCACTGGAGGACACTTACCTTTTGGACTAATCAATTAAAGAAAGGATTGGTAAGCTAAAATGAGTAAATAAAAATGAACAAGTAAAAGAGGCAAGATAAGCATCTTTTATGTTGCATTGCATGTGTTCGGATCGGACATTAATTCGAACACGAGAAAAATGGGACGTTTCATACTCAACGTGATGAAACGTGCCACTTTTCTTGGTCACCATCACCCTTGATCATACATGATAGGGTTGTGGTTTTGTTGAGCCTTGTTTTTCACTCATTAAGCTTGTACAAGCTTGGTTCTTTGGCCATCATGCATGGAAATGTTTGGCTGATGGTTTGAGGGCCAAGAACTATACCCCTTTGAACTTGTGTGATGATAAGGAGAGTAGCAATACATACACTCCTTGAGAATACACTGCTTTGTGTCTGTTTGCTCTCTGTTGCAGCAAAAAAGGGAAGTTCAGGGAAGGGGTGGCCAACCGGCCACCAGTAGTGGCTAACCGGCCACCAGCAGTAACCAAATGGCCACCAATGGTAGTCGACAGCCATCGTTGGTAGCTGACTGGCCAAGAATGAAATTTTGCACAAGTGTGTTCCTGAGTTGGAGCAGAGGTGTTCTGGAAGTTGGCAGCATTGTTGGTGTTTAAGCAAGTGTAAACAGAGGTGCCCGATGGCAAGGTGGTGGATTTTCGGGAGGAAACCAACCAAGCATGCACGCGCCCCTCGCCCTCGAGGCCATTTACTTGCTTTGTTTAATTAGTTAGTCGTAGTTAATTCATTCATACAAGTGTTGTAATTATTTAGTTAATTAATTCATTTTGTAATTAATTAGCTTAAATTCGGTTTGTAATAATTAGTTAACTAGAATAGTTAATTAATTCATTTTGTAATAGTTAGCTTAATTGGCGTAGTTAGCTAGCTTATTTCATTTGGTCCCTCCTTCGCGAGGGCGAAATGTTATAATAATTGTGCGTGCGTGCGTGTGTGCATGTCTTCCAACCCCACGTCTTTCTCCCTTTTATTTAATCACTTTTGATGGTTAGATTAGGGACATTTTCAATTAGCATACTTTATGCTCGCTTGTTTGCATCCATTTATTTGTCTTGCATGCACCAAGGCTCGACGCATCATTCAAACAGCATTGTTGATTTCAATACTTCTTTGAATACGTGTTTCAAAGCATGCTATCAAAGTGTTGCAAATGCCATATTAGTAGCCAAGCCTATTAATTTCATATTACATGTGTTGCACTGGGCATTTTGCATAGTTAGGGTCATACATTTTTTCTAACTTGTTTTCGTTTTGGCTTGGAGTACTCGGTGAGTTTTTGCGCTTTAGCATACTTGCATGAGTGTGATTGCCATATTGCCATGCTTCGCGTGCTTGCCATGAGGCTATGTGCTTAAATGTTTAAATGCATGAATGCCAGTGGATGGAGGCTTTGTTGTTTTAATTGGAACGATTCAACGAGTGTGAGTTTTAAGTCCACTTTGCGAAGTGGCAAATCATGTTTTAAGCCCACTTGAGGTGGCAAATCCGCATCTTTTAAGCCCACTTGAGGGTGGCAAATTCAAACCATTTTCAAAAAGCAAACATGAGTTGAGTTGTTCCAATTCTCGCGATTTTAGTCTATACTTGCTTGTGTGCGTCACATAGTAATGTTAGCTAATAAACTGGAACAAGAACACATAAAGTTTTTAAAATCTCATATCATGATTAGTAGAGGTCGATCTTTTGATTGGGTGAGCGGGGGTGCTCATTTCATGACCTTCCCCCCTCGTTCCCAAGTTCTCGAGCCGAGGTAACTTTGGTGATGACGGACATGTGGCCTTTGGCACGAGTTAGGGTTTCCTAAATTTTTCAAAAACTAAATATTTAGGTGGCGACTCTGTAATCTGGCAAAGCTGTTCAATTTTGGCATTATTTGATTTAAAATATGATTTTCCAAAATGATTTGCCGGATTAGACTCTTTGGTGTTTCTCAGTTTCACATTGCACTTGTGAGACTAGATTAAAAACCACAGGTAGAGTCTGAACTGTAAGGCCTTCATTTCAAACCCTTTTCAAAAGGCGGGAGCGTGGAAAAAGGTGAGCCCATACACCCCCGCTAGCCCGATCAAAGATTGGCCTCTACTAATCATGATATGATGTTTTATAAACATTATATGTTCTTATTCCGGTTATTAGACTAACTTTACTATGTGATGCACACAAACAAGTATAGACTAGTTTGTAAGACTTGGAACAATTTAAGTCATGTTTGTTTGCGAAAATGGTTTGAACTTGCCACCCTCAAGTGGGCTTAAAGATGCGGATTTTCCACCAAACATAGTAAACTTAAAACATGATTTTCCACTTCACAAAGTGGGCTTAAAACGCACATTTGTTGAATCATTTCAATTCAAACAACAAGACTTTATCCATAGGCATTCATGCAATTTAGCATTTAAGCACATAGCCTCATAGCAAGCATGCTAAACATGGCAACATGGCAATCACACTCATGCAAGTATGCTAAAGCATAAAGACTTACCGCGTACTCCAAGCCAAAACAAAAATTAGTTAGAAAGATGCATGATCCTAACTATACAAGATGTCTAATGCAACGCATGAGATAATACAATTAATAGCCTGGGCTACTATATGGCATATGAATCAATTTGAACAACATGCGATTAAACACGTATTCAAAGAAGTATCGAAAGTGCAATGCATATTGAATGATGCACCGAGCCTTGGTGCATGCAAGAGAAATGAATGGATGCAAACATGCAAGCATAAGGTATGCTAATGGAAAATGTCTCTAATCTAACCATCAAAAGCGATTAAATAAAAGGGAGAAAGACGTTGGGTTGGAAGACATGCACATACTCACGCACACTTATTACAACATTATGCCCTCGTGAAGGAGGGCTGAATGAAAAAGCTAACTAGCTACGCTAATTAAGCTAACTAATATAAACCAACCTAAGTAACTATTCTAGTTAACTAATTATGACAAACCGAATTAAGCTAATGAATTACAAAAATAATTAATTAACTAAATAGTTGCAACACTTGTATGAATGAATTAGCTACAACTAACTAATTAAGCAAAGCAAGTAAATGGCCTTGAGGGGCGAGGGATCCATGCATGCTCGGCTTCTCCACTCGAAAATGCCATTGCCTTGCCGTTGCAGCCTCTGTTTGCACATGTTTGATCTCTGAAAATTGCACCAACTTCCAGAACACTTCTGTTCCACCTTAGGAACACACTGAGCAACTTTCTTCATTGATGGCCGGTCGACTACTAATGGTGGCGGTCAGCTATCATTGGTGGCCGGTCGGCTACCCCTTCCCTGAATTTCCTTTTTTGTTGCAACAGAGAGCAAACATAGGTAAAGTAGTGTATTCTCAAGGAATGAATCTACTGCTACCCTCCTTATCATCACACAAGTTCAAAGGAGTGTAGCTCTTGGCCCTCAAACTGTCAACCAAGCATTTTCCATGCATGATGGCTAAGGAACCAAGCTTGTACAAGCTTAATGAATGACAAACAAGACTAAAACAACCATCACCCTATCATGCATGATCAAGGGCGACAATGACCAAGGAAAGTGGCACATTTCAATCACTTCGAGTATGAAATGTCCAATTTTCCTTGTGTTCGAATTAACGTCCGATTCAAACACATGCAATGCAACATAAAAGATGTTTATCTTGCCTTTTTTACTTGTTCATTTTTGTTTACTCATTTTAGATTACCAATCCATTCTTTAATTGATTAGTCCAAAAGTGAGTGTCCTCTAATGGAAAGACGGCTTAAACCACAAGTGCCTTGGGCATGAAAGAGATCTCATGCCGTTGATAATGAACCCCTGAGAGGATTAAACCATTAAGCATGAATGTCTCAACTTTACACTTAAACAAACAAGTGATTTAAGACCACTTTCAAAGAAAATGAAAAAGTGAAGAATAGAGGAAGATTGTAGAGATTTCAGTGCTGAAATGGAGTGCAAAATAACACTAAAACATGCTATCAACTCAAAAGCATGATGATCAAAGCATTAAAACATCAAACTAGTGAAGGAAATTGCACTACAACCATGCCATACAAGGCTCAAAGGACTTAACCAGCTCAAAATAGAGCTAAAACAAGTAAAAAAAGTAGCAAAAACATGCTGGACCAAAGCTTGGATAGGCTATAAAAACATGCTAACATGTAAGGTAACTAGGCATGCCAGTAAGACAACAAGGAGGGGAGGCTATCCCCTCCAATTTTGGATTTCAAAAGTAGGTTTTTTTCACTGAAAATCCTCTATATTTCAGTGGTTTAAAGGCCTAAAAATTTTGATTTGAAGGTGAAGAAAGATGGCCCAAAAAGCTAAACAATTAAGCAACAAGAAGGGTGGACTACCCCTTAACACAAAATAGCCTCAAACCACAATTTTTAAACCATAAAAATAGAGTTTTTTGGACTCCAAAACTAGCTGAAAAACCATGTAAAAAGATGGCAAAACAAGTATTTAAAACAAGCTTAAAATACAAGTGTTATACCTCTTGAAGAAAAGATGCAATTTAGAGCAACAAAACAAGCCAAATCAAGCCAAAATCCTCTTCTAGAGCTCAAAGAGGGCCTCAAGAGACCTTAGCTCCAAGGTGGTCAAGTTTGACCAAGGGTTGATATGCTAAAGTATAGAGAAACTAGACTTTAAGGCACAAAATAAGAAGAGAGAGAGAAATCTAGAGAGAGAGAGAGAGAGAGAGAGAGAGAGAAAGAGAGAGATTTTTGGGTAAAATGTCTAACCCTCCAAAATGGGGGAGGACACCCCCTATATATAGAAAATCAAAGCTTGAGCTTGTATATATCCTACCGTACACGTGTATGAAGATACAGTTCAGTGAGTAACTGTGATATCCCTGTTCCGTAATTTGTTAATTGGTCCTTAATATGAGTATGATTATGTGTTTAATATGATTTTGTGTGCCATTATGTGAAAATATGTGGTTTTGAATTTCTATTTGTTCACCGTAGGAATATTTGTTTGATTATCTGCTTTGAAAATTAAATTGAACGCCCTATCGGCCACCGAAACCAAAATTGGTTGCGCCATTGTGATTAGCCTGATTTTTAGGGCCTACGGTGAAGTTTAATTGAAAAATTGATTTGGATCAGATTAAATTGATTTAATTAATGGCATAGTGCTCAAATTATTTAATATTAAATAATTATGACTAGTGGGACTTGCAAAGAGAGGCACTATACACTCAATTCATACACTTGAGCTCAAAATCAGATTTTGTGCCTTAGAAAGAGAGATGGCCGGCTATAGAGAGAGAGAGAGGGGGGGGGGGAAATTGTGCAATTTTGGCTCAAAGTTTGGAAACCTTGAAGATTTCTCAAGAATTTGCTATAGATTGTGTGAATTAAAGTTCCTAGGTGAGTATTTCATGGATTCTAGTTTGTAATTTTGTGTATTCAAGCTAGTTGGGTAATCAAGAGTAAGTTTGACATGAAATTGACATGGTTTTGTTGAATTTGAAGTCTTAGAACACATGCATGTAAGAAATTGCCATAAATTTCCATGTTTGAGCATAAAGTATTTAATCCATGTTGAGTTTTGATTAATGACCATGTATTTGATCACCTCTACACCAATTAAGTTAAGGATATTGTGTATATTTCACATGCAAGTGCAAATCATGGGAGTTTGAGTCTTGCATGTTTGAATCTAGTGTGTTGGTGATGAGTTTGAGTTAATTTGAGACATGCATGTGATTAAATTGTGAAATTGAGCTTCATTGTGTTGTAATTTGGTGTTTATACCATGTTAGAATATGTATGTGTGAAGCTTGAGCCAAAATCATGCATTTGAAACCTTTGAACATCAAATTGAAGCTCAAGAACATGTTTTGGATTTTCCAGAATTTTGATGTCCGCTCGAGTGGGGAAACCGCCGCTCAAGCGTGAAATTCGTGTTCCCAGTATTTTCTACAGACATGGTGTCTGCTCGAGCGGGGAAGTTCACGCTCGAGCGGGGAGCCATGTACAGAGGCCTTTCCCTCAAGCGCCAGAGTTCGCGATCGAGGATAAATTTGACATATCCAGTACTTTTGCAGGCCTCGTGGGTCCGCTCGAGCGGGGAAGTCCACGCTCGAGCGGGGACCCTGTTTTCTGAAATTTTGAAAATGCATTCTGTGTTCCGTTTTTCATTCTCTTTCGCTTGCAAGCACTCTTAGGCATACATTGAGCATTATAAATGAGTTAAAGAGATAAGAATGAAGCCTAAAGAGGAATATGTGGATTTAAGAACGGATTGAATTGTTTGTGACCCTTTTGTGTTCATGGAATGTGTAGGGTCGAGGTCCAGGGCAAACCAACCAACCGATCACTGTGAGTAATATCGATATTTTGAAACTTGTCATTTGTCCAATTACACATTTCTTTATAAGCCTTACAAGTGCTAGTTTGAATTGTGGACAAATGTTTGTTATGAATAACTGAATGGGCCAGATGCCAGTTTGACATGAACGAATGGGCCAGAGGCCAATTTGACATGAATGAATGGGCCAGAGGCCAGTTTGACATGAAAGTTTGAATGGGCCAAAGGCCAGTCTGACAAATGAAAGATAAATGGGCCAAAGGCCAGTATGTTTGGAACCACAGTCATTTGACCTAAATTATGTATATATATATGTTAAATAGAAATATGAATTGGGCCCAAGGCCGTTTGAAGCATGTTGTTCTACATATCGTTTGTATAACTTCTGTATTTGATATTATTCACTGGGCTATCGCTCACGCTTATTCATGTGTTTGTAGGTGAGCCCAGAGAAGTCCAAACCCAGCCCCAGTGAAGTCTGTGTGGAATAACAAAGGTTTTGAAGAGTCAGCCCCTGCGTCTCACGCATGAGACCCGTCTTCGCCATTTTGTCATTCTGTTTTATTTTGTCATATGGGCGAAGTCTTTGAATATGTTGTATATAGTTCTCTTGGGTTGACTTAGACCTATATGATCCTGTATGTACAGAACCTTGCGTAGTACATATTTTGTTGTGAGTTATTAATGTGCATATGTATGGTTGTTACGATGTGCCATGTAAGCACAGCTCTATGGACAAAGTTTTAAATTGCTTCCATTTGGCCCCCATTAACTCTGTTAAAATACGTTTGGTTTGGTTTGAGGCCGTAGGTAATCTCATGATTACTGGCCATTTGTGTCCTTAACCCACGGGGGCGGGTTCGGGTCATGACAGTAACAGTTTGCATAATCGGCAAACAAATATTTGAAAAAAAAGGACCAATGGCTGTCGGCCACGCACTGGTGGCCGACAAGAGCAAGCCATGGCCAACAATCCAGGGGGCTGGCTGACAGGTCACCCTCCTCTCCAGGCAAGAGAAAACAAGCTCTTGGTTCAAAAACATGCACAAAACAACAAGGTTTAGAGGCTCAAAGACAAGGTGTTTGGCCGAGGACTTAAGGCGCTCGAAACGAACACGAACAAACACAATCATCGTGTGCACAAACGATGATGTCCAAGTCTTGAGGACAGTCAAAATAGGGTACCTACAGGAACATAATAAGCACGATACACAACTCAATGAGATCAAACCCCTTTAATTGGACAAATAAAACTCTAATTTCTATGAATCTTCCATTTTTCTTCATCTTTCCATATATGCACATACACACACCTATATACACATATATACATAAACTTTTGTCAATAACGAGTTAATAACAGAGCACGAGTTAATAACTCACACACTTGTCCAAAAGAGCAATAAGCGTCTAGAAAAGATCTAGGATGCATTCATGTTATAAGTGTAGACACCCCATTTTTGACCGTCCTTAAGACTTGGGCACCGCTGATGTTTTGCTTGGCGGAGAAAGGTGTGCAGGGCAAATGTTCAGTTTCTTCGGCAAGGAGAGAGGCAAATCCTTCAAAACACTTTGTTTAGGGGTTTGGAGTTGAAGAAGAGAGGAAAGGAGAGGAGAAAACTAGTTTGGGAAAAGTTCGGCATGAATCCGGGTAGAAGCGAGTCGAGCAGCCCTCGTTGAATCGGGCTTCTCTGTCTGTACACTTGGATTTTAGCTATGAGGCGACCATCGTCGGAAAGCTTACTTCTGGGGCTTCATTTTTCACTCAAGAATCTCCTAGAGCCAAGTCCGGGTGGGGGAGATATGATCAGTTGAAGTCGGGCATCATGGCATCATCAACCGATGTTAGCTGCAGATTTGCTACACACCCAGTTGTAGCACAACCCCTCTATGGGAGAAACTTACTGTTGTGAACAAGAGTCTGGTAAAATACCAGGGGCAAGAGCCCACAATTTCCAGCTTATCCATCAACCACCCAGGGGAGGGATGAAAAACGAGAGATTAAAGAATAGAGAGATGTGCGCTGAGAGAAAAAGCGAGAAAAGGGTTTTGAGAGAAAAACCGAGCTAGGGCAACATGTATGCCATGAGACACACTCCCTAATCACGTAATGGACTCAAGGAGATGTAGCCCTCGACCCCCTGAGGCCACCAGTATCACGCATTTCATTAGGCATATGGCCCAACAGAGTACAATCATGCAATTTCAATGCACCCAATGCAATGCACTACAAAACATACAAAGAGAACCAACCTGCAATCGATGGTGTCAAGAAGGCGAGCGATGCACAACAATAGCACATCGACGACATAGCATATGACAGCCAAACAATTAACAATAAAACAATGCAATCATAACTACATGGCACCACAACAATGCTAACAAAACATAACTGCACAACGCATTGAAACATGGCATAACACAATGCATAAATAGAGCTATACCCAATACAAGTTGACCTCAGCCACGACTGCACATAGGTAGAGGCCATAAGATGAAAAAGAAGTGCATCGAAATGCGTGCACAGACGGGCACGCAAAAACAACGAAGTGGGCGAGATGACATAGCAGTTGCATATGGCTAAAATTGGCTAAAGAAGCAACATGGACTACTATACTAACCATGAGACAGCCTCAGCCACACTCACATAAGAGCTCGATAGAATGTACTGAAAATCGAAGTGCCTCGAAAATGCTGTGCACCGAACTGGGCACGCATAACTAGAGGCACGATGGCATGCGAAATATATGCAAACAATTATTGCTAAATGGATAATTCAGCACTGAAATGTTGGGTGTAAATAATCAGCCCTAAAAATGCAAGGGCGAAAAGCACACCCGATGCATGGCAATAGTCCCGAAATCATTTGAATTAATTGCACTTCCGAAAAATGGCCTTTACTATAACCAACACATGCAAGCAATATGAGAAACATGCAATGACCATTGACCACGTAGCAAGGCAGCCCCAAAATGAGCAGTTTTCCAGTTCAAAGCGGATTTGCCCAACAAAAATGAATAGGCAAAACTGTATGCAAGAATGGCCCTTACAATATGATATTAATGAAAGCAAACTCACAGCTGCTGACTCCAAATTAGGTCTAGGGCCTTTCTAACAACCATTGAAGAGAGGGCCAAAAAATTGCACGTTACAGAAACTGTACAAAACACCCCCAAAATAGCAACATAGGTATGGCTAGCTCTTATAGCAACAGAAAATGGGGCCACAAACGTGGCCAAAGAAGCAAGTATACCAAAACATCATCCAAACAAAGCAGGGACCCTTAATGAAACTGCTAAGCAACGTAAAAGTAAGACTATTTTCAAGCTGTTAAATATGCACCAAAAAATCGACCAGCGATAAGAGGGCCTCGAACGTCAGCAAAAACTGGACACTCAAAAAAGAGAAATAACAACGTATAACATGCGAAGTCCCAAACCAGTGTGAGCCCTTCTTCAATTTGAAGAGGCTCAAAATAAGCCTATTTCCAGTTTACAACAGGCTCCCAAACCAGCATTCACGATAAGGCAAGAAGTAACATAGCCGCAACGATTAATGGCAATTTATAGGGGGGTAATAAGCAAGTTGCAAGCTACTTCCTCAACGCAAGAGGTCCCTCAATTCAAACATGAAGAGACCTCAAACTATGATGATTTACAGTTTGGGTCGGAGCCAAAACCATGCAAGGCAACTAATGGCCTAGATAGTAAAGCTAAGGAAAAGACTTATGAAACCCAGGGTCAAGATGGAGGATTGAACTACACTGGAAGACCAGCAACACCACGCACCTCTTGACCAAGTCTAGGGGCTCCTAAGCTCTGAAAGAACAGCCCTCAGTTCCTGCAATGGAGTAAGATGCCTTGTGCATGAGTTTAGTGGATAGAAATGGCCCAAGAACAAGGAGTGTTTGATGCGATTGACATGAGAGGGAGATATAGAGAGCATGACAGATATTATTGTAATGATATATATCAGATATATCCTATCATATCTCTAGTTTTTGTTCCAAAAAAACCAACCCAAACCAATGGACCGAGGAGAAGGCCCCCTCATATATAGCAACGACTAAGCTCTAAGACAAGCTACAAAGTGTCAAAAGGGAATTTAAGGGAGAGCTCAAGACTTATATGGAAAGCTTAAACAGCTGATAACCTTCCTTGGGGAGCCAAGGACCAAAGATCAAAGGGCTTCCTCAAGAAGCACTTGAAGCAAAGGTGCAAGAAGAAGAGGTTCCAAAAGTGATATCCAAGGTCGCCCAAACAATAAGCGGCACATTCATCCGCACGCAAGGATAGCAGCGTACGTGTGCATACCCAGCTGAGGCACAGCTGGCATGGCACCAAGTGACGTGAGGAATGATAAACAAGGGGCAATCGCCACATGAAAGGAGGGTAGATCGCAAAAACTGTAAATGGAAACGAAACAACACCCCAGTCGCCCCACAATATTAAATTTGACCGACCTGCAATTTCATACTGGCCTGGTCGGTAAATATAAAGTGCCGGTTGGATGGCACTCTAAGAGTCAAAAAACCCGGTTAGTGTCCAATTGAAAGCCCCGGAAGTTAAGCTATATCCGCAAATGTGGCGACGAAACACTTGCATCTAAAATAGTTCCTTCCTGTGGAAATAAGTTAGTGCCCATAATTCCATGGTGCAACCAGCGCAGAAAATTCCAGGACCAACCGGAATGATACTCCAGTACTTTGAAAACCAGCATAATCTCCCCCACCCGGTACCTTGGCTTTAAGAATTCTGAGTGAAAAATTAGCCCGACGAAGTCAAGAATAACTTCCGACAGTTGTGAAGGACTCATAGCAAAAATCCAGTGATACAGATAGATAAAAACCCGATTCAGCCGAGGGACCTGCTCAACTACGCTATCTACCCGGCATCATTGCCAATAACTTTCCCAACAGTTGGCATCCTCTCCTTTCCTCTCTTCCTTATCAAACTCCAAAAAACCCTAAACATTAAGTGTTTCTGAGTGATCTTAGTCCTCTCTACCGTTGACCGAAGAAGAAACTGCAACCATTATAGCCCTGCACACTTCATCCGCCAAGCATAAACATCACGGTCCCAAGTATTAAAGACACGGCCAAAAGATGGACTGTGTCAAACACTGAGCATGATACACATTAGAATTGAACATAGCCTTAGAATCTAATTTCTAGAACGCTAATATTGCTCTTCTTGGAACAACGAATGTAAGTCTCATTAACTGCTCGCCTCTGTTATTAAACATCAGTTAGTGAAAAAAAGTTTGATATATAAAATGTGGAGAATATAAAATAGATGCCTGTAAGATTGTGTATGTGGGGCGACAAATATTGAGACAATGATCAGAAAAGAAAAAGATGAAAGCATTCCATCAGAAATTAAGACAGTGTTTAATTTAAGTACCACAAGTGGGTTAATAAGGGTAAGGTTAGACTCAATTGAACAGTGGTGATATGCTCTGCGTGGATAAGAATGTTCCTGTACCCAGAGATAACCCTAGTATTCTGACTGCTGCCTCAAAGACATTCCGGGAACACATCGTTTTGCAACACGATGTTTAGTGTTTGTTCGTATTCGTTTACGAGGCGCGCTATACAGATGCCGTCGAGAAAGCCAAACACGCATTCACTTGAGCCGTTACTTAACTACCCACATTATCTCGTTTAGGGCATGTTTTCTAAGCAGACCACAAGAGCATGATTTCTCCTTCGCCCTCGAGAGGAGGTGAGCGCGAGACGGGATCTGTCAAGCCCCATATAGCCCCCTGGGATTGTAGAGCCGTGGCTTCTCTGTCGAGCCACTCGTGCGTAGCCAGACAGCGCAATAGAAGTCCTCTTTTCTTTCAACATTGTAATCTATAAATTGACAATCTATGCAAAACCCTTTGACGTCATGAGTCCCGATATCCCGCGCCCCCCGTGAAGCTGTAAAAGGAACACAAAATTGGCAGAAT
>NW_021024849.1:1884075-1905250 GCF_004153795.1 Camellia sinensis
GCCATACACTGCTTGCCCTCTGCTGCTGCCAATTGCAGGTTCTGCAGGAAGCTTTGGCCGGTCGGTTAAATACAGTGCCGACCGGCAATCCATCAATGGCCGATAACTTCATCAGAGGCCGGTGACCATTTCCCATGGCCGGTGGCCATCCCTTCCAGCCGGTGGTATTCCCCAACATTCAGAGAGCATGTCCTTAGACTTTGGCAGTCCTCAGAGGAGCAGGGTAGTGAAAAACAGAGGCAACAATGCTATGGCAGCGAGTTTCCAGGCGATATAGGTCAAGCATGCATCATTCGCGCATCCCGAGGCGGGGGCCGTGGCCACCTTCCCTTTGCATTTAATTTATTGATTAAATAGGAATTCTGTAATAATTAATTAAATAGTTAGTTATTTATTCGGATTGTAATATTTATTCGGACCCTCCGAGTGAGGGCAATTGTGTAATAAGTGTGCGTGAGTGTGTGTATGTCTTCCAACCCCACGTCTTTCTTCCCTTTTATTTACCAGCTTATGATGGTTAGTATTAGGACATGTTTAATTTAGCATACCTTATGCTATGCATGTGTGCATCCATGCATTTGTATTGCATGCATTAGGCTCGGTACATCACGCTAACTGCATTTGTACTTCAATTCAAAAATTGAATATGTGATAGTTGATCGCATTTCATATGCCATGCTTAGGCTAGCCGAGCCTACCTAATTGCATCCTGTATGTGTTACATTAGGCAATTTAACATGAACTAGGACACGCAAGTTTGCTAACTAGTTTATTGTTTTGGCACGGAGTACGATGTAAGTATTTTCGCTTTAGCATCCCGCATGAGTGTGAGTGTTGCCATGACAGTATGCTTGCTATGCGGCTAAATGCTTACATGATAAACTGTTTGAAATGCCTATGGGTAGAGGTTGGATTGTTTGAGTTGGAAAAACTCGTTGAAATCCGTATTTTAGCCTACTTGTGAGTAGCAAATTCCAAAACATTTTCCCAAAACAAACGGATATACAATGTTTATTTCCAAATTAGGCAATCTAGTCTATACTTGTTTGTTGCGCGCATAACATAGCAATTCTAGGCTAAAAATTGGAATAAGAACATATAACGTTTTCAAAATCGGATATCATGGTTAGTAGAGGCCGGTCTTCGGACCGGGCGAAAGGGGGTGCTCATAGCTGACCTTCCCCGATCGTACCCTAGCTCCCGAGCCGAGACAACTCCGGTGATGACAGACATGTGGCCTTCGGCACCGAGTCAGGGTTTCCTAAATTCCCCCATTTTAAAATATTTAGGTGGCGACTCTGTATCTGGTAAAGCAGTCCATGTTTGGCACTACTTTTCAAAAAATCTGTTTTCTCAAACGATTTGCCAGGTTTGGACTCTTTGGTTCAGATTAAGAACCGTAACACAAACCTACCGAACTGTAGTAGCGAAGGCCCCTCGCGGGACGCGTCTACAATAAGTATGAATTTGGAAGCATCAAGAATATGCCTAACTATTTTGATATGAACAATTATGTGCTATAAGTTTGTGAATTGCTTGCATTGCAATTGTTTGAATATGTGTGCTCTTTAGCATATGCATACTCGTGAATCTTTTGTGTGAAATATAATGCAAGTTTAATCAGATGGTAAGAACAAGAGGTGATGAGATAGAGGAATCCTCTATTGCCAAAATAGACAGAATGGAAAGACTGATACAAGAAATGGCAAAAACTTTGAGATAGCAACATGAGTGGCAACAACAGTGGCAGCAACCACATCCGCCACCTCCACCTCCGGCACCACCCGTGCCAGATAAACTTAATGATGATTGGATAATAGCTCTCACCAAAGAATTCAAGAAAATGAAACCACCACAGTTCCATGGTGGATTAGATTCGTTGAAAGCCGAGGCATGGGTTCTCGGCATTGAGAAATTGTTTGAAGTGTTCCCTTGCTCGGAGACCCAGAAAGGGCTTCTAGCCACTTTATGTTAGAAGACGAGGCAAGAAGATGGTGGATGTTAATGCGAGAAAATCACAAGGATGTTGACTGGGTGAAATTTTTAGAAATTTTTTATGACAAGTACTTCCCGCAATGTGTTCGGGATAGGAAAGTGTCAGAGTTCATGGAACTAAGGCAAGACAGTATGACTGTAGCCGAGTATGAGGCCAAATTCACTGAATTGGCCAGGTTTGCACCTCATGTGATTGATATCCATTACAAGAAAGCGAGGTATTTTGAAGGTGGGCTTCGAAGTGACATTTTAGAGAGGGTGAATGTCTTGAAGCTGAAAACCTACATTGGGGTGCTAGACAGGGCTATCATATCAGAAGCTAACATAGCTAGACAGATTAAGTCTACAACTGACTGGAAAGGAAACAAAAGGCAAAGCTTCTTCTCAAAGAAGAAATTTTCGAAAAAGAAAAACACGGGCTCCTCAAATACTTCGAATTCTTCCCGAGACATAGCTCCCATGTGCAATATTTGTAGCAAAAGGCACCATGGGGTTTGTTACCGTGTGTCAGGGGCCTGTTTCAAATGTGGGAAACAAGGGCATATGGCCCGAGATTGTAATCAGAATGGTGGAAAGCTAGCTGCTAGCTCAACTACATCGATCCCGAAGCCGGGAAATACCTTGAAGTCTGCTACCACCGGGGATACCGTGAGACATGGGAGAGTTTTTGCGCTTGTTCTGGGCGATACACGGAATGCCAATGCAGTTGTCTCAAGTACCATTTCTATATATAATCAGGATGCCTTTGTGTTAATTGACTCTGGATCAACACACTCATTTGTAACTTGTGCATTTGCATTTAGACTGAATAGACCCTTAGAATTACTGCCATATCTGCTATGTGTGTCTGCTCCTTCTGGGGAATCTATATTGTGTGAATCTATATACCAGTTTTGCGATATGCGTGTTGAGGATGCTATCCTATATGTATATTTGTTACCCTTGAACTTTAGGCATTTCGATGTAATTTTGGGCATGGATTGGTTGACCAAATATTGTGCCACCATTGATTGTGTGACAAAACGGGTTATGTTTAAACCACCAGAACGTAAGGAAATTGTGTTTGTGGGTAATGGGGTAGTGCCTCCACCTTATTTGATATCTTCAATGAAAGCATGTAAACTGATCAGGAAAGGATGCCAGCGTTATTTGTGCTATGTGTTATCTGAACAATCTGTGAATGTTGAATTGAATAATATCCCTGTTGTTAGAGAATTTCCATATGTGTTTCCAAATGAATTACCAGGGGAATTGGTAGATAGGGAGATAGAGTTTACTATTGAAATTGTGCCAGGCACCTAGCCCATTTCTAAAACTCCCTACAGAATGGCTACTGCCAAAATGAAAGAATTGAAAGAACAGTTGCAAGACCTGCTTGACAAGGGGTTTATTCGACCTAGCACTTTGCCTTGGGGTGCACTAGTGTTATTTGTGGAAAAGAAGGATGGAACCCTACGTCTGTGTATCGATTATCGGGAATTGAACAAGGTAACAATAAAGAAAAAATATCCCCTACCTTGTATTGATGACTTATTTGACCAATTACAAGGATCACAGGTGTTTTCTAAGATTGATTTGAGGTCCGGGTATCATCAGTTGAAAGTTAAGGCAGAAGATGTTGAGAAAACCGCATTCAGAACGAGGTATGGACATTTTGAGTTTCTTGTTATGCCAATTGAAGTGACTAATGCTCTGGCAGCATTTATGGACTTAATGAACCGAATTTTTAAAACCTACCTTGACAAATTCGTTGTGGTTTTTATTGATGACGTTTTAATATATTCTAAAGATAGACTTGAACATGAACATCATTTGAGAACTGTCCTAGAAATACTTCGGGAAAGGAAATTATTTGCTAAGCTAAAGAAATGTGAGTTTTGGTTGGATGAAGTTGTTTTCTTAGGGCATGTTATCAACAAAGAAGGGATTTCAGTGGACCCACAGAAAATAGAAGCAATTGTGAATTGGCCCATACCGATGAATGTAATAGAGGTCCGCAGTTTCATGGGCTTGGCTGGGTACTACAGGAGGTTTGTGAAGGACTTTTCGAAATTAGCTGTGCCTCTTACCCAATTGACACGAAAAGGGCTACTGTTTGAATGGAACGAAAAAAGAGAAGCTGCCTTTCATGAACTGAAAACAAGATTGACCACTGCACCAATTTTGACACTACCTTCAGGTACAGAGAATTTTGTAATTTTCAGTGATGCATCTTATAAAGGTTTGGGTTGTGTGTTAATGCAAAACGGAAAGGTTATTGCTTACGCCTCCCGACAGTTGAGGCCACACGAGAAGAATTATCCAACACATGACCTAGAATTGGCCGCAGTTGTTTTTGCTTCGAAAATCTGGTGGCATTATCTGTATGGAGCAAAGTGTGATGTCTACACGGATCACAAAAGTCTGAAATACTTCTTCACGCAGAAGGAGTTGAATATGCGACAGAGGAGATGGCTGGAACTGATAAAGGATTATGATTTAGAGATTCAGTATCACCTCGAGAAAGCTAACACAGTTGTTGATGCCTTGAGCAGAAAATCAACGGGGAGTATGGCTTGTTTGCTTACTGAACAGAAAGAGAGCAAGATTTTGAGAAGTCTGAAATTGAAGTGGTAATGTGTGAACAGGGCGGATTGATAGCCGCTATTACAGCCGAGCCGGCAATCATTGATGAAATTAAACAGAAACAGAAAGAGGATGAATTCCTTAAGAAGGTGATAGATGAATTTGAGACAAGTTCGAAAGAAGAGTTTGGCGTTGTAAATGAAGTGTTGAGATTTCAAAACCAAATGTGTATCCCAGACATTCCAGAACTAAAGAAGAGGGTTTTAGATGAAGCCCACAAATCAGCGTTTACTATGCATCCGGGTAACAATAAAATGTATCGGGATTTGAAACAGACCTATTGGTGGCCTAAGATGAAGAAAGAGATTGCAGAATATGTGCCCAAATGTCTTCAGTATCAGCAAGTTAAAGCTGAACATCAGAAACCAGGCGGTCTACTTCAACCTCTCCCTATTCCTGAATGGAAGTGGGAGCATGTGACTATGGATTTTTTTGTTGGCCTACCTCGGACTCCTTGAGGTATGGATTCTATTTGGGTTATAGTTGATAGACTGACTAAATCTGCACATTTTTTGCTTGTCAAAACTACATTTAATGCTTATAATTGACTACTATTTATGTTGATGAGATCGTCTGTTTACATAGAGTTCCGGTATCTATTGTGTCGAATAGAGATCCGAAATTTGTATATAGATTGTGGAAGAGTTTGTAGGAAGCTATGGGGACGGAACTAAGGTTCAGTACTGCATTCCACCCACAGACAGATGGGCAATCAGAACGAACAATATAGACTTTGGAGGATATGCTTTGGATGTGTGCTTTGGATTTTCAGGGGAGTTGGGAAGACTATTTGTTACTTGCGGAATTTGCTTATAATAAGAGCTTCCACTCCAGCATCGGTATGGCACCATACGAGGCTTTGTATGGTAGAAGGTGTAGATCACAAAATTGTTGGACAGAGGTCAGGGATAGAGCTTTACTTGGGCCTAAATTGTGCAAGATACTTCTAAGAAAATCAAAATTATTCGGCAAAGGCTCAAAACAGCTCAGGACCTACAAAAGAACTATGCAGACATTCAAAGAAGACCTCTTGAGTATGAGGTTGGTGACCACGTATTTGTCCGGTGTCCCCAATGAAAGGCCAAGTTAGGTTTGGAAAGAAGGGCAAGTTGTCGCCCCGTTACATTGGGCCGTTTCAGATTCTTTATAGGCTTGGTCCAGTTGCTTATAGAGTTGCTTTGCCACCAGGATTTGAACAAATCCATAACGTGTTTCATGTGTCGATGTTGAGGGGTTACCTCTGATACCCGTTTCATGTGATTGACTATCACCGGGCAGCTATTGATGAAAATATGGAATATGTCGAATGACCGGAACGAATTGTTGATCGGCAAGTGAAACAATTGAGAAGCAAGTCCATCCCAATGGTGAAAGTGGAATAGAAAGAACACTATGAGACGGATGCTACATGGGAAAAAAAGGAGGAAATACGACTACGCTATCCACATTTGTTTCCCGACGAAGGTAAAATAAGTTTGGAGGACCAAACTTCCTAAAGGGGGGAAGACTGTGATATTCTTGTTCCGTAATATGTTAATTGGTCCTTAATATGAGTATGATTATGTGTTTAATATGATTTTGTGTGCCATTATGTGAAAATATGTGGTTTTGAATTTCTATCTGTTCACCGTAGGAATATCTGTTTGATTATCCGCTTTGAAAATTAAATTGAAGGCCCTATCGGCCATCGAAACCAAAATTGGTTGCGCCATTGTGATTAGCGTGATTTTTAGAGCCTACGGTGAAGTTTAATTAAAAAATTGATTTGGATTAGATTAAATTGATTTAATTAATGGCATAGTGCTCAAATTATTTAATATTAAATAATTATGATTAGTGGGACTTGTAAAGAGAGGCAATATACACTCAATTCATACACTTGAGCTCAAAATCAGATTTTGTGCCTTAGAAAGAGAGAGGGCAGGCTATAGAGAGAGAGAGGGGGGGGGAGAAATTGTGCAATTTTGGCTAAAAGCTTGGAAACCTTGAAGATTTCTCAAGAATTTGCTATAGATTGTGTGAATTAAAGCTCCTAGGTGAGTATTTCATGGATCCTAGTTTGTAATTTTGTGTATTCAAGCTAGTTGGGTAATCAAGAGTAAGTTTGACATGAAATTGAGTTGGTTTTGTTGAATTTGAAGTCTTAGAACACATGCATGTAAGAAATTGCCATAAATTTCCATGTTTGAGCATAAAGTATGTAATCCATGTTGAGTTTTGATTAATGACCATGTATTTCATCACCTTTTCACCAATTAAGTTGAGGATATTATGTATATTTCACATGCAAGTGCAAATCATGGGAGTTTAAGTCTTGCATGTTTGAATCTAGTGTGTTGGTGATTTGTTTGAGTTAATTTGAGACATGCATGTGATTAAATTGTGAAATTGAGCTTCATTGTGTTATAATTTGGTGTTTATACCATGTTAGAATATGTATGTGTGAAGCTTGAGCCAAAATCATGCATTTGAAACCTTTGAACATCAAATTGAAGCTCAAGAACATATTCTGGATTTTCCAGAATTTTGATGTCCGCTCGAGCAGGGAAACCGCCGCTCGAGCGTGAAATTCGTGTTCCCAGTATTTTCTACAGACATGGTGTCCACTCGAGCGGGGAAGTTCACACTCGAGCGGGGAGCCATGCAGAGAGGCCTTCCGCTCGAGTGCTAGAGTTCGCGATTGAGCGTAAATTTAACATATCCAGTACTTTTGTAGGCCTCGTGGGTCCGCTCGAGCGGGGAAGTCCACGCTTGAGTGGGGACCCTGTTTTCTGAAATTTTGAAAATGCATTCTGTGTTCCGTTTTCCATTCTCTTTCGCTTGAAAGCACTCTTAGGCATACATTGAGCATTATAAATAAGTTAAAGAGATAAGAATGAAGCCTAAAGAGGAATATGTGGATTTAAGAACAGATTGAATTGTTTGTGACCCTTTTGTGTTCATGAAATGTGTAGGGTCGAGCTCCAGGGCACACCAACCAACCGGTCACTATGAGTAATATTGATATTTTGAAACTTGTCATTTGTCTAATTGCTCATTTCTTTATAAGCCTTATAAGTGCTAGTTTGAATTATGGACAAATGTTTGTTATGAATAACTGAATGGGCCAGAGGCCAGTTTGACATGAATGAATGGGCCAGAGGCCATTTTGACATGAATGAATGGGCCAGAGGCCAGTTTGACATGAACGAATGGGCCAGAGGCCATTTTGACATAAATGAATGGGTCAGAGGCTAGTGTGACATGAAAGTTTAAATAGGGCAAAGGCCAGTCTGACAAGTGAAAGATAAATGGGCCAAAGGCCAGTATGTTTGGAACCACAGTCACTTGACCTAAATTATATATATATATATGTTAAATAGAAATATGAATTGGGCCCAAGGCCGTTTGAAGCATGTTGTTCTACATATCGTTTGTATAACTTCTGTATTTGATATTATTCACTAGGCTACCGCTCACGCTCATTCATGTGTTTGTAGGTGAGCCCAGAGAAGTCCAAACCCAGCCCCAGTGAAGTCTGTGTGGAACAACAAAGGTTTTGAAGAGTCAGCCCTTGCGTCTCACGCACGAGACCCGTCTTCACCTTTTTGTCATTCTGTTTTATTTTGTCATGTGGGCGAAGTCTTTGAATATGTTGTATATAGTTCTCTTGGGTTGACTTAGATTTATATGATCCTGTATGTATAGAACCTTCCATAGTACATATTTTGTTGTGAGTTATTAATGTGCATATGTATGGTTGTTACGATGTGCCATGTAAGCACAGCTCTATGGACAAAGTTTTAAATTGCTTCCATTTGGCCCCCATTAACTCTGTTAAAATACGTTTGGTTTGGTTTGAGGTCGTAGGTAATCTCATGATTATTGGCCGGTTATGTCCTTAACCCACGGGGGCAGGTTCGGGTCATGACAGTAACAGTTTGCACAGTTGGTAAACAAATATCAGAAAAAAAAGGACCAATGGCTGTCGGCCACCACTGGTGGCCGACAAAAGCAAGCCATGTCCAACAATCCAGGGGGCTGGTTGACAGGTCACCCTTCTCTCCAGGCAAGAGGAAATAAGCTCTTGGTCCAAAAACATGCACAAAACAGCAAGGTTTAGAGGCTCAAAGACAAGGCGTTTGGCCGAGGACTTAAGGCGCTCGAAACGAACACAAACAAACACAATCACCGTGTGCACAAACGATGACGTCCAAGTCTTGAGGACGGTCAAAATAGGGTGTCTACAGGAACATAATAAGCACAATACACAACTTAATGAGATCAAACCCCTTTAATTGGACAAATAAAACTCTAATTTCTATGAATCTTCCATTTTTCTTCATCTTTCCATGTATGCACATACACACACCTATATACACATATATACATAAACTCAAGGCATGTAAGAGATAAGATTAAATAGCAATCTCTCATAATCCAACCCAAGTCAAACTCAAAATGGAGGGATCAACTCATAAATCAAACAAAATGTACGGAATCTATGTCAATTTCATTAAGATTTAGTCAAGCTAGGTGATTACTCCAAACCCTAACTTAGATGAGTGCTAAGCTTCACTTTAAGACTTGATACAAAGGATATAAAGAATTTGGAAAGAGATTTAGGGTATTCTAGATGATTAATACATACCTTGAGCTATAGTCTTGATTTCCCCCCTTGAATCTCCAAACCCTAAGCTTCTCTATTGAACTCTCCTCTTCTTCTCTCCTTTCTTTTCTTTAGAACCCTTCCTAGGAGATATTTTATGTTTTTTTTTTTTTTTTTTTTTAAATTTTATTTTATTTTTTTTAATGGGTCTATGTCTCAACTACAACTTAAGTATATACCACGTCTTTAGCTAGAGTGCTAAATTAAGAAAATTAACCAAATAAAGCCAATGAAATCATTACGAATCAAATTTTTATAAAGCTTCATATTATATTCTAAAAATCATGCTAATCATAACTGTAAAGTCAATTTCGGTTTATCGTGCCTCTAAGGCTTTCAATTTACAGTCCAACGGTCGTAATTTCAACAGATTTTCTCATAACCGACAGATATAATTCCATAATCATATAATTCACACATTAAAACATGGAATTTCATGTCCAACATATAAACACATATAATCACACATCTAATGAGAGATTTAAGCATATGAGAGGGTTGGGTAATTACAAGACAGGTAAAATATTGGTAGTTGGGGAATCATGGCCGGTGTTATTCCCCGATATACTAGACCTATCATGCACACAACTTGGGGCCACCGTTCGTGAAGACACCAATGATGCAATTGAACATTTGGAAAAAGCTTTGAACAAAATTAATGAGTTGGAGATGGAAGTTTGAGCAAAGTCTGGCCGTGTGCGTGAACTAGATGGTTAGGTTGAGGTGATGGAGAGGATGCTAGGTACACAGGCTAGTAACCTATTCATTGGCTTTGATAGTGTAATTGTTGCAAAAGATTCTAAAATTATTCGTTTGAGCACACTAGTTAGAAAACTGGAAGTAAGGATAATAGCTTTGAAAGACCACATGGATGACTGTGAGATGTATGAAGTGACCCAGTCAGTTCTGAAGGAGAATTCCAACTAGTGGACGACATCAGACAATCAGTCGGGGAAAAGTAACAAGTCAGATAATTTGTCGCGAATTTATAGTGGTCAACGTTCATCGGAAGTTGGTGGAAGCTTTGTCCAAATTGTGAAAGGTCCGACAGAGTACGTTGATGGTATGGACTGGGTTTCTAATTTGGGTGATGGACAGGTTGACAATACAAAATGTGATATCTTGGAGAAAGATAGTGATGTTGAGAATATCTTTGTTGGTGAGCAAGTAGACACTGTTATCATTATTGAAGGCAATAGTTCGGATAGGACTGGTAAGAGAAATGACATTAGACCTAGTTCGGACATGACATCATTGGCGAGAAGAGTAAAGAGCAAGGCACGACGTGAATTTCGGTTAAGCGACTATGAGTACCCTAATGTAGGTGATCGTGGCAAACAGAAATGGAAGATGGGTAATAGGGAGACTGTTGGCTTGAAGTAATATATGACGTTGGTGATGTCGAAGTTGGAAATAAAATGTGGCAAGTATTTGGAATGAGCAGAAAGCATGCCGTGTGGAACATGCTTGACCATGACGAAATCAGCCGTGCCTATTGAAGAAGTAATGACGGTGACAGGTAATCATTAAAAATTTCAATGCATATTTATTTAATTGCGTATGAGGAACAGTGTAATTTTTTAAATTGGTAATGATGTGAAGTTGTTTACAGGGCTGTAATTTGGGACGGAGGTGAAAGCGGTAAACAAGTTATGTTCGTAGATATTCGTGACCTAGTGCAGCGATCCTCTATTCAAGTGAACGTAAATATAGTGTGAATAAAGTTTCTCCTATGTGAATAAATATACTAGTTATGACTTTGTTGGTATGAGATGTTAGTTGAACGGAAAGAACATTGTCGGTGATTGATATAGGCAATTGACGTATACGCAGCCATGTTGATAGAGTTATAGGAAAAATGTGTTGGCAGAACCAAGACCGGGGACACGTCTTATGTTTTTAGTAGCGTGTGCTCAGTAAGTGTATATATTGTAAGTGCACACACTTATACGTAGACATTCCTACCTACTCGAAAGTGTGATACGCATTGGGTTTTTAGAATGTTTGAATTTTATTTTTTTATTTTTTATTTTTTTGCATTTGGCAAAATGTAATAGGATGTGATGAGGAATCCAAGTTCACTTTCACAGGCGAAGTATTTGAATGTGCAAACCAAAGTCGCGAAAGGACACAGATACACGCATTACCCGGTGTACCATGCCAAACACTAGAGTATAATGGTGCACGACTCGGTGAATGGGACATGGAAACATTATAATTCGGCAAAACCAAGATGAGAAATGCGGGATGAACATTACAATGAATTGCTAAAAGTGGTAAGTTTGTCAACATGAAATTACATGTTAGAAGGTGTAATATTTTTTTTTCCCTTCATATGGCAACAGGTAGGAATATGTGCAAATTTTTTTTTTAACCTACGTTAATTATTCCAATTGGTTTGAAGTGAATATGTGTGTCATACAATTGAGGTAAATGAAACTTTGACTTCATAGAAACAGTGGATAGAAGAATATTATACGAGATTTGTCTAGTCACGATTGGCAGCTGGCAGTGTTAGAACGCCGGATTTCGACGGCCTGCTTGTTTCAGTTATGGATTGCCCATACTAGAGCCTGGAAGCGTAAGTTGTGATGCTGGTTTGGTTTTTGGTTTTTTTAATATTTTTTTAATTTTTAAAAAACAAAAAACACAGTTGACTTGTTTTTCCAATCATGGAGGTATTGATATGATTGATTGTCTACTATTTACCAGATCGGATTGTGCAATTTTCGTCTGCTACATCATCAGGTAGTACATGCATGGTTGTAACATTGCCACACGATGGATGGGTTAATGCCACTCGAGTTACGAGCAGCAATAGTTAAGATGTTCTTAAACGACTCAATTACAGGACTTCGTGCTATAATACGTTGATGGCTCTGTTCCCATTCCCATCCTAATACAGTGCAATGTGCACATGGATTTGGTTTTTGAACTATTTTTGTTGTTTAGATGCTTGATGAAATTACGTAACAACAATTTTCTTTTTGGTTGAATTACTTGGAAGTATGCAAGTGAAATGGCTTTTTTGAGTGTTTGGCTTACATTTCGACTTGGTTATTAAATACGTTGTTACGACATGGGATAATTTACATATTAGAACAGGATAAAAGTTTTTCTGGACATTGTTTTTGTTGGCTTGACTGGATGTGTGTGACTGGAACGGTATGTCTGAGTGTTTTTGGGCACATCTTCAATTTGTCCGTGTAATGTTAGTGCATATGAATAATGTTAACATCATTTGGAGGTACAATTTTGTTAACAGCATGACATGTTTGGTATATGTAATTTGTTAATAATGTGTTGAGTGATGTACTAATCGTTGTTGACGTTTATTCTGTTAGTACATGTTGTACACAGTGATGTAGGTGTTACGTTTGATGTGTTAATGTGGTCAATGAAGTATTTCTTAGCGTATTTGGTGATGCTAATGTCATTGGTGGGTTTGTTATTATTTGTACGAAGGTTGTTATGCACGAATACTATAAACATGTTCATGGGATACCATTTGTTTAATGTAATGAAACCTTCGATGTATTTACCTCGGTGATAATGTGTCACGACACAAACCCACCCCTACAGGTTTAGCATCGTAACCGACCAGTAATCCATGTATTACCAAAGGCCTTTGTACAAAATAGCATTGGCTTAAGGGGCTAGCGGAAGCAAATATACAAAATACAACGTCTAATGAGTTGTATAGACATACATGAGATAGAAATTTCAAAGTTTATATTTACATACACGTGACATCATAATTACAATAGTCTCCTGTCACATTCATTATAGATATAATCAAAAGGGGACTTAGTCCAATATACAGATAAACAGAAAACTTGTTCATATTCTAAAAAGAAAACAAATTCTTAATGTTCACAAAACATGACCACTCGACTCTTTCAAAACCTCCTCGGGAGGTACAAAGGGTGGCCGACAAAACAGAAGTCTAGGCGATCAACTCTGAGCCTAGTCACGCGCCTGATGACTTACATACATAATATAAATAGTGAGCAGAAGCTCAGTGAATAATAATAAAGTAAAAAATTTAATGAATGATGTCCCATAGTAGGTTTCAAATCAGATACAAATTCAAATTCGCATACTTAACCAGAAATCATAGCAGTTATATGTGGCACATCCATTTAGCTATCATATCATACCAATTTTGCATAGTCGGTACCGATGACCACATAGGTCCACATCTTGTGCACAAGTGGCGATGGTATTGTTACCTCTATGCGAGAGCCACGTGAACATAAGCCTCGGTATGGTTACCCCCAGGCAAGGGCCACATGAATATAGGCTTCATTATTGTTACCCCTAACCAAGGGCCACATGCATATTGGCCACGGTATTGTTACCCCCGGGCGAGGACCACGTGAACTAAGGATGTCACAAATACATTTTAGAAAAATGGACATTCGTTCATGATTCATAAAATAACATTTCAGAAAATAGATCGTATCATATCAGTTAGAAAATACTTATAATGAAACATAGCTTTATAGAGTTATTACTCACAGATGCCTCCAAAAGCAAACAGACAAAGCGGACAAATCAGATAACTTACGGTGTGTGACCTACACAAACGTAACAGATGCATAGATTGAAACACACACTTGGAATATACTTAACTCATTACGTTTCGTTCTTAATATGTTTCGAAGTCTTATCCTCATTATTATATCTTAATCTTGGCTTAAGAATGCCTAGGATGCAATGAGGATGCTAAAATGCACTTGAAAACATTTAGTCGAATATGCTAGAAACAGGGGTCTCGCTCGAGCGCAACTTCTTTTGCTTGAGTGGACGTCTAAACATGTGAGTGGTCGCTCGAGCATAACTTCCTTTGCTCGGGCGGTCTATAAACTCTGCAAAAGTACTGGTTGTGTGAGTTCTTCGCTCGACGACCACTCGATGGTCGCTCGAACGTGTGATTGAGGTCTTCGCTCGATCGCAACTTATGTCGCTCGAGCGGTTTGCAAAACATGGAAACTTGTAGGAGCATGCAATTTACGCTTTAGCCAATTTTGGTCACTCGAGTGAGAGTGCAAAATACAGATTGGTCGCTCGAGCGCATGTTCTATCGCTCAAGCAGAGAGCAGAATTCTGGAATTTCTAGATTGCACTTCTAAGTTCAAAACTCAAATTCAAAGCTTTAAAATGTAACCTTTGGGCTCCAAAATTTGAGAAACACTTGTAAACTTGTAAATCATGGAGAATTAAAGATTGTTTCACGAAATCAAGGCCCAAAGCATGTTAATTGCTCAAAATCAAACTTGAAGTTTTCCAAACTATAACATGCATGTGATGATATACTCTTCGACCAACCAAACCATGATCTATTGAGATGTTCATGACAAAACCATGTTGAATTGTGAAATCAAAGCTAAGGGAAGGTCATGCATGTGAAGATTCTTGCAAAAACAACCTCAAAACTTCATGATATGCACATGCATGCATGAATTATGTTTAATTCTACCATCTAGCCTCAATTCTCTTTGAATAATGCATAAGCTAACTTAAACACATAGAGTGTGAGTTGATTTCTTACCTAAAGTCCACAATTCCCTTTAGATTCTAGCTAGGCTCAACAACGATCACCAATTCCTTCCAATTCTTGATCACCCTTATCTCTCTTTTTCTTCTTGACTTTGATCTCCCTCTTGGTCTCTCTTTCTCTTTCTCACGTTTGTTGCGTGTATAGGCTCAAAAATGAAGAAAAGGAATGAGTTGAAGCACATAAGGGGCCTTATATAGGCTTACTTAGTGGTGATTAATTGAAGTTAATCAAATGGGCATTAATTATTCTAATTTAATTGCTCTGAATTGAGTTTGAATTAAATCTACCATAAAATTCCAAAAATTCCATGTAACACCTAAATCAAGTCAATTTGTTATTCAGATGACGGTAAGGCCTTCAATTTGCAGAACAAAACAAAAATACAAATAGATATTTCTACTACGAACAAATTTAAACTCAAATAATGCAACACACATGCAATTAATTCAGGATTTCTTCTTAACTACTCATTAGGCATACTTAATCATGGATTATCAGTTAATCATGGGCCGAGTTTGTTACAGTTTTCTCCCTTTAAAGAGTTTGGTCTTCCAAACTCGAATTACCTTCATTTTGGAAGAATGTCGAGTCTAGAGAGAACAAATCTAGGTATCTCTTCATCATATCTTCCTCGGTCTCCCATGTCGCATAAGTCCCTCCATGATTTTGCCAATCAACCTTCACCAATGGAATTTCTTTGTTCCTTAGTCTTTTGATTCAACGATTAACAACTCGTATTGGCCATTTCTCGTAAGTAAAATCATCTTTTAGAAGCACATGAGTTAGTTCAATCACATGGAATGGATCTCTCAAATACTCTCAAAGCATAGATATGTGAAAAACATTATACATATGCTCCATGACTAGCAGCAAGGCTACCCGATACGTCACCGGATTGATTTTCTCAAGGATTTCATATGGCCCAATATATCTCAGTGCTAGCTTGCCTTTCACTCCAAACCGCGTTTGGCCTTTCATAAGGGTTAATTTAATAAACACGTGATTCCTGACTTCATATTCTCTGTCTCTTCTCTAGACATCCACATAACTATTATGGCGGCTCTGTGCAATTTTCAATCATTGCTGAATTAGTTTCACCTTTTCATTTGTTTCTTGCACAAGTTCCGATCCTAACAATGGCCTATCACCTACCTCGGCCCAACAAATTGAAGAATGGAACTTTCTACCATATAAAGCTTCATAAGAAGCCATGTCGATACTTGAATAGTAGTTGTTGTTATACACAAACTCGGCCAATGGTAAGTAGGTCTCCCAACTACCTTGGAAATCTAGGGCACACATCCGTAACAAGTCTTCCAGTGTTTGAATGGTCCGTTCAGGTTGGCCATATGTCCATGGGTGATAAGCATTGCTTAGTCTCAATTCAATCCCCAAAGCTTGTTGTAGACTCTGCCAGAATCTTGAAGTGAACTTAGGATCTCTGTTAGATACAATAGACATTGGCACACCGTGTAATCTCACAATCTCATTTACATATAGGTTAGCTAGCTTATCCACATTATAAAAAGCTTTCACAGGTAGGAAATGAGCAGATTTAGTCAAACGACCAACTATGACCCAAATAGAATCCATACCTCGGGAAGAGCGAGGTAATCCCACAATGAAGTCCATAGTAATGTGCTCCCATTTCCATTCTGGTAGTGGAAGCGGTTGTAACAGTCTAGCAGGTCGTTGATGTTCAGCTTTTACTTGTTGGCAATGCAAGCATTTAGTCACATAATAAGCAATATTTATCTTCATTCCAGGCCACCAGAAGTTTTGCTTCAAATCTTTGTACATTTTCGTGTTATCCGGATGCATAGCAAATTTTGAATTGCGAGCTTTGGCCATAACTTGCTTCCTTAAGTTTAGATAGTCCATAGTCGATTATAAAATTTCAACACATTGTTCTCCAACACAAATCCTAGTTTTGGTTTTGAATCAATCTCATCAAAAATTTTCTTCAAGACCTCATCTTCACATTGTTTCTCTGTAATCTCTTTAATGACTACAGGTTAAGCAGAAGTAGCGGCTAAGATTCCACCATGTTCTCGCAATACAATTTTAATTTCATTTTTCTCCAAGTTACATAACAATTCTCTCTGCTTGGTGAGCAAACATGACAAATTACTAACGAATTTTCTACTCAAAGCATCCACAACTGTGTTTGCTTTCCCAGGATGGTTCACAATCTATAAGTTATAATCTTTAATCAATTCTAAGCATCTCTGTTGTCTCATGTTCAGTTCCTTTTAGGTGAAGAAATATTTCAAACTTTTATGATCCATATATACTTCAGAAGTCACTCCATACAGATAATGGCGCCAAAATTTTAATGTAAAAACCACAGTTGCCAATTCAAAGACATGAGTTGGGTAATTCTTTTCGTGTGGGCAGAGTTGTCGAGAAGTGTAAGCAATCACTTTCCCATTTTGCATTAATACACACCCCAAACCTTTGTACGAAGCATCGTTGTAAATTTGAAACCCATCAATACCATTTGGCAAATTTAAAATTGGTGTAGTTACTAACCTGGTCTTTAATTCTAGGAAAACAGACTCTCTTTGATCAGTCCAATCAAATGGTGTAGTTTTTTTGTGTTAATTGAGTGAGTGGCAAAGCAAGCTTGGAGAAATCTTTCACAAGTCGGCGATAATAGCCTGCAAGTCCCAGAAAACTTCTAACTTCTGACACATTACTTGGTCTTAGCTAGCCCACAATGGCTTCAATCTTCTGTGGGTCTACTAATATGCCGTCTTTGTTGATTACATGTCCTAGAAATGCTACACTGTTAGGCCAGAATTCACATTTGGACAGTTTTGCATACAACTTATTTTCTCTTAAAGTCTGTAAAGCAGTTTTTAGATGATTTTCATGTTCTTCCCTACTTTTGGAGTAAATCAAAATATCATCAATAAACATAACAACAAACTCATCAAGAAATTGTTTGACCACGCTATTCATTAGGTCCATAAAAGCTACAGGCGCATTAATTACCCTAAACGGCATCACCAGAAACTCATAGGGCTCATATCTAGTCTGGAAGACAGTTTTCTCTATGTCTTCGGATTTAACTTTCAATTGGTGGTATCCGGATCTAAGGTCAATTTTTGAAAAGACTTGGGCTCTCTGGAGTTGGTCAAACAAATTGGGGCAATAGATATTTATTTTTGATAGTGTAGACACCCCATTTTTGACCGCCCTTAAGACTTGGGCGCTACTGATTGATTATTTGATGGTGCAGGCTATGTTGTGCAAATGTTCAATTTCTTCGGCAAGGAGAGAGAGTCAAATCCCAACCTTACACCCCCCTTTTTTGGACCAAAACTATTTTGTCCAAAATGATTTTTAGACCTTAAAACTCTCTATTTCAAAATATTTTTGGAAAACGTTTCTACGATGTTCCGAGGCTCGCATTTCGTTAAATGTTGCGCCTTTTGGTAAATCGAGCAAGCAAAAAATGAAGGAGAGGTAAACTCTTTGAAAAAATCTTTAAAACATCTTGTTTAGAGGTTTGGAGTTGAAGAAAATGGGAGGAGAGGGAAGAAACCTAGTTGGGGGAAGAAGTTGGGCATGAACCGTTAAGAGAGAGTCGAGCAATCCTCGCTAAATCAGGCCTATCCTTTTATACACTTGGATTTCAGCTATAAGGCCACCACCATTGGAAATTGGACTTCTGGGGCTTCAATTTACACTCAAGAATCTCCTTAAGCCAAGGCCAGATGAGGGAGATATGGCTGGTTGAAGTTGTGCATCAATCCGATTGAGCTGAAAATGAGCAATCATCACTAAAATGAGCATAACTTCTTGCACACTTGGAATTTTGATATGAGGCTTCCACCATTGGAAAAAAGACTTCCAGGACTTCAATTTAGGCTCAAGAATTACCTGCAAAAGAGTCCATATGATGGAGATATGCTTGCTTGAAGTTGGGGCCAGGGACCAGTTTTTGCTGTCAGCCACTAGGGGAGTGTGCCGGCCACAAATGGAGTTTACTGGGCATAGGTTGGCCAGAAGTGACCCTTGTCGGCCACTATTAGTGGCTGGTCGGCCATCAATGGTGGCCGGTTGGCCACAAGTGTCTAGAAAGCTCAAAATTTGTAGATATTTCTCCTCCATCTATTCTACACTGTGCCAGCTGTAACGCCCTAAAAAAAAACGCATAAATCATCCAACAATAGCATGCTTAGACATAAGAAAATAAAGCATAAATATATTCCATTAGAGTAATCATTACAAAATGTATTACATGTTGACAACGAAAGTAAATGTCCCAAGGGCTTACAATTTTCCAAGTCAACACTTGGTTACAAAAAGAGAGTACTAACTCTATACAAAGAAAGCCCTTGGCTTGATAGTACTAACTCTATACAAAGAAAGCCCTTGGCTTGATATACATGTAATACATCAAAAGAAAACAAAACAACAGAAACAGTCTGTCTGCCTCTAGCCTCCCAAGCTATGTCCTTGGAGGTGGCATGCTACCTGTACCTGAAAATGATGTCCCATAAAGGGTGAGCCACAGCCTAGTAGAAATATACTAAACCAACTATAAACAATGACTAAAATAATAGCATTCAATAGATGGTCCACACTTGTATTCCAACGTGTGTCGTATTACAGTTTCACGACAATCATGCCCATGGCACACTTCAGTTTCCATTTCTTATTCAACTTTGAGTTTGAAAACAAGGCTTAGAACCTAGCCAAATAACTTAATGAGATTAAGACTCGTCTTTAAAACACTTTCCAAATTCATGATGGATACACATTTTGGTGCTGTATCAATAACACATAGAAACACTTCTATACTTCACAATTGATAACGATATACATTTTAGTGCTATATCAAATCAATTCAAACACTTCCATAATCCACACTTGATACACATTGTAGTGCTGTATCAATGTCACACGAAATCCGATTTAGAGGACCATCCCCTATCTTCCCCTAACTTGTGGAGTACATCCCCTATCTCCTCCCACACACAATGTATATAAACATAGATCATATACATAATCAATCAATACATAAAGTTAATGTATTATTCCAACCGCTATACTCGATAGCATACTCAATCGATTAGTTTTAGTTTGCCTAATCATCATGCATTGTCTACAACAATCAAGACTATCCTCCACCAATAGCCCAAAGCAGTTATTTCTAAACAGAAAATAAATGTGCCAAATGGATAAAATATCAACATTTCAACTAGGTGAGTGATAAATGATCCAACTACACCCTTTAATCCCATATGTTCCCAATTTCAACATTCTCAATTCAACTTCTCATTTCTCAAAATTAATTTCACAAATTAATTCATCAATGTAATTAGGGCATTTTCCATAATTAACAAAACAACCCTAAGGTTCCATTTCTATCAATAACCCAACATTTATCTCATTTCTCCATGCTAAACATGCATATAGACTTATATAAATAAAACCCCATCTTTTGTAAAATTACACAAAGACTCAAACTTTCTCAAAATTACCCAACAATCCCCAACATATCAAAATGTTAAAATTTAAAGACAAAGCTCATAAGGAGGAGTAGGATATCCCTACCTCGAAGTTAGAGCTCAAATGGAGAAGAAGACCAAAACCAAAGTGCTCCAAACTCCAAACTTTTCGGATCAAAACGAAGCCCTCGATGATCAACACGCTTTTTACAAAGGCCGAAGGATAGGAGAACACTCTAACTAGATCAAACCCTAGAGAGAAGGGAAATCCTAGAGAGAGAGGCTCTGAAAAGTGTTTTTAGAAAGTAAGAGAGAGAGAGTGAATGTAAACAGTGATTAAAAAATGCCCAGCTGACCACTGATATACGACACTCCCGCTCGAGCGGATAATAGAACGCTTGAGCGTCAAGCACAAAAATCTGGACACGCTCGAGCTCAAGAAGGCCCGGTCGAGCTCTAAGACACAAGAATAGAATACATCCGCTCGAGCACGAAAACCAGTCCGCTCGAGCGTAGATTTCCCCCTCCCAGAACTTTCACAGACAAAGCACTACCTGCTCGAGCGCCAACATACCCGCTCGAATGCGACCCGCTCGAGCGTAGGAAACCCGCTCGAGTTTGAAAAACACACCTGCAGAAGTTTTGCAGGGACACGAGATACTGGGAGTGTGTAAATCCCGCTCGAGCGTAAGAAGGCCCGCTCGAGCGGACAACCAAAAACCAAACTCCGCTCGAGCGCCGAATGATCCGCTTAAGCGTAACACCAAAAACCTGGGCAACTACAATAGAGACCAAAACTCAACCTACCTGTAGAACATGCCCAACACATCCTATAACTCAAATACAAAGTACGAAAGGATGTAAACAAGATATAAACAACTG
>NW_021024849.1:1924220-1946140 GCF_004153795.1 Camellia sinensis
CATAAGAGCAATTGCTTAGCCAAGCATGGTAATAAAGGTCATACCTTTGTCATAAAGCAATGCACCTATACGCGATGCGGTATGGAAGCATATAATAGCAATAAATGATCTGTACATTGTCTCGTGCCAAAACAATAAACTATAGTTTAGCCAATCTATGCATGGTTCTAAGTCCATGTCAAAATATGTGACTAATGTCAACACATATAACCTAACCGTCTGTCCATACAATGTTGGGTATGATTTTGGCATGCTTGATATGCTCTTTGTATTATAGGGCTTGTTGCCTTGAAGATCTGTGCATGTGTAGCATGCCATCTTGCATGTTTTTGGTGATTTGGGATCATTCTAACATCCATTTCAGTCCTTTCCATGCTTGTTTGGATTGCCATTGCATGCCTACTATTTAATGCTTTGGAAGCTTTGTGGTAGCAATGCTCGCAAGTTTTTGTTGTTTATGCATGTCTGTTTTTTGAAGTCACTTAGATGCCGATCTAAGTAGTCCTTTAAGCTTTGTTTTACATGCTAAAACCCTCTGATTTTGGTCCTTCTTTCCCATGCCATGATTTGGATCATGTTTTAAGTGTAGTTCAAATGCATCATCTTGATTGCTTTGAAACAACTTAGGCCATATTGGGTGCATGCTTGGCTTGATTTTGTTGCTTAGGTTTGGCACCTCAGTATTAGCATGATTTCAGGCTTATAATGCATGCTAATTGTTCATGTTTGTCCCTTTCAAGTGTGGCTTGAATGTTGCTCTGATTTGTGCTTAAAGTGTTGGATCCTGTATGTGCATGTGGTGTGTGTATGCGCTTAGACCTACTCTTTAGCACTTATGGAGCACTGTTTTTTAGTCCTAATTTTAGAGATGACCGTAATTCCATTATAAAGTACATTCTTTCACCCATTTATTTGCATTGCCATATTATGACTTGCTATGCTTTGCATACATGCTTTGCCATGCCATGTTGCAATCCTAGCTTGTATGCCTAGGTTGCAATTGCATCTTGCTACATTTCCTTGTCCCTTGACTTGGGTGTGGGATTGGGAGTTTTGTTTGATTGGTTTTGCCAATACACATTTGGACAATCAAAGTATTGCAATACCTGGTTCTTTGGGCCTCAAGCAATGAGAAATACGTGATTGGTGGTACGAGAAACCGAGGCACAATGTCCCTTTGAGTCATCACAAATGATTAAGGGACATGGTTGGTGCATACATGCTCTGAATTTTGTGTTGCCATGCTTTGTTGGCCCTCTGTTGCTGTGAGTTGCAGGTTCTGCAGGAAAAATACTCTGCCGACTCGGCAGTGTAATGTGCCAGAACCGGCACCCATTTTTCTCTGCGCGAGACAGATTCACAATTTTGTGGCCGATGGCCATACACACTGCCGTGCAATCTTTCAATGACAGACCGTGGTGGTGATCCTCTCCTGTCTACAGGGATCAGTCTGGAGACATTGAACAGCCTCCAGACGGAGGAAAGGAAGGAAAACAGAGGCAGCCCCATCGCATGGTGGCGCGCTTCGCCGAGGCGTTTTCCTGCTTTAATTAATTTATATATTTTAATTTGTTAATTAAATTAGTTAATTTGTAATATTAATTAGCTTGCGTAGTTAATTAATTTTGTAATATTTATTCGGTCCCTCCGAGTGAGGGTAAATCTGTAATAAGTGTGTGTGGGTGGTGTGTATGTCTTCCAACCCCACTTCTTTCTTCCCTTTTATTTACCTGCTTACGGTGGTAGATTAGGGCATGTTTAAATTCAGCATACCTTTATGCTATGCATGCGTGCATTCATGCATTTTGTATTACATGCATTAGGCTCGGTACATCACGCTAATTGCCTCAATACTTCAATTCCCAAATTGAATACGTGATAATTGTGCATTTTCACATGACATGTTTAGGATAGCCGAGCCTATTCTAGCAACACTTTGTATGCGATGCATTAGGCACTTAACATGGACTTGGATCATGTATGTTTGCTAACAAGTTCTTTGTTTTGGCACGGAGTACGATGTAAGTATTTCCGCTTTAGCATCTCGCATGTGTGTGAATGTTAACATGACAGTATGCTTGCCATGCGGCTAGATGCTTATGTGTTAAACTGTTTTGAATGCCTGTGGGTGAAGGTTGGGTTGTTTGAGTTGGAAAAACTCGTTGAAATCCGTATTTTAGCCTACTTGCGAGTAGCAAATTCCAAAGCCATTTTTAAACAAACATGAAATGTTTTGTTCCAATTTGGGCGATTTGGTCTATACTTGTTTGCTGCGCGCATAACATAGTACTTCTAGGCTAATAATTGGTTTAAGAACACATAATGTTTTCAAAATTGGATATCACGGTTAGTAGAGGCCGGTCTTCGGATCGGGCGAAAGGGGGTGCTCATAGCTGACTTTCCCCGATCGTACCCAAGCTCCCGAGCCGAGACAACTCCGGTGATGACGGACATGTGGCCTTCGGCACCGAGTCAGGGTTTCCTAAATTCCCCCATTTTAAAATATTTAGGTGGCGACTCTGTATCTGGCAAAGCAGTCCATGTTTGGCACTACTTTTTCAAAAATCTGTTTCTCAAAACGATTTGCCAGATTTGGACTCTTTGGTTCAGATTAAGAACCGTGACACAAATCGAGTCCGAACTGTAGCATTGAGGCCCATGCGGGCGCCGTCTACAAAGCCCCATCGGCGAATGACGTCTTTGGGCCGATCAAGCATCCGAATTCGGAGCGCCTTTCGTGGATATCACGATTGGCCAAATTAAAGTCTCTGGATTTGGAGCCCCATCAGCGAATAACGTCTTTGGGCCGATCAAACCTCCAGATTCAGAGCGCCCTTCGTGGATATCACAATTGGCCAATTTAAAGTCTTCGGATTCGAAGCCCCATCAGCGAATGACTTCTTTGGGCCGATCAAGCCTCCGGATTCGGAGCGCCCTTCGTGGATATCACGATTGGCCAAATTAAAGTCTCCGGATTCAGAGCCCCATCGGCGAATGACGTCTTTGGGCCGATCAAGCCTCCGGATTCGGAGCGCCCTTCGTGGAAATCACGATTGGCCAAATTAAAGTCTCTGGATTCGGAGCGCCCTTCGTGGATATCATGATTGGCCAAATTAAAGTCTCCAGATTCGGAGCCCCATCGGCGAATGACGTCTTTGGGCCAATCAAGCCTCCAAATTCGGAGCGCCCTTCGTGGATATCACAATTGGCCAATTTAAAGTCTTCGGATTCGGAGCCCCATCGGCGAATAACGTCTTTGGGTATCACGATTGATGTCTTTGGGCCGGTGAACCCTTCGGGTCGTGCGTAACAGTCGATTAAATCAGGCCGAACAATGTCCATACAATCGTCTGAAATACGTTTATTCAAACATTTATATAATAAAACACATGCAATCATGTGTGTGCCGAACACAACTTATAACAAAACATTGAAAATAAGATGCTTTTTCATTCGACCAACCAATAATTGCATGATCTTAGACGCAATCTGCGTTCGAACATTTATAACGAGTATTTTATTTGGGGACGCCCTCATCATCGCTCTTTTCAACTTCAAAGGTGGAAAATGGCAAATGATCACAATGATCCAGGCCACATAAGTTGGAATAGACATCCTTCGCTTAGAGAGCCTCCGCGGCTTGAAGAGCCGCGATCCAACCATGCTTAAAACCGTGATTCTCGTATCGGCAAACCTCCTCAACAAGTGTCTCTTTTGTTTTGTCAATCCCAACATTCCGGCCATCGTGGAAACCCTGCTCATAACCCTTGGCCCTTGCATTTGCTACGGCAAACATGCCTGCTGTATCTCGGTCGGCGATAGCATGACTCAATAGCCGTTGGGTCACCCTCTCGTCCACAATCAGATTAGACTGATCCGCCGCATGCAGATCGACAACTTTAACCTTCCTAAGCTCTCTAAGCTCGCCCTCGGCCTTTTCCGCACGAACCTCTGAACTGCGGACCCGCTTGCCCATTTTCTCCATCTCCCGCCGCGCGGCGCGCAGACGCATGCTGACTTCGTAGGCGGTGTACAGCCCCTTCACCGCCCCATGAATACCTTCTCGAAACACTTCGAAATCTCGTCGTCCAACCATCGATTGTTGGACTTCCAGTGGAAAGATCTGTCGAGCAAACTCAACCGCTACACCCGGATCATTGACGATGGAATCTGCCTCAGTCATCGGTTTATTTCCCACGAACACCGTAAAACTCAATGGTCGTGGCGTCGTGTCTGACTCATTCCTCAGTCATGGTCGCGGGGAGCTTCCCCGTTGATGCTTCTCTCTTCAGGGTGACCTACTTCGACGGCTTGAAGGTTGACGTCTTTCGTTTGCCTTGGACGTCCTTCCTCCCGTAGGCGCAGGCTCATTGCTGCGATTCATCGCAGTACCTAGCTCAGCCAGCGTTCGTCCCTCTCCTCTACTGTTGAAAAATAGTCTGTTTGACATTTGCCTTCGTCCCAAGCTAGTAGTTCAAATCAAGTCTGAATAAGAATAAGTGGACCCACTGGCGCGAACTCACCCTATTTATTTATAGGCATGCAGCGACCCCGAGGCAATTTCATTAACGCTTTTGGTAGTCTCCAAATGACGAATGCCGATTGATATGTGCCACAGCCACTTCATGTACTGATTTTTGGCCTGTTAAAATGGCCTAATTATCTAAATGGCAATTATGTCAAAACAAAGACCAAGACATGCTAAGAGGGGAGCTCAAAGGTCTAGGCATGCATGCATACAAGCTAGGCCACAAACAAGACAATAATGCATGACCCTTAGAGGCACTCAAAGAATAAAAGAAATGGGAACATGGCAATCCTATATGCTCTAAAATAACATGTTAAATGATGCCAAATCATGCACATCTTACAAATGAAGCATGCTAGAAAACTCAAAGCTTGAAACTAGCATAAGCACTTGCACTATAGCTATGCAATACATGAAGCACATGGCCAATACAACCCAAAATAGTCCTAGAGCATGCCAAAACAATGACAAAACATGCATGGACTAAAGTCAAAACAAGCTAGCATGAAGGGCATGATGCATGAAGAATGCAAGGCCAATAAGGAAGATTATACTACACCTACTAAAACCAAGCATGAGATGACTTTACCAATAAAAATCAGAGTTATGGCATGTCAAAATAACACCAAAAATGGGCTAATACTAAGCCAACACATGCTAGAATAACAAGCTAACTCATTAGGCATGTAAGGCTAGGAAAGAGGATTTACACTACAAGTGCATGAAGCATGCAAGAAGTGACCAAGATGACCAAAAATAGAGTTATGGTAGGTCCCAAAATTCACAAAAATGAGCCTAAACAAAGCCACAAAGAAATAAAAACACATGCTCATTTGGTTGGCCATTAATACATGCAAACAAAAGAAGAGGAGGGGGACAACCCCCTCCTATTTGGGGCCTCAAAACCACTTTTTCACCACTAAAATTCCTCTGGAATGCAGTGGTTTAAAGGCCAGAAAAAGTTGGTTTGAAAGGTGGTGAAAGATGGCTCAAAAGACTTTACAAACCAAGGAGCAAAAGGGAGGGAACACCCCCTAGCCAAACAAGGCTTAAACCACCACTTTGAGGACTGAAAAATAGAGTTTTCTTTAGTTCAAAACCAAGCCAAAAATAGTTTAAAAGGGTGGCAAAACAAGCATGCAAAGGTGGCCAAGATAGTGTACAAAAATGAGCTTAAAAGAGGGAGATGCTTACCTTTGAAGCACAACTGCAAAATAGCCAAAATTCTAAGCTTAAACCAACTTCTAGGACTCAAAGGAGGCTCCAAGGAATCTCAGCCCAATGGTGAACAAGTTTCATCAAGGATGCTTAGGCAAAGGAGAAGTATATCTCCAAGTATATCTCTTGCATGCACACAAGGTCAAGAGGGAGAGCCAACTAGAGAGACAAGCTGAAATTTAGCTCTGGAATTTCTAGAGAGGGAGAAATTTTTTAGAGAGAGAGGCTCCTAAAATTGCTTCAATCTTCTTCTTTTGCAAAATGGGGGATATGGCTCATATATAGCAAAAAGCAAGAGTTGGTTCGAAATATCTGTTTATGGAACAACTGGAGGTTGTGAAAGACAGGTGGAGAGCAAATATCTTCAAAAAATCTGAGTTTGGGACCTGCAGACCACTTTTTTGGTGGGCCGACTACTTTTTCTGGTTGGCCGACCACTTTTTTGGTCGGCCAACTAGTTTTTCTGGTCGACAGGCAAAATTCTGCTTTCTAGGTCCAACTTCAAATGGCCATAACTCCTTCATCTGGACTCATTTTCAGGTCAACCTTGTGTCCAAATTGAAGCCCTGGAAGTAATCTTTCTAATGGTGGAAGCCTTGCATCAAAATTTCAACTGTGAAAAAAGTTATACCTATTTTGGTGAAGCCGCTCAGTTTCGATCCTTCCCGGATTCATGCCGAACTTCTCCCAAACAAGTATTCTTCTCTCCTTTCCTCTTTTCTTCAACTCCAAATCCCTAAACAAGGTGTTTTGAAAGATTTTTTGAAGATTTAATCTCTCTTTCATTCATTTCCACTTTGTTCTTGCTCGGTTTACCAAAAAGCGTAACATTCAACAAAATGTGAGCATCGGAACATCGTAGGAACTTTATTTCAAAAATATTTTGAAAGAGAGGGTTTTAAGGTCTAAAAACCATTCAAAATAGCTTTGGTCCAAAATGAGGTGTAAGGTTAGGAGTTAGAAACTCTCCTTGCTGAAGAAATCGAACATTTGCATAGCACAACTTTCATCATCGAGTGATCAACCTGAGGCGCCCAAATCTTAAGGGCGGTCAAAAATAGGGTGTCTACAGTTGCCCCTCTTTAACAGAGCTCAAAGTCATGAAGTGATGTAAGTGAATGTCAAAGCCCGAAGATGGCCTATTTTGACAAGGCCGTAAGACTTGGGCAAACAAACAAAATGCTGATGTAGTTGGTTGAACCCGAGGGTTGCCTACGTATCCATTTGCAAGGAATCAAATCAGCACAGTTCAGGGGCAGAATGCAAATGATACACATTATAACGAAATAATACAAATGATATGTAGTGCAATGCAATAATATAATCAAACCAAAAGGCCCAACCCAACCCAGCCCAGCCCGACCCACTATTAAATTAATTAATTAATTATAATATATTAAAATATATATATATTCTTTTTGGTTTTATTGAAACTTACATTTATAGTGATGTGTGATTAGATTTATTTAAGAAAATCTTTAATTTATATATAAAATCTTTTAATTTATAATCATATCAGTATATTTATTTAAGAAATATAATGTGTGATTGAATTTAATTATGGATCATTTTAATTGTTTTTAACAAATAACCTGATGGTTTGATTTGAAATTTATAATTATTTTTTTAACTGGGCTTGGGCAGATGTAGAAGCCTAATTTTAAGACTGAACCAAATTTGAACAGATAAAAAGTCCCTTATGATATAATGTGGGTGTTTGGAAAATTAGCTAGTTTAGTAGGTTATTTTAATTTTTGGCGATTTTAGTAGGCTAAAATATTTGTGTTTGAGAAAATGGTTGGATTTTTTTGTAATTAGATGTGATATTTGTAAGAGAAAAAGTAAAATGATTATGAATTTGATGTACCATTTTGTCTTATTAATTATTTTAGTTTTTTTTATCTTTTTATAAATTTTAACCTAAAAAGGCAAAGAATAACCTTTTGCCAAACTAGGTCAATGTTAGCCCAGTCCTAACCGGCCCAACAAATGTGTACCCTTACTCTAAAAGCACAGGTTGAGCAAGGCTTTTTTTTCTTTTTTTTTTGGTACAGCAGAAAAGAAAAGCAAAGCTAGGCTCTTTCACAAGAGAGCCCTATCATGTCAGCTGCCAGGTAGCTTCTAATCTCTGTTGGTGGTTCATTCACCACCAGCATTTCTTCAGGTTGTGCGGCTCCAAATTTTGCCAAAGCGTCTGCACACAAATTCCCTTATTTGTACACATGTTGTATGGTGCATTCACAGCCCCTAAATATAATTTTGGCATCCTCTAGCAACCCTTTGAATAAGAATTTGTTAGTGGTGTCTTCTTCCATTAGTTGCACCCCCTGTTGTGCATCAGTTTTAATGATAACCCCATGCATCCCCTTCTGCAGAATCACCGTCAGTCCCTTGTAAAGAGCCCACAACTCCGCCTCCAAACTAGTGCCACTATCAATCTTGCCATAGTAGCCACATATCTAGCTACCTCTTTCATCTTGGAACACTCTTCCAAAGCCTCCGCCAACTCCCATTCTTCTGCTGCCATCAATATTCAGTTTGGTTTTTCTTGCAGATGGTAAAACCCAATTAATCAATCATAGTGCAGGCCTTAGGGTGGTAATAGAAGCATTAAAAGCCAAGTCAATATCCCTAGAATAATCAAGAATAAATTTGACACTCTCCTGGGAAGTAAATGATAAGTTGTCAAATATGAATGAATTTCTATTCTTCCAAATTTTCCATAATGTTACAATGAACACAGAGGATCATGTGGCATGATCATTAAAAAGTTTCTTATTTTTAGAATTTGAAAGAAGCCACTCAGTTCAATTCTTTTTGTGCATATCCCTGTACCACTGGCTACCATATAAAGCCAGCCATATGGCTTTAGCTTTGTAGCAGTCTTTAAACAGGTGTTGCATGTCCTCTATCCTCCAGCAGCAAGAACAGTTTGGGTCAGAGGTGAGACCTCTTTTCATTCTCATTTGGTTTATGAGTAATTTTCCATGCAAGACCAGCCACATAAAACACTTAAGTTTTTGAGGCAGTCTCACTTTCCATATCCAATTCTAGTGTTCTTCACATCTTTGATTACCAGTGATTAAATCATAGGCAGATGCCACAAGAAACTCCCCACATTGAGTTCCTTTCCAAGTTGGACTATCTGGGAAAGTATAATTAGAAAGTTGAGTTCTCAAAATAAGAGTGGCAATATTATGAGGGAACAGCCAGGAAATTTTGTCCACATCCCACCCTCATTGATCATTAACAATCTCGGCCACAGAGCCAAAATTCTCAGTAAGTGTATGGTTAGATTGGTGTATGGTAGACATTTCATCCTCAAATGATTTGTCCCCACACCACTAATCTTTCCAAACATCAACCAAAGCACCAGTGCCAATTTTCCACTTCACCCATTTTCTAAGGATATGTCTGGTTTGAAGGATACTTCTCCACACAAAGGAAGCTGTAGACACCCCATTTTTGACCGACCTTAAGACTCAGACGTCATCGATTGAGAGCTCGGTGATAGTGCATGTTGTGCTCGTTTTGAGGTTTCGGAGTTTTGGCTGAGAGCCTTGCTTCCGGGCCTCGAAACTTTTTGTGCTTTGGCTCGGTTTGCGAACGAAGTCTTGTTTTCCCTTCCCGGAGTGAGGGAGTGGTCTTGTAGACCATCTCTCTGTGGTTGTAGGCCACTTTTCCCGTTTGGAGACTAGTTTCCGATTTTTGGAGCCTTTGGCCGCACGCCTTGTCTCGGGACCGCTTAACATTCTCTATTTGGCGTGGTTTTTGAACCACACCTTGTTGCCTCTGCCTAGAGGAACACTGTGGTCCGGGAGACCACTTTTGTGGTTGCATACCAATTTTGATGCTCGTAGGCTAGTTTTCAGGGTTTTCGGCCGCGTGTTTTGCCTCTCGATTTCTCGTCTTGCATCCGCTTTGGTTTGTTTTTGATACAAACCTTGCTTTTCTTGTTTAGAAGGTGGCACAAGGGTGGGAGACCAGTATTTCTTCTGCCCGACCACTTTTCCTTTTTCCAGCTAGTTTTCTTGTCAAATAACTGGCTTCCTTGGTCTTTGGACCATCTTTTCTGGTCGACCACCACGACACCACCTTGCATTTAGTGTGTTGACCTCTCTCACCTATGGCCGACCATTTTTTGCTCTAGTTGACCACCTAAAGTGGTCGGCCGACTACTTTTACTAGCAGGCCGACCACTTCAAGTGGTTGGCTGCTTTTTGACACATTTTTGGAGATATTTTCCTCCAGTTGGCACAGCTAGAGGACATTAGGGCCATCTGCCATACACGTGTATGGAGGGATTACATTGTTGCTTAGCTTCTCCTAGAAGCTTTGCCTTTCCTCTTCTATAAGAGGAAGGCTCCTCCTCCCTCTTTCAGGTTTAGAAAATATGTGGGAGGAGGATAGATATAGCTTTGTCTCTATATCACATTTTTGCTTCATTTTTGTGCCTTAAAGTGTTGATTTGTCTTACTTTAACACACAAACACACACTCAAACACCATCCTTTTGCTAGTGAGGTGCTTAGGGGCTGATCTTGGTGTTCTTGGGTTGCCTTGAGCTTGAAAAACCTACTGGAGTTACAGCTACAAAGAGGTTCTACATTGGTGAGTTTCTAAGCCTTAAAACCCCTTTTCTTGCTTAAGCTTTTAGCCTTTCTTGAATATGTTTTTAAGCTTAACTCTTAACTAGAAAAAGTTCCATTTTTAAGTGCTTAAAATAGTTCTTTTAGGTCACCTTTTCCTTTGGGGTGTTTTACCCCCTCTTAGGCCTTGTTAGGCCTCATTTTGAGCCACACCTTTAGGCTCTTGTTGAACCCTTTGCATGACCTTTCTACCACTAAAATCTAGAGGATTTTCAGTGGTAGAAAGGTGGTCTTGGTGTCCTAAATAGGAGAGGGTTATCCCCTCTCCTTTGTGTCTTGTTTACTAGCTTTGAAAGCCTCATGTTTGAGCATCTTTACTAAGTGTATGTTGGCTTGTTCTTAGCATTTATTTGTGGTTATTTTGCTGTGGCATACCACTATTTTTGCTTAGTTTGGTCACTCCATGCATGGTTTATACACTTGTAATGTAAATCACACACTAGCTTTGTATGCTTCATGAAGTAGCATCTCATTCTAGCCTATGTTGTGTCCATTTCAGCATGTTTTTAGGCTTGTTTTACCATGTCACACCTCTGTTTAGGTTTGGTTTGGTTAGCCTTTGCATGCTCCTTGCACATGTAGTGTAATCCCATGAAATAGCCTAACATGCATCATGTTGTGACATGTCATTTTAGCATGCTTTGAGGCCCCTTCTATTTGCTTTACTTAGTTGCTTTGCTTAAGCAAGCTAATGCATTGGTTTTTGTACTTAAGTAGTTAAGGCGATTAGCTATTCATTTGTATTTAATTAGCTAGTGTAGTTAGCTAATTACCTTGTTTTGTAATAATTAGTTAACTTGTTAGTTAATTAGCTTTGTTTTGTAATAATTAGTTTAATTAGCTTAGATTAGCTAGTTAGCTTATTATTCGGACCCTCTGTTGAGAGGGCATAACTGTTGTAATAAGTGTGCGTGTGTGTGATGCATGTCTTCCAACCCCCATTTCTTTCTCCCTTTTACTTATCTGCTTTCAGTGGTTAGTTTTAGGACATATTTCAATTAGCATACTTATGCTTCACATGCGGGCATCATTCATCTGTCTTGCATGCACCGAGCTCGGCGCATCATACAAACTGCATTGTATTTCAATTCCAATTTGAATACATATTATCAAGTTGCATTCACATGACATCTTAGAATAGCCAAGCCTATCTTAGTTGCATTTCGCATGTGTTGCATTAGGCATTCTTAACATAGGTAGGATCATGCATTGATTACCAACTAGCTTCTTTTTTTGGCTTGGAGTACACTGTGAGTGTTTATACTTTAGCATCCTTGCATGTATGTAAGTGACTGCCATGATAGCATGCTTGTCATGAGGCTAACTGCTTAAGTGATTAACTGCATGAATGCCTGTGGATGATGGCTTCATTGCTTGAATTGGAACAATTCATCAAAATGTGAGTTTTAAGCCCACTTGAAGTGGCAAATCACTCTGTTTTCTAAGCCCACTTGAGGGTGGCAAAATCCGCGTTTTAGCCTACTTGCGAGTGACACCTTCAAACCATTTTCGAAAACAAAAGTGAGATGTTTTGTTCCAAATCGAGCAATTTAGTCTATACTTATATGCTGTGCTCATCACATAGTAATTCTAGATTAATAACCGGAATAAGAACGCATGTGTTTTCAAAAATAACATATCATGTTAGTAGAGGCCGATCTTTGATCGGGCGAGCGGGGGTACTCATTTCAAGACCTACTCCTCTCGTACCCAAGTTTCCCAACCGAGGCAACTTTGGTGATGACAGACATGTGGCCTTAGGCACGAGTCAGGGTTTTCTAAATTTTTGAAAAACATGGCGACTCTGAAATCTGGCAAAGCAGTCCATGTTTGGCGCTTTTTGATTAAAATCGATTTTCTAAAACCGATTGCTAGATTTGGACTCTTTGGTGATTTATCAGTCTTACATTGCACTTTGTGAGATTAGATTCAGAACCGTGGTAGGAGTCCGAACTGTAGTAGCTAGAATCACAATCCGCGCCCTCGCGCGCGGAGTAGAGTTCGGGCGGTCTACACCGACTCTAATCCCTGGCGGGGACCCTATCACCATTCCCGCCCCTGCCCCCTAACGGGGATCGGGTTTCCCCGACCCTGCAAATTCCCCGGCAAAAAAAAAAAAAATCAATTTCATCTTATCATCATCAACATCAACAAAAAAAATTAAGAGTTAAGAAAATTTTAAATAAAAAATTATATGTATATATGTTACGTTTAAAATCAGAACAAAATTTAGAACCAAAAAATTTTATCCCAACTGTTGCTCGTCATCATCATCATAGATATGTAGAAAATTTAAAATCAGAACAGAAAAATTATGTTTCAACAATAAAAAATTTATTTCATCAACAATCATCCTCAACATCAACATCAACATCAACATTAACAACAGCCAGTGTGTGTATATATATATGTATATCTATTACGTTGGAGAGGAGAGCCGAGCAACTGTTGCGGCTTGAGAACAAACACGAAGAAGTCATGGCTAAAAGTTTGGAGATGAGATCGAAAACAAACACGAATGCCAGACCAAAAGATGACGGTGGTGCGATCATCGCAGTCGGCAGCAGAAAATCTATTTCATCGCTGCTCAGATCTGGGGTAGAGAGAGAGAGAGAGAGAGAGAGAGGTGCTTCAATCGGCGACAGTGGGAATCAGAGATGGGTGGAGAGAGATGGGAGGAGTAAAGGACGGCGAGGAAGGAAGAGAGAGATGAGAGACCACGGTTTTGTATTGTGTGTAAGGTAGGGTTTGGTTTATTGTATATATATATATATAAGGGGTAGAAAAGTAATTTTATTTTAGGGAAATTCGGGGATGGGGTCGGGGCCGGGGCTTGAACACTAATCACTGTCCCCGGTCTGAAACAGATCGGGCATTGATTTTCAAATGCCGTCTTCTCCCCGTCGGGGGTATTTTTCGAAAAAAAACCACTCAAATCGGGATCGGGGTCGGGGATCCCCGTCGGATCAGTTTCAAATTGCCATTCCTAATAGGCGTTTTACCTTCTTTTTCTGTTATTACTATTTTCACTCTCTACATGTAACTAGCTGTAGACGTCCCCAAACGCCCCGGGAGGATGAGTCCCGTTCTGTTCATTTTGGGCTCACTACAGTTCGGACTCAAATGTCACGGTCCTGTATCTAATCTCGCAAAGTGCAATGCAAGACCGATGAATCATGAAAGAGTCCAAATCTGGTAAATCGTTTTTGAAAACAGATTTTTTTTTTTTTTAAGAAGTGCCAAACATGGACTGCTTTGCTAGATACAGAGTCGCCACCTAAATATTTTATTTTGGAAAATTTAGGAAACCCTGACTCGTTGCCTAAGGCCACGTGTCCGTCATCACCAAAGTTGCCTCGGCTCGGGAACTTGGGTACGATTGGGGAAGGTCACTTCGTGAGCACCCCCGCTCGCCCTATCAAAGATCGGCCTCTACTAACCATGATATCTAGTTTTGAAAGCATTATGCGTTCTTATTCCAGTTATTAGCCTAGATTTACTATGTGATGCGCACAGCATACAAGTATAGACTGGATCGCCTGGATTGGAACAAAACGTTTCATGTTTGTTTATTTTGAAAATGGTTTGATGGTGCTACCCGCAAGTAGGCTAAGACGTGGATTTGCCACCCTCGGGTGGGCTTTAGAAAATATGATTTTGCCACTATCTAGTGGGCTTAAAACTCACAGTGAATGAATTGTTCCAATCCAAATAACCCAACCTTCACCCACAGGCATTCAGGCAGTTATATCACATAAGCACATAGCCTCATGGTAAGCATGCTATCATGGCAGTCACTCACACACATGCAAGGATGCTAAAGCATAAACACTTACCGAGTACTCCAAGCCAAAACAAAAGCTATGTTAGAAATCCATGCATGATCCTAACTATACAGAAATGCTTAATGCAACACATGCAAAATGCAACTAAGATAGGCTCGGCTATTCTAAAGATGGCAAGTGAAATGCTACAACTAACATGTATTCAACTTGGAATTGAGATACAAATGCAGTTAGTATGATGCGCCGAGCCCGGTGCATGCAAGACAGATGAATGAATGCAAACATGCTATTATACTGTATGCTAATTGAAACATGCCCTAATCTAACCATCATAAACTGATAAATAAAAGGGAGAAAGACGTGGGGTTGGAAGACATACATCACACACACGCACACTTATTACAGTTGTGCCCTCGCTCGGAGGGTCCGAATAAATAATATACAGTCCCAAATGAATAATTACAGTCCAAATATGTACAAAACCCTAATTAATTAACAAATTAAATTAGGAAAGCAATAAATTGGCATGTAAGCCAAGGACTGCCTCAAATCTGCTTCGGATGATGAATGATGCATGTTTGGGTTACCTTGTGTGGAGAATCCTTCGCGATGCCCCGGTTTGCCTCTGTTTGCAATTGTTCTTGGAATGCGTGTCAAGCTTCGGAAGGCTGCCGATTTCTGATTTGCTGCAACAGAGAGCAACAAAGGGGCATGGCAAAGTATTTTCACATATGTATGCATGACTACTCTTCAGAGAGTGTAGTCATCGATCCTCGTGCCACCAATCACGCATATCGATGCATGATGGCCGAGGAGTCGAATTGCACGATTCAATATGAAATGAATGCACATATAAACACAACAAGACCTAAACTCCATCATGGATAATCCGGAGTGTCGGTGACTGGGAATTGAGACACGTTCCGTCACTCAAAGTACGAAACGTCCCTCGTTTCCCGTGCTCGAGCTAACTCCTATCCCAAACACAATTCAATATGCATGACATGTATGAATGCAATTCTAACATGCAACCTAGCATACACAATGCTATGAAATGGCATACACGATGCACGAGGTAACATGACATACACAATGCGCTAACATACAACCTAGCATACACAATGCTATGAAATGAAATGACATACACAATGCACAATGGACTTACACCAACATGAGTGGACCTCAGCCACACTCACATCAGTAGCCATGAGATGAAAATGAGACACTCGAAATGCGTGCACACATGCACGCAAACCGAGGACCAAGCCTAAGGCATCAAATGCCACTCTACCCAAAGCATGGCAAGGCATGGAACATGATATGCAAAAATGCGAATTTCAGCGCTGAAATATGATACAAAACAGCCCCGAAACATGGAAACATGGCACCCGATGCATGGAATGAACCCCGAAATTCGAAACTAGGCACATGGAATGACTTACAGCTATACAAAGCATGCATTATTTGATCATGAAGCATGAAGACAGATCCAAGACAGTCCCAAAAAATGCATATTTCCAGTTTATAACAAGTCTCAAAAATAAACACAAATAGGGCTAATCTATCATGCAAAAATGGCCCTAAAAGAAAGATTAAACACAAAGGGACGACAGCTGGCCCCAAATGGAAAAGAGCCCTTCAACAAAGTTGAAGAGGAGCTCAAAAAAAGGCACTTTAAAGTTTACATCAAGCCACGAAAATAATCACAAATAAGGCCAAACTATCATGCAAGAAAAGGCCTAAAAGAGGGGTAAAGAGACAAGTGGTAGCTTCTGTTCTCAAACAGAGGAGAGCCCTTCAACAAAGTTGAAGAGGGGGTCAAAACAAGATATTTCACAGTTTATGGAAAAGTCCAAAACAGCTCAAAAATAAGTCTAAGATACTATGCAAAAATTGGCCGAAAAGAGAGATAAAGAGGCAAGTGATAGTAGGAGACCTCAAACAGAGGAGAGCCCTTCAACAATGTTGAAGAGGGGCTCAAAAAAGGTTATTTTACAGTTATGACCAAGTCCAAAACAACTCACAAATAAGCCTAAAATACTATGCAAAAATTGGCCTAAAATAGAGATAAAGAGGCAAGTGGTAGTAGGAGACCTCAAATAGCCGGAGGTCCTTGATCAAACATGAAAAGGGGGTCAAAATATGATTATTTACAGTTTGGGTCGGAGCCCAAAAAATCTTGCAAGTATGGCTTAGATAGCATGCAAAACAAGACAAGAAAGAGGGAAAAAGGGACTCACCCTTGCAGAGCCAAGCTTCAATAACTTTTGGGCCAAGTTTGGGAGCTCTTCACCTCTGGAAAGCAGCCTCAAGTTGCTGGAATGGAGTGTAGATTGATAGGCTAGGAGTTGATGTAGAAATGGCCAAGAACCAAGGTATTTTGAAGTTTAGATGAGAGGGATAGAGAGAGATGTGTATACCAATCTCAAAACAATTTTTCTAACCCTCTCAAATGCAGCTGGAAGTGCTGGTTTTATAGAGGGAGGAGGGGAGGAAAATGGGGGAAAATCAAATTCAAATTTCCCCCCAAAAGACCCCCTATTGGATACAGGATCTGGGGAGAAACAGATGGTGCAGCTGTAAAGAACCAGGTGAGAGGGTCATGGCCGGCCAGGTTAAGAAGGTTCAGGGGGCCGGCCGGCCGGCCACCCCCTATGGCCGGTCGACCAAGGGTCAAAAGGGTCAAGGATAATTGCTGGTTGGCCACCAAATATTGGTGGCCTCCCAGGTGTGCACAACACAACTATGTGGTTGAAACCCGGAGAATGTGAACCAGGAGAGAGAAAAACCCATTTTTTAGAGGGGTTCAAAAGGGTCAGGCATAATTACTGGTTGGCTACCAAATATTGGTGGCCTCCCAGGTGTGTACAACACAAATATGGGGTTTAGGGTTCAATAAAGTGGCCCCGGGGTGGTCAACATTGGCTTTCAAGTGAGGAAAACGGGCGTCGGAGAGCGATGAAGAAATAAAGTTGGCTTTTCAGAATAATTGCTGGCCTCCCACCCTCTTACAAGCTTCCTAACAATGAAAATAAGGTCTCCACCAAAAATGAACAAAAACGGATGCAAAACGAAGGTTCGGGGGCCAAAACACGCGGCCCGGGGCCCCGAAAATGGGCTGTTAAGCACCGGAGATGGCATTCGACCACGAAGTTGGTCTCTCGGGCCACAGTGTTCCTCAAAAGGGAGGAAATAAGGTGTGTGCCAAAAACCGGAGCAAACGGAGGTGGTTACGCGGTCCCGAACCGAGGCACACGGCCGACGGCTCAGAAAAACTAGAAATCGGGCTCCAAACGGGAAAAATGGCCTACGACCGCGAAACGGAGCTTACGGCCACTGAGAGATGGTCTACGAGACCTCTCTCTCCCTTCGGGAAGAGAAAACAGAGCCTGGTTCGCAAACCGAGACAAGGCACGAAAGAGTCCGGAAGTCCGGAGGCAAAGCTTGCAGCCGGGACTCTGAAATTTCTGAACGAGCGCAATATGCAATATCACCGAGTGTTCAATCAGTGACGTCTGAGTCTTAAGGTCGGTCAAAAATGGAGTATCTACACTAGCATTGGAAGCTAGGCCTTTCTCCCTGCCCGATTCATTCTCTAGCTTTCCAATTATAAGTTCTTGCAAAAATCAAGTATGACTTCATCTCGTTTTCTATTTAAGAATAATTATGTAAAAATATTATTTAATAATATATTTTTAGAAAATAAATCCTTACAAATACTACATCAACAATCACGTCAATAATAGGTGCATATGTGATATGTTATAAAAAAATTATATATTTTTATTTATATTTTTATAATATTTAATAAATTAATTAAATTAATTTGATTCATTAGTTAAAATAAATAGTGTTATTGGAATATACTTTAATTAAATCAGATAAGCAAAATGAAGAGAGTACTCAAATATCAGAGTGTTAGCAAATTCAAATCATCAAAGAACAAAAAAGAAGAAAACAAGCGAAATTATTGGCATCGCGGTGTAGGAGTCGATAACCTAAGCTTAAATTCAATCAACGAGACTTTTGCTTCATGCTGGTCATGTCCAAAAAAAGTTATAACCGACTTTCTATTTCTTTTCTTTTTCCACTGATTAAACAGACTTCCTTTGGTTTAGTTTTTTAAAAAACATTTGAGTTTTGAATTATATTTTTTTGAAGGATAAGCTGTTGAAAAGAGTCTTAAAAATTGAAAATTTATTTAATTATAAATTTTGAAAATAGTTTTAGGTTGATTTGTAGTTTTTTATTTTTATTTTTTTTTGTAATTGAATAGGAGAGGTTATTGGGTGGCCTAGGAGTATTGCTCCACACCACTAGATACTTGACAAATGTCAAGTTGTCTCCTACTAACCTAACAAAAAGTATTAGGTTCCATAATTTTAACCAATCATATTGAGTTGGGACACCATGTGGCAATATTTCAAGACCATTACATAATTTTTCGTTGAATAGATGAGTGTGGGAGAAAATTTGATTAATTGATGTGTAAAATGTGAGAGAATGAAAGAAAAGATAGGAAATATGATTGATTAATTTATTAATTAAAAAAGAGAAGGAGAGAGAAGGGAAAAAATAATTTTAAAAATTGTCTCCTACTAACCTAACAAAAAGTACTAGGTTTCATAGTTTTAACCAATCATATTGAGTTGGGACACCATGTGGCAATATCTCAAGACCATTACATAATTTTTCGTTGAATAGAGAAGTGTGGGGAAAAATTTGATTAATTGATGTGTAAAATGTGAGAGAATGAGAGAAGAGATAGAAAATATGATTGATTAATTTATTAATAAAAAAAGAGAAGAAGAGAGAAGAGAAAAAATAATTTTAAAAATTGATACATCAAATATGTTTTTTGATCCAAATATTAATTTAAAAACTAAACCAAGGGGTACCTAAATATCAATTATAATGCAAAATAAGACAACCATATATCCTACATTAGGAATGAAATCCTAATAGTAACTTTATTAAACCACATAAGTTTCTAGTGATTGATGATTTGTAACTTAAACTATTTAATAAAGATGAGTCAGTATGTTCTATTATAAATTTTTTTGCTACATTATTAATTTAAAGAATCATATAAATAATATCATACGATATTACGAACTTATTCACTTACTGAATAATTATTGTTACTTAAATATTCAAAATAAAATGATACCAAGAATGGTACTACTCATTAAAGGTTATCAAGTCTCAATTTCAACACAGTCAAGAATACATTTATTCAGTGCTCTCTTAAACTTTATTTCAACTAAAGAAATTCAAAAAGAAAAAAAAAGAAGGAAAAAAAAAAGAAGAAAAAATTGCATTATGTGTTTAAAGAAAACAAGAAAGTTAAAAATATTCCAGGCAGCAGCACTGCATCTTCCCAGGCCAGCTCCAGCAAGATCAACCATGCCAACGGCGAAACAGCGGCATCACGAAAAACTTCATCAATCCCTGATTGCAGTGAAAGCCATTACCCCCACCGCAAGCAAAGTAGTATGGTTGCCACCTCGTCAACCTGTACTCGAATCCCGCTCCACCGCCTTGATTTCCGTCTGCCAACTTCTTGGCTCTGCTCAGATCGCAGTTTATGAAGCTCCAAAAGTTTGGTAGCAAATAGACACTGTGAGGGTGTGAGTTGTTGTCGACGGGAAGACTATACTTGAACACTGCAACCATCAAATTAATTACCATCATACAAAAGTTGATGATAATTTGTAGAAATACATAAATCAATCTCAGAATCAGATGTAATTTCTGTGCAAATAGAAGAACTGAATGTTGATTGCCTCAATCTTATGTTTTTGAGAGAGTCATACATAGCATGGTATTCTAATGCGAAACAATGAATATGCAACACAAAATGTAACATGAGCACTTGCTTGACTTACTCTGAATGGGATGCTTACAAAACAATTTAGGGCAAATTACAGTCATAGTTACTCTAGCTTGTCTTTTATGTCAATTAGTTACTGTAATTTTAATTATATTAATTTTATTCTTTATTTTTTTTTCCACATTATGTCAGTTTAATCTAATTGATCACGCCTCTTTAAAAATGAAACTGAAATCAAGAGTCAAAATATTTATTCACTTTTTTCAAAATGATTGATGCATTAACGTTTAATTTGAAATAATTCATTCATTTTTGAATTTTATCCTTGATTTTGTCTAATTTTTTAATAGATGCCATGAATTAGGCTAATTTGACGCATTATGAAAAATTAAATGGCAAAATTAATAAAATTAGAACTATATGAACATGGCCTTTCTTCCAAAAAAAAAAAAAACTTTCAAAATGTAGTGTAGCAGCAACATTAGTAAATATAGAAACATAGAATCGGACACAAAAGACATGTGATGGATAGAATTGTTTTAAAAGTGGGTCCGACCAATAAATATAGTAAAATCCTGTCATTTGATGTGTTTTATGTGTCTAATTATGTACTTAATTCTATGTTCCTAAATTCATCTTTATCAAATATAGACCCCCCATTCAAGAAGAATGCAACGTAGTAATATTGCCAACACTGCAGTCTAAAATCTTTTGCAATACTTATAGCAACAAAGGAGATTTCAAACCATAAATTTCAGCAAAAACATGCCTCAATTGATGACCACTATATCCCATGCATGACAGCAGTAACTAAAAACGTGTACATATATAAAAACTTACCAAGAGTATCATTGAGATAGAATGGACCATTTTTGAGAGCCCAGTCAGTGTAGTTGAAGTTAAACTGCCAGTTGGCAGAGCCGCCAACGATGATCCGGTTGGATCCTCCGGTATCATTACGGTGTTTCCCAAACCAGTCTGTGTAGTTAAAGCCATAGTTCCAAGTGAAGTTCTTGTTGGCCATACTAACTGTTAGCATGGAAGCAACAGTTAGCATCAGGATGAGTCCTTGAGTTTGCTTCAAACCCATCTCCATTCTTGACGTAATTCTCGATTGGTACTTGAGAAATTGAGAATGAAATATTAGATTGATGGTGCAAATGAAGTGTGAGTTAATGGGTTTATATAGGAATTTTTAGGTCTGAAAGATAGAAAACAAATGTGAGCTTAGGCAGCCGAACATATGCCAACCATTTTCCTAAGTTGGGTTGGTTGGTAAGAGATTGAAAATTTGATGTAAAAAGGTATTGTTAATTGTATTTGTTTTATTCCAAGCAAAAGTCTACCACTTGTGGATTCCCTTTTTTCCTCGTTGGTTTGCTACCCAATTAATGTTTATTTTGTCAGCTATGCCTAATTTTTTTTTAATGATAATTGACCTATTTTTGGTGTATGGTTTTATTTGACATATATATATATGGGTGATACGAATAGTTTATATTAGATGATATCGACTAATATATCAGTGAATAATAATATTAAAAATGTCATTATATTTCGACTAAATAATATTATACATTATGGTAAACATTTTAAAAAAACAAATACTATGCATCACTTGTTTTTACACCATTTTGTGTTACCACCACCTATATATGGATACTCATGTTTGGTCCTTTGTTTGGAAACAATTATTAAAAAAATAATGACAACAAATAATATAGTGCTATAAACTTGGTGATATAAAACAGTAAAAAAAAAGGAGAAGTGATATATAACAACCTCGTATTTAGGGCTAGTTTGGCATGTACTAAATAAGTCAAAAAGTCAAAAAGTCACTATCTTATTTAAGTCACATCATCTTATTTAAATCACATCACCTCTCTAACACATCACATCAAACCCAAC
>NW_021024849.1:1946165-1974284 GCF_004153795.1 Camellia sinensis
GGAGAGAAAGGTTCACTGATGTCGAAGAGAGCGATGAGAAAAGGTACTGCACAGTACACAATTGACTGAGTACAGTTGTCTGGAGTAGCGGCGAAAGCGAGAAGAGAGACAGGAGAGCAGAGAACAGTGAGAGAGGAAAAAGTTGTGATGTGCGGCTGCGACGGTGGTGATTTGCACGTCTGACAGTGGCGTTGGCGTCGCAATTCGCCCGTACAGTAGGCTACGTGAGGGGGCTGATTTATGTGAGATTTGTGAGGTGTGTGTGTGTGATACACTGTTGCCCTAGCAGATCAACACGCGCACAAAATAAAAGAGTGGCGCGCGTTGAAATTTCAACCTTTTAGGCGACTAATTTATTCTAAAGTCGGGAAAGGAATAAATTATGGCACCGACTATAAATAGCTTTTGGTGCCAAATATCACCCTCAACAGCCGTGATGGAAGTTATATGTGTCGCTACGTCATCTTTCGCCGACTAAACCTTATAGTTTTAGTCGGGAAAAAGCAAATATTACAAGATTAAATTTATTTTTTTTTTTATCGGCCAAAATGTACACTAACGGCGACTAATACGCTATTAAGTTCGCTAAAAAAAATTAATTTTGCTCTGAATTGAAATTTAGTTGCTTATAAATATTTATTGACTAAATATTTTAGTAGCTACATATTGAACCAATGCCGACAAAATTAATTTTTAGTACGCCAAAATTGTACTTTTGGTGATTAAAAATGTTTTAGTTGCCAAAATTAAGTCGGCAAGTGCATTTTCTTTGTAGTGAATGGGTCTCATCACACTACTACTAACATATATTGTTTATAATAGTGTTGGATAATTAAAGTTGGACACTTCAAATAATAAGATAAAATATAAAAATAAATGTTCATCATAATAATTACTTATCAGAAATCAAGAATATCCACACATCCTGCACATTACTAAGTTGGGGACAAAATAATGGAATTTTTGCTTTTCAATAATGCAATATTTTTTTATATCAATTTTAAATATAATTTTATGTAAGCACAATCATAACTATTAATTAAGTAATTTATTAATTTTAATTAAAAAAGGGAGTCAAAAAATGTCGTGAGGTACCTTCTCTCTCGCGTGGGTCGCATGATGTAACGAAATTGAATAAGCATAGGCCACGGGAGTTGAGAGCGTCGCAGCCGTTTAACTCTACTCCGCCTTTCCTTTTCATTAGGTGTGACTTTGCTCTACGTTTGGGAAAGTGCAGATTGCTTTTTGACTTTTTGACTTTTTTAACTATTTTGGCCTGGTCTAAAAAGCTTGGTTTGGAAAGGATTTTTTGATTTTTTTGACTTTTTTTGACTTTTTTTTGTGAGAAGAATAGTGTAATGATTTGGGTTGGATGTGATGTTTTGTTTTTATGGCTAAAGAATAACTTTATTTTGTTTTTTGTGCTATTTTACCCGTAGTAAATACGCAACTTGCCTCAAACAATAAAATCTAGAGATCTAAAATTTTATTAAATTTTTATTATAACATAATTATATGAGTTTATTGCAAATTATATATTATCGCTAAGTTTAGTGAATTCTACCACTTACGTGAAATATTTGATAAAATTTATTAAGATCCTCTAACTTTCAAGACTCCTAATTTCAAGAATAAATTTAAAGACCTACCTACATTTATAATTTATAAATTTATTTATAAATAATATGGTAACGAGGTGAAGTCTTATATTATTTATTGAATATATAAACAATATTTATAGACTTATTTAGGTATAATTATAAGGATTTTTTTTTTTGTAAATCTTAAAATATTTCAATTTTCTCAGATTAGCTTTAATACATTGTATTTTCAAAATGAATATTATATTTATTATATATATATATATATGTTTTCAAATAAATGAATTTGGTGTAGTGACTAGCCGTGTAAGGAATAAGGTTTTGATAAGTAAGCACTTGATATATAATGTTCATTATTAAATAATATTAGATAATTTATAAAAATGTGATAATAGATTATTGAATATGTGGATAGATTCGATGAATATTCTAAAATTAACAAAATTTTAATAATGATAATTCATAGTTGGGATTTTTTACTCAAATATCTCACAATTACAAGTTGTATTTTAGTTGTGCCTATCATAAGTTTAATTATTCATTTAGTTATAGTTTTCAAAGGATCAAAAAAAATCCCTTTCAATGTATCATCCAAAAATTTGACAAAATGGAATCTCAATTTAATTTGTCAATTCGATTTTATATATATGCAAAATCTATATTTTTGAGAACAAAAAGAAAAACTATAGTTAGTAATTGTGATCTCTTTAGTGGATTGAATTTTCTAAGAAATGTGATTATTATTAAATTTGTGAATCATTGCATAACTTCTTTAGCAATAATATTGGTTAAATTTTTTAAAAGTTGTAAAAATTATTGTGAATATTTCAGCAGATTTTCAAAAAATGTTCATGTGTTTGGTTCAGTTTTTTGAATTCAATTTTGTTAGAGAAATTGACGTTATTTTATTTTTTCGTGTTTTTTTAAGTGATATTGTTTTTAAATTTGTAAGCATTTTTTACTTTTAGATGCACCATATTTAGCATGTATCTAAATAGTAAATAGTTTGTAAAAATGTATTTTTAAAAATTAGTAAAAATTACAAAATACAAAAAATGGTTTGAATTTTCATTTTTTTAATATTTATTGGTATTTAGTAAGATTTTTTAAAGATTTCACGATCAATATATTTATTTTAAAATATATTTAGTGGTGTGTTCTAAAAATTTAAAAAAAAAATTTGCTTAAAATATTAAAAAATCAGTGAAAATAACAATAAAACGAAAAACAAAAGATAGAATTTTCTTCAAAAGTGAAATTCTGAAAAACTGAAGCCAAACAGGCATACTATTTTTCTTATTTCAAGCATTATTCTTATTCATAACAATGTGATATTCCATAGTTGTTATTCGTGTAAAAATTACAAAATTCATAGAACTTTAAAAAGTATTCTTTAAGCGCACATTGATATGATACGTAATATAAATCCATTATTTTATTTTACATTGTATTAAATATAGGTGAAATTTTATACATATTAGAAATTGAAAAAATTGTAAAGTTTTTTTTTATATTTTTTTTTATTTTTTACATAATTTTATATTCAATTGGAGATTCTTGTTTGAATAAATCTTTTAAAATAATAAAATTATTCAAAAATCATCAAAGATTATTGGAATTGAAACATAGTAAATAATTATAGTTAATTATTTACATATGTTGACTATGTTTTTATGATTTGTTCTTGCAACATAAATAAGGGGTAAAAATGGGTATAAAATTTTGCTAAATTGTCTTTAAAAAAAAATGACTTAGTCTTCCAAAAACTATTGATTAAGAAAAAAATGCGAGAATCTAATGAAATATAAATTGGCATGAAATAAGATCTATGAATAACAATTCCAGTCATAATTTCTTTTTCTTTTTTTTTTAATATTTTACATTTTTACTTATTTATACTAGCATATTACCTCGTGCTATGCACTGGATTTTTTTGTGATTTAAAATGAGTTATTATGAAGAACAAAAATTGGGTATAATGTTTTCCTTAATCAAATTGATGTATACATGTGACTTTTATACGTTGAATTTATAATTTGTTAACTTATTCATTTCTAAGCAGTACATGATAACCCGAAAACACTTGTTCAAGTCTCACCTTTCACCAATCAATCATCTCTTCTAATTTATCATCTTCTCTTTGTTGACACTACATCGACTGCTTATTTTAAAGCAAGCATTTAATTACGTGATCACCCTTAGTTTACCCTTTTAACTCCATTTCTTACCTTCCTCCAAGATCGACTCTACCTCTACCCGCAACCCCTCTCTCTAATCTCAAGTGCCTCCACCTTCATCCCATTGTTTGGCCATTAAATTATGGTTAAGCATTAATGATAATAAATTAGTTGAGCTGACATAAATCTCAAATAAACTCGAATTCTACTCATATAAAATAATGAATAATTTGATGTGTGTATATACAAATTACTAATAAATAAATAAAATGACCAAAAAAAAAATCCTTTTAATTTTTAGAATTTTTGGAGCTGCTTTTATATATTTGTTATTTTTTTTTTTATCTATAAAATCGTACATATGGAACAAACAAAAGATAGCTAAATACATGCGTATACATATATATAGATAAATTTACATAGGTTCAATATAAACAATTAACACTATTCATAACTTCAGATACTACTGCTTCAAATTTCAACTATTTCAAACTAGACTATAAACATTAAGAGAGACTACCTTTTTACACACATAGATTTGTATAGAGTTGGTGGCCCTCGGAAAATATGGAGTTGCTTACATTGGAATTTTTGGTTGTTTAGGGTTCTAAAGATTAAAGGTCTTTTATCATTTAGGCAAGGAAAATTATTGAGAAATCAATACTTCTCATATTAAGCTGGGATGTATGTTTTGAATTTTGGAATTCAAAAGTATAGATTTTTTTTTAAGCATAGATTATTTATTTTTTATGTTTTTAATTGACATGGATTTCTATATAGTGGGATATTTAAAATTAAATTCAAATTTAAAGGATTAATTAAATTATTATATTAAATTTTCATTCAAATTGAAAGTTCAAATTTAAAGCATAATTAAAGGGGTTTTTTTCATTTCAAATTTAAAGGATAAATTGATTTTTTTTTCTTTAGTTGGGTTAACAACAATAGAAAGTTTTTTAATTATTTAAAAAATATTAAAATTCTAAAAATTCATGTTAGGAATTTGGAGCTCCCACAAACCTTGGCGTTAAAATCCCATTTTGTTTATATAATATACTAGCCTATCACATGTGGCTATGCACGGATAATTATAGATATTTACATTTATTGTTTTAGATTTTTTTTTAATATATAAATTATGTTTTTTAAGATTTTTTATAAAAATAATTTAACAATCTTATCACTAACCATAGTGTATGAGAAAAGTTGAGAAAGATACTACAATAATTATACACAGATTGCATCTATAATTATTTGTATGAAGAGATTTTAAATGCTGATCAGGGGATTTTGACCAAATCAATAAATGTAGACATGTGGAAAAACACGTGAATTGAAAAAAGTTAATAAATGTTGATCAGAGAATTTTGACCAAATCAATAAATGCTGAGTCTTTTTTTTTTAATAAAAAATTTAGAAAATTCATATTGGGATATTGAAACTCCCACAGGCCTTAGGGTTAAAAATCTCATTTTGCTTAATATATAGTATAAATATAGATAGATGTGTTGGACTTTTTAAGAAATTTTTTTATACTTGTTCTTAATGCATTAAAGTGTTATTATGAGGGATAATAATCATATGTGTTGGGACTTTTCAAGGAATTCATATGTGTTGGATTTCAAAGAATTTTTTTTATGCTTGTTCTTAATGAATTAAAGTATTATTATGAGGGTAAGACTTGGGAGTTGGGAGAAGTTGATAAATGCTAAGATTTTTTTTTTTAAAATCAAAAAATCAGGAAATTTAGATTGGGAGATTGGAGCTCCCACAAGGCTTAGGGTTAAAAACCCCCTTTTGCTTAATATATAGTATAGATAGATATAGATATAGGAGTATAAGATTCATTTTATATAAGTGAAACAATTCACATTTTCTTTTTTCTCTCGATGTGGGATTATAAAATAAATTATATCATAGACTAATTAGAGTTTTTATTTTAAAATTTAAACTCTCTTAAACTGAACTATGCGCAACACTACAATATTAAATGAGAGTATAAGATTTAATTTATATAAGTGAAACAATTCACTTTTTCATTCTTCTCCCGAGGATTATAAAATAAATCATAAACTAATTATAATTTTATTTTTATATGGTTAAATAGGAGTTAGTCAATGGAAATTTTTTTTAATTGTTTAAAATTAAGAAAATCAGTATAAGAAATCGTGGTTAAACCAACAAGTCAGTCAAATCAAAAAAAGTTAAGCCTAATCGGTTAGGACAAATGACTAATTTATACAAAAATTAATTAATTAATTAAAACTTTTAAATGTTATTTTAATTTTAAAATTTAAATTGTCTTGAATTGAAATATGCACAACACTACAATATTAAATGGGATCATAAGATTCACTTTATATGATTAAACCAACTCATTTTTTTCCTTTTTCTCCCGATGTGAAATTATCAAATAAATCATAGACTAATTAGAATTTTATTTTTATATGGTTAAATGGAAGTTAGCTAATGCAAATTTTCTTAATTGTTTAAAATTAAGAAAATCAAGAAAACAAAACTCCTCACTAAAAACCATTTTCCTTATATAATCTATATAATAAAGCAGGATAGTTTTTGAATTTATCCTATACACATTTTGTCCTATTAGGACATTTGGACGGCTCAGATCTGTTCAAATTACAAAATAACGGCTGTGATGTATTCTACTTTCCGGCTTTTCTCTCTTACTTTTTCCTTTTCTCACCCACCCTCTCTTAATTCCATAAATAATCTCATGAATGATTACATGATTCCACCTTCTTCCTTTACTTTTTATTTTTTTTTTTATTTTCTCTCCTTTCTTAGTTTCCTCCCTATTTATTTAATTTTTTTTCTTTTTTTTTGTTCACTTATTTTTATTTACACCATGCCTTCAGGCACGAGTATACACTAGTATATAGATATGAGAGTATAAAATTCACTTTATATAAATGAAACAACTCAATTTTTTCTTTTTTTCCTGATGTGAGATTATAAAATAAATCATAAACTAATTAGAGTTTTTATCTTAAAATTTAAACTGTCCTGAACTGAACTATGCACAAGACTATAATATTTAATAGGAATATAAGATTCATTTTATATAAATAAAACAATTTACTTTTTCCTTCTTCTTCCAATATGGGATTGTAAAATAAATCATAAGTTTTATTTTTATATGGTTAAATGGAAACTAGTCAATGGAGATTTTTTAATTGTTTAAAATTAAAAAAATCAGTATAAGAAATCGCAGTAAAACCGGTGAATCAATCAAACCGAAAAGGGTTTAATCTAATCGGTTAGATCAATAGACCAACCAACTTATACAAAAATTAATTAATTAGAACTTTTAAATGTTATTTTAATTTTAAAATTTAAAGTGTCTTAAATGAAAACATGCACAACACTACAATATTAAATGGGAGTATAAAATTTACTTTATATAAGTGAAACAATTCATTTTTTCTTTCTTCTCCCGATATGGAATTGTAAAATAAATCATAGACTAATTAAAGTTTTATTTTTATATGGTTAAATGAAAGTTAGTCAATGGAGGTTTTTTTAATTGTTTAAAATTAAGAAAATCAGTATGAGAAATCGCGGTTAAACCAGTGAATCAGTCAAACTGAAATTAGTTTAATCTAAGCGGTTAGATCAAAAGACCAACCAACTTATACAAAAATTAATTAATTAAAACTTTTAAATTTTATTTTAATTTTTAAAATTTAAACTGTCTTAAATTGAAGCATGCACAACACTACAATATTAAATGAGAGTATAAATTTACTTTATATAAGTGAAACAATTCACTTTTTCCAAGTGAAGCAATTTATTTTTTCCTTCTTTTCCTAATATGAGCTTGTAAAATAAATCATAGACTAATTAAGGATTCGTTTGGGAAGTGGATTGACTTTTTGACTTTTTGGCTATTTTGGCCTGGGGCTAAAAAACCTCGTTTAGGAAGAACTTTTTGACTTTTTTGACTTTTTGTGAGAGAAAGAATGTAGTGATTATGAGTTGAATGTGATGTTTTGTTTTATTTGACTAAAAAGATTATTTTGTCTTTTTGTGGCTAAAATAACCCTAAACCCAACCCAACCCAACCCAACCCTTCTTCCCAAACGAAACCTAAAGTTTTATTTTTATATAGTTAAATGGAAACTAATCAATGGAGGTTTTTAATTGTTTAAAATTACGCAAATCAATATGAAAAATCGTGGTTAAACTAGTGAATCAGTCAAACCGAAAACGATTTAATCTAATCGGTTAGATCAAATAACCAATCAACTTTTAAATTGAAGCATGCACAATACTACATGTGTGGGTAATTTTCTGACCACACTGCCCGCCTAGTAATCAGCTGAAGAGCACCGGCAGAATAGATGGCTTCAGCAAACCTGTAACGGAAAGAAAAGGCTCCGGCGGTGGCTCTTCCACCCAGGGGAACTCCGACGATCAAGTCAGTATATCTCTCAAAGATAATCAAGTGCTAAACTCACAAGCTTGAGTATAAAACTGCGTACCTTAGACCCACGGGAGTGCCTCTCTTTTATAGTTTACTAAATCCAAGTCCCACTATAAGTCTGACTTCTATGGACTCCAATTCAATGTTAACTTTGGACTCTTCAAGGGATAAAGATAAACTCCTTAAGAGTTTTATCTTTATCTTAACAAAGTCTTCTCTTTACTCTAGGACTCTTGTCCCTTATCCGCTTATTTCGGATTCCGATATTTTCGGAGATCACCTCGGCCTTGCCAAGATAACCTCGGCACAACTACCACGACACGTGGCACCTTGGCTGACACGTCGGTGTCACCATGCCACGTGTTGGTACTTAGAAAATATATCCCCACAACTGCCCCCTAGGTTCTATTACCTCGGTATTCTGAGGTGATGGAACCTATATCTGTATTTTCTTCTAGTACCTCGGCGTAAGAACTCTTCGGCCGAGATCATTCATTTTAGGCCGATATGCCTTCATCAGAGAACAAGAACTCAAACGAACTCCTCCACGCGCATGAGCTGTCATGCACCTTTTCTCAACCGTTCCCCTCACGTGCTTTATCCTCATTGGCCCGTGTCTGTGACGCGCCTGAAAGCTGTATTTCACCCATCTGCGCCGTCTAACGTGTGCGTTGCTCCAGGCGTAATTAATTCCCTGCTTTTGCCGCCGTTTCAAGTTTTTTTTTTTTTTTACAAAACTTTTCCCCCTTTCTTTTCGTCTCTTTACTTTTGCATTTGATTTTCTGGCTCTCTCTCTCTCTAAACTTTCTCAAACCCGCCATTGCTCTAGCTCCAAGCTCTGTAACTGTCTTCATTCTCCCTTTGAAGCTTTCATCGTTCCGTCGTGTCTGCAACCGTTGCCTTACCTCGGCGACCTTTTATTCCAGCTTCATTTGTTCTGGTAAGCCTCTGTTCCTCTTGTTCCATATTTCTTCTATGTGCTTTCATTTACTTGCTGCCATTATTGCTTTGTCTCAAACTTTTGATTTGCTGAACTATTCATCTGGATGCGTTTTTTCCATGACTTTACTCATATCTTGAACACTTGCACTATTTTAATACTTTTCTTGCCACTGTTCTTGACTTTTTACTTCTGTATTTCTTTTACTTTTGAGAACCATTCCTCTGTTCTTCGTTTCTGAAACGTCATTCTTTGTTCTTTGTTTTCTGTTTTTCCTTTCCAGATCTGTGCCTTTGATCTTTATCTTCATAGTTCTTAGGTTTGGGATTTGTTTGTAGAACTTTTAATTTTTAGGGAAAACTAAAACAATCTTTACCAGATTATACCTAGGGTTTCGCCGAGGTTCCAATAACCCTTTAAGAACACCTTCTTTCTGAGACCTAGCCTTCTGACTTTAGGCCGACGTTATGGGCATGTGGAGACATAGGGTTGATACCCCGACCAAACTTGAGTACTTTAGGCGGGAGTTCTCTATTCTTGCCGATGTCCATCTGAGGCTAGCTGAAGATAATGACTCTATCATGCCCACAGATGATTCAATGCCCTTTCCTATAGTAGCTTTTACTGAGTGTGGACTCCGGCTTCCACTTAATCCCCTTTTTCGCGAGGTTCTCCACTACTATAAGTTGAACCCCATGCAACTTACCATCAACTCCTATCGAGTGATTAATGGTATCATAGCCCTAGCTAGGCAGGAGAATGTTAGGATCACCCTTGCCGATGTACAATATTGTTATACCATGTGCCCCCTTAACCTGAAGGAAAAAGGTTACGTCTACTACCTCAAGCCAAGGTCGGACACAAAATTGTAGCCGACCTCCCGGACTCCAACAAGGGAGCCGGGGATGACTTTGTCATTGCTTCGGAAAATTGAGAATTTGGTCCAGACGAAGATGTTCACCTCTACCCTCTTCCTCAAACAGTTAAAGAGGGCAAGGGTAAGAGCCCAGCGCCAATACTTAGTTATTTCTTTTCCAAGTCTTCAAAACTTTCTGTTTCTAACGTCTTGTTTGTTTGTCCTGCAGATCTTCATCAGCCACCAAAAAACTTCCGCCAATCCTTCTTCTCTAGAAAAGATTTAAAGAAGCTTCTAGATCTTCCATCCACAAGCGCAAAGCTCCCATGTTATTGAATTTTATTCCCACATACAAATCCACACTGCCCGACGTCCCAAAAAGAAAGAAGAAGAGCCTATCTCCTCCCTCTGCTACCACTCTACAAACAGTATCAACATCTCGGGCAGACCAAGGGTCAACCTCTGATCCAGCCGACCAACCATCAACTTTTGGCCCATACCTAATCCCAATTCCAGAAAGAAAACGTCGGCGAAGACTCGTAAAAACTGCTGAGATGGGTCGCTTGAAGCCTATTGCCCAAGATCTCCTAGCCGACCTTCCAACCGACGTCGATGCTGTCCCGACCCAACCTTTGCCCCCACCGAAGCCAAAAAGAACTAACAAGGCCCAGCCCAAGGCCAAGGCTACTGAGGTTGAGGCTGAGGATGCTCTACCCATCTCCAAGCTGGCTGAAAGCAGCAAATCTCAACCTTCCGCTGGGAAGAGGCGTGCAGAATCCCAGCCATCACAATCTACTCAACCCAAGAAGCCGAGGTCATCGTCTGCGACGACCTCGGGGTCCAAAAAGTCTGATGTTCCTTGGGCTCCCCAGATTACTCTAGAAGATAGGCCCATAATGACCAATAAAAGCACCGATGACATAAATGTCGGCGTTGCCCTTACTACGGCGCTGCTCCTTCCTGGTGATTTGGAGCGGAATGCCGGGTATAGTGAATATGAGAACTATGCCCTAATGCTCCAGCACTCTGTTCAAGTAAGTGTTCCTGCTCTGTACTTTTTCTTCCATTCTGTTTTGTACTTAAAAATATTTTCTAACACTTCTATTTATTTTTTTTTAGGCCATCCAGCATGCCCACTCATTTTCAATACAATCTTTCCAGAATCGAGAGAAGCTGGTCGACCTGAGGAGGGAGGTTTCTGCCCTCAAAAAGGATAACAAAACTCTTCTTTCAAAAATGAAAAAGCTGGAAGACCAGGCTGAGGCTGCCACCAAAGCCCAAACCTTAGCCGAGGAAAAGGCCGAATCTGTTGAGGCCATCAAGACAGTTGCTGAATCCCAAAAGAAAGAGGCCGAGGCGAGAGCGGCCCAGGCCGAGAAGGAACTTCAGGAAGCCTTGGCCACAAAGGAAGCCGAAATCAAAGAGGCTGATGAGAAGGCATATGCTCAGGGCATGGCCGACGTCACTGAGGATTACAAGCTTCAAGTCAGGCAGGCATGCAACAGGGGATTTTCCTTTGGTTGGATGTCCCTGATAAAAAAACTTGATCTCCCTGTTGACTCGCCTTTCCATAATGCCGATGCTATTCCTCTCCCATTTCCTCCTCTTCCACCTCCAAGTCAGGCCGAAGAAGAATCTGAGTCTGAGTCTGAAGCCGAGGATGAGGATAACAATGATGATGAGGCCTTGGTGAGGAAATCCAAGGATGCTGCTGAGGCCAAGTCCCCTCCTTCAACTGAGCAAGTCATGGACTTAACTTTGGATGAAGAGGGTGATGAGGTTGGGGAGGCGCTCAGGGAAGCTGTTACAGGGCAATTATCATCCGACCTTCTCTTAGCTGAAAGAAGTCTTGACAAAACGCTTGCAGAGATTGATGCCGAGCTGGCTGCAGAGAAGGCTGTCGAAGTAGTTTCCCAGGAATCTGCCGAGGTCCAAACCCAAATCGCTTATGAAACTGAAGAATCATAACTTTGGATGTCTTCCGTACTCTTTTTGTTTTTTGGATAATATAAGCTTTTCTGTACTTCTGGTTTTGAAACAATGTAAGCTCTTCTATTTAGCTGATGTATCTTCTGCTTCTGTTGAATACAACTTTATTTCTGGTTGGCCATAGTGCCTTCTTTGTATACAACTGCAACTGTTTTCGTTTGAACGCTTTAATCTTTAATTTCTCTTGATTGCGTTTGTATGATTCTATACTTGGAATTTTTTTCATGCCTTCCCATTTTGCCTCCTTTGTGCAATCTTCTCGGGGTTACGTACCTCGGGTACAATAACGTTTTACTTCGGCAAGATACAGACCTGCAAACTCTTCATAAATTCCAACAAGTGTTTAACATATACTATTCAATGTTTAACTTTGCAAGCTTCTTCTCAAGTTTCAACAAGTATTTAAACAGTGATCTCGGTCTAAGCTACTTGTAAATTGCTACTTGTAAATTGCTACAAATTTCAACAAGTGTTTAAACAATATACTTAGCTTTTACCTCAACCTGTAAATTGCTGTAAATTTCAACATATGATCACATGTGGGCTTAACGTTATCTTGTAAATTGCTACAAATTTCAACAAGTGAAGAGAAACAGTAATCTCGGCTTAACTTCAACTTGTAAATTGCTATCAAATTTCAACAAGTGAATTAAGGAATAATCTCAGCTTAACTTCGACTTGTAAATTGCTATAAATTTCAACAAGTGAAGATAAGGAATCAGCTTTATTCCAACTTGTAAATTGCTACAAATTTCAACAAGTGAATTAAGGAATAATCTTGGTCTTCTCTCTGCCCCCAATGTGAACCTGAGTTTTACTTGGGTTCTCATTATTCATGTCTTCCAAAAATACCAATATGCAACTTATTCATCATATGTGTTTTAAAGAAAAGGGAAAAATTTTATTGATGACATCGGCCAAAAATAGTGCACATCTAATGATAGATGAATTTCAAATTACAAGTGTTCCAAGGTCTTTGCAATGCTTTGCCCTCGTTATCTTCAAGCCGATAAGCTCCATTGCCTAATACCGAAGTGATTCTGTACGGTCCTGCCCAGTTTGGGCCAAGTTTGCCCTCTCTGGGATCCTTCTTGTTGCCGACGACTTTTCTCAGGACTAGGTCGCCGACTTGAAAATCTCTTGGATTGACCTTCTTGTTGTAAGCTCTGGCAAGCTGTTGTTGGTATACTGCGAGCTGAATTGCAGCTTTTTCTCTTCGTTCTTCCAAAAGATCCAGATCTCGGGCTAAGAGTATGTCGTTGGTGCCATTCTCTACTCCCTGGGTCCTGATCCCTGGGATGCCGATCTCCAATGGGATGACAGCTTCTGTGCCATAAGCCATGGTAAAGGGGGATTCCCCTGTTGATCTTCTCGGCGTAGTCCGATATGCCCAAAGCACGTTGGACAACTCATCTACCCACTTTCCTTTTGCTGCCTGCAGCCTCTTCTTCATTTCATCCAAAATTACTTTGTTGGATGCTTCTGCTTGCCCATTACTTTGAGGAAAACTTGGTGTTGAGAAGTAATTTTTGATCTTGAATTTCGCACAAAAGTTCTTGATGAGTTTGCTGTCAAACTGTGTTCCGTTGTCGGCAACTATTGCTCTTGGAATCCCAAATCTGGTGATGATGTTTCTCCATATAAAGTTCTTGACGTCCACATCTCGGATTTTGGCAAGAGGTTCTGCCTCTATCCATTTTGTAAAGTAATCTGTTGCCACCAGCAAGTATTTTCTCTGCCCAGTTGCCTGGGGAAGTTTCCCAACCAGATCCATGCCCCATTGGGCAAACGGCCAAGGGCTGGATACTGGGTTTAGGTCAGCAGCTGGCTGATGTATCAAAGGTGCAAACTTTTGACATTGTTCACACTTCTTTATGTAGGCTTCAGCATCCTTCTGCATGTAGGGCCACCAATACCCTTGGGTAATGGCCCTGTGGGCTAATGATCTGCCCCCAGCATGGCTTCCACAAATTCCTTCATGAATTTTATACAGGAAATCTTTAACCTGTAAAGGGTGTATGCACCTTAAAAGTGGTCCAGTGAAGGACCTTCTGTAGAGGTGTCCATCTTCTGTCAGACAGAATCTTGCCGATTTCAGTCTGACTTTGTGTGCCTCCTTACGATCTTCTGGCAGCTTTCCTTCTTTCAGGAATGCAACAATTGCTTCCATCTAGCTTGGCCCTATGTAAGTTGAATAAAAATAGAAATGGAAACTGCATAAAATTAAACACGGAAGTTCATTCAAGAAACCAGTATACCTTAACGATCCATTCGGAAATGAAATAAAAAAAGGAAATTGAATGGAGATGGAATAATAAATTGCCCCTTGAACTTGGAGTAGTCGGCAGTTCTGAAATAGGGCTACCAATCTGATGACCTCTTTTGCATATGCCGACATCCTTTCGTCCCTGGCTGCAAATTCACATGTGGACTGGTTAACAATAAGTTGTGAATCACAAAAAACTATTACCTCATCTGCTTCTGCTGCTGCTGCTGCTGCCAGTTTTAGCCCTGTAATTAATGCTTCGTATTCCGCTTCATTGTTTGAGGCCTTGAACCCCAAACGGATGGACTGTTCTATTATTTCTCCATCTGGAGATATCAGCAGTACTCCTGCCCCTGCTCCTTGTCGGTTTGAACTTCCATCGACAAACAGTCTGAATGAGTCGCCGATGTAGATGCTGCAGGGTCTGAGTTTTTCCTTCCTTTGCTCTTTGGTCTTTGGCTGAGATTCTCCTTGCTTGCTGGGACAATGCTCATCCTGGCTCAACGGAGCCCGATGTTCGGTGGTTTCGGGGGTGAATTCTGCCACGAAGTCGGCCAAAACTTGGCCTTTAATCGCTGTTCTCGGCCTGAACTCCAGATCATACTGACCTAGGGCTACGGCCCATCTTGCTATCCTTCATGTTAACTCTCCTTGCTGTAATAAGGACTTCAATGGATGCTCTGTTAAGACCACAATTTTATGTGCCTGAAAGTAATGGTTCAGCTTCTTTGAAGCCATTACTAAGGCTAGCATTAATTTCTCCAGTGGTAGATACCTTGTTTCTGCACTGGCCAGAGTTTTGCTTACATAGTAAACAGCCTTTTGCTTCCCTTTTTCTTCTCGGATTAGTACTGCACTGACTGCTTGTTCTGAAACTGCCAAGTACAAATATAGTTCTTCCCCTGGTTCTGGATTGGAAAGAACCGGAGTCGTGGTCAAGTACTTCTTTAGGTCGGTTAAAGCAGCTTCACATTCTTCTGTCCACAGAAAGTCTGTGGCTTTTTTCGCCAAGTTGAAGAAGGGTCTGCATTTATCTGAGCTTCTGCTGATGAATCTGTTTAGGGCTGCGGCCCTTCCGGTAAGCATCTGAACCTGTTTTGCCGACGTCGGGCTCTGCAGCTCTAGGATGGCCTTGATTTGGTCTGGGCTGGCTTCAATGCCCTTTCTCGTTACTAGATACCCTAAAAACCTACCTGATCCAACTCCAAACGCGCACTTTGACGCGTTGAGTCGGAGCCAATATGTTTTGAGTATATCAAAGACCTCTTTTAGGTCGGCAAGATGACCCTTAGATTCCTTGGCCTTCACGACCATGTCATCGATGTAGACTTCTACCGTTTTACCAATCAGGTGCTTGAACATTTTTGTTACTAACCTTTGGTAAGTTGCTCCTGCGTTTTTTAACCCAAAAGGCATTACCTTGTAACAGTATAGTCCTTTAGGGGTGATGAACGCGGTTTTCTCCTCGTCTGGAGGGTACATGGCAATCTGGTGGTACCCTCTGTATGCATCCAAAAAACTCATCATTTCATGCCCTGAAGTTGCATCTACTAGCTGGTCAATCTTGGGCAGAGGAAAGCTGTCTTTGGGGCAGGCTTTGTTGAGGCTGGTAAAGTCTACACAAACCCTCCATTTGCCGTTCTTCTTCTTCACCACTACAGTGTTGGATAGCCAAGTTGGGTAGCGAACTTCTCGGATGGCCCTGGCCTCCAGAAGTCTATCTACTTCTTCTTCTACTGCTTCGACGTGCATCAACGTCGGTCTTCTGGCTCGTTGAATCACAGGTTTTGCCGACCTATCGACATTCAGTCTGTGGCAAGTGACCTCGAGGTCAATTCCAGGCATCTCATAAGGTGTCCAGGCGAACACCTCAATGTTGGCTCTTAAAAAATCTTCCAGTTCTCTTTACTCTTCTTTGGCTAAGCCAGAGCCGAAAAGAAAGAAGCGTTCTTCATCGCCCTCCTGGACAAGGACTTTCTTTAGTGTCTCTTCACTCTTTTCGGTTGGCTCCTTGCCGACATCTTCTAGGACCTCCATGTCCTCGTCTTCAATCTCTGCCTCTTTTGGCTTTCGAATGCTGCAAGTAGTCTGCATTGCTGCCATGGAGCAAGTTTTTGCTTGTAGTTGATCTCCTCTGACTTCTTCAATCCCATGCTCTGTTGGGAACCGTAGTAGTTGATGCAGTGTTGAGGGAACTGCCCCCATTGCATACAACCATGGTCTTTCCAAGATGATGTTATATGGCGAGGGTGTGTCAATCACCATAAATTCTGTCTTAATCTTCTTAGTTCCAGCTTGTACTTTCACGCTTGCTGCGCCCAGTGGCCATGTCGGCGTTCCATTGAAGCCGACCATAGGGTTGCTGGATTGTTCCAGGTCGTCAGGATGAAGGCCCAGCTCTTTGTAACATCTGACGTACATGATGTCACATGAGCTGCCCTGATCTATTAGGATGCGTTTTACTTGGCATTCTCCAACCTGGAGGGATACTACCAAGGCATCATTATGCGGATGCTGGACCATCTCTAGGTCGAGTTCAGTGAAGGTTATCATCGGTCCTTGGCATTCTTTAGGCCGAGGTCTTTTGTGTCCGACCTGGTTCACGTGCTGCAGGTGTTTTACTCTTTGGGTTTCTCCTCGAATGTCGTTTTCGCTCACTCTTGAGTGGATGGCATTAACCACCCGTGGTCCTCCTGCCTGTGGTTGTTGTGCTGGGGGAGGCGGAGCTGCAGGTGCTTGAGGCAATCTTGCCTGTTCTTCTCTTGTCCTGGCCTCATCAACAAGGTCCCTCAGATGGCCTTGCCTTACCAGATCTTCTAAGTGTGCTTTTAAGGCTCTGCAGCCCTGAGTTGGGTGCCCTTCTTCATTGTGGTAAGCACAACGCCTACCAACGTTTCTTCCCATGAATTCCCCTGGTGCTCTTGCTAGAGTTTTGAAATAGGGTTGGTTTCGTATTTGATCCAAGACTTTATGGATAGGGATTCGGAACACCGTCGTCACTGCCTGCTTACCCTTCAATTCTGTTTCTTGTTTGGTCGATCCATTGTTACCTCGGCCTCGCTTCGGCGAGCCGTTTCCTTTCTCCTGCTTTATCTCTTTGTTTCACGATGTATCTTCCTCGGCTCTGGCGTACTTCTCGATTCTTGCCATGAGTTCTTCCATGCTTTTTGGCAGTGTTTTTGCCAAAGACTTCCGTAGTGGGCAGTCATCTTTCAGGCCGTTTTTGAAAGACACGACCGCCACTTCTTGGTTGTATTCGGGTATTCGATTGAATACCTCGTAGTACCTCTTCGCGTAGGCCCTAAGGCCTTCTTCCTTGGTGATTCTTAGAGCCATCAGGGCGTCGACCCTCAAGGACTGTAGTTTGTTCGTCACAAACCTGGCCACAAACATCTCGGCCAGGCCTTCCCACGTCTTTACGCTTCCCTTCGGTAGTTTATGGAACCAATCGGATGTAATCTCCCCGAAGGATGAGGGGAATACTTTACAGAGCAACGGCTCGTTCCCACTATATAATGCCATTAAATTCAGGTATAGTCCAACATGAAAGTTGGGATCTGACTTACCATCATAAATTTGGAACCTCGGCATACTGAATCTCTTTGGTGCTTCAAATTTGTCCAGTTCCACCGAGAATGGTGTTCTCGGCTTAACTGGGGAAGTCACCTCGGCTTCAACATTCTGCTGCCTCCTTTTGAGGTAATCCCTCAAGTCTTCTTTACTCCTCCCTGGAGCTCGGCTATCTCTGGACTTCAATCTTTTTGGCACGCTACTTTCGGCCTCGTGGTGGGTACGTTTTGATCTTTCTCCATGGGTTGTGTCAAAGCAGAGTGCTTGCCCTTGAATATTCCGATGTTTTTTGGGCCCTGGATCCTTCATGTGATGTATCTTTCGGGACTCTTCTTGCCTCGGCTCCTCTCGTCTGACTTCCCTGGAAGGTTGGTGAGAGTGCCTTCCACTCCTGGTGTGCTGGGGGGCTTCGGGGATTGCTTTCCTTCCTCCCTTCTGGGCATTGGTTGTCGGTATTGGTGTGTCCTGCAGCGGGTATGGTGGCTGCATGACATTATTTTGCATCATGAAGTTGACGACTGACTGTAGGTCCGCCAACTTGTTTGCCAAGTCTTTTACTTCCTCATCCCTCCGTAGGCATCTATCCCTCCATACCTGAAGGTTATCTTCGTTATAGTACTTGCCTTGGTCTGTCTTCTTTGAAGTGTTGCCTTCCTGGCCGACGTCGACCATGAGTTTCTATGTTGTGGTTGTTTCCTTCAAAGTCAAGATCAATTGGTCCGCCACTCCCAGCAGGAGTGTCGCCCCCAATGTTTTCCCTCTGTCCGTCACTGGCCATCTATTCTTCTAAGTTCCCACAGACGGCGCCAAATTGTGTGGGTAATTTTCTGACCACACTGTCCACCTAGTAATCAGCTGGAGAGCACCGGCAGAATAGATGGCTTCAGCAAACCTGTAACGGAAAGAAAAGGCTCCGGCGGTGGCTCTTCTACCAGGGGGAACTCTGACGATCAAGTCAGTATATCTCTCAAAGATAATCAAGTGTTAAACTCACAAGCTTGAGTATAAAACTGCGTACCTTAGACCTACGGGGGTGCCTCTCTTTTATAGTTTACTAAATCCAAGTCCCACTATAAGTCTGACTTCTATGAACTCCAATTCAATGTTAACTTTGGACTCTTCAAGGGATAAAGATAAACTCCCTAAGAGTTTTATCTTTATCTTAGCAAAGTCTTCTCTTTACTCTAGGACTCTTGTCCCTTATCCGCTTATCTCGGATTCTGATATCTTCGGAGATAACCTCGGCCTCGCCAAAGATAATCTCGGCATAACTACCACGACACGTGGCACCTCGGCTGACACGTCGGAATTTTTAAACAAAAATCATAATTTTTCTTACTATGTGTATTTGCACATTATAACATTTCTCTAGTGTGGGTTCGGAGATGCTATTTTTTAACTCTTTCCATCTTTTCCCGATGTGGGATCATAAAATAAAAGTTAATAATTGTTTAGATGGAAAATTTATTAATAATCAAGCAATCTTAATCATTCAATCTTTAATCAGATTAACCATTATATTTATAATCAAGCAATCTTAGTTTATTTCAAATCAAACAAATCTAACCATTATAATTTGATGAAACCTCCATCAAACAAATCTAAACTATTATATTTTGATAAAACCACTAAAATCATGATTAAAGTAACAAATCAATCAAATCAAAAATGATTCAGCCTAATCGGTTAGGTCAAAAGACCAACCAATTTACACAAATTAATTAATTAAATTTTTTTAATTTTATTTGAAAATTTAAACTATATGGAATTGAAACATGCACAGCACTATAATATTAAATAGGAGTATAAGATTCACTTTATATAAGTAAAACATCTCACTTTTTCCTTCTTCTCCTAATGTGAGATTATCAAATAAATAATACACTAATTAGAATTTTATTTTATATGGTTAAATGAAAGTTAGCCAATAGAAATTTTTTTTAATTGTTTAAAATTAAGAAAATAAAAAAAATAGTATGAGATATTAAGAAAATCATGATTTGAAAATTTCAACCAAACATAACATTTAAATGTAAGAGTAAAATCAATTTTAGAAAATTTTACCAAATAAAGCCTAAAACTCTCCCAAAACTTCTCACTAAAAATCTCCTCTTATTTATATAATACATAGATATTTATTTTTCTTTTGTCTGTTGAATCAACAACTATGGCATGAGACACCCACTTTGACCTGTTTCTGGAGGTCACTGGCTCATGACTCGTAACTAGATAGCTGCACCATCTACATGCAATCCCACAACCCTCACTCATTTACGTGACTCTGTATTTATTTAATAAACTAATAATACATATAATCCTTTTTATTTAAGAAAAATGTTAAATAATTTGGTTATAAAACCTTTATACTAATAATAGGAGAATAAATTAAAATAAATAAATAAATATGTATCTATCTAGCATTAATAAAAGAACAAACAACATTTAGGGGTTGTTTGAGATGTTCTAAACAAGTGTACTTTTTGACTTTTTATGAAATATGGGTTGGGTTTGAAGTGATGTGGTAGAGAGGTGATATGACTTAAATAAGATGATGTGACTTAAATAGGATAGTAGTGATTTGAGCCATTTGAGCCACAAAATTTTGAACTACCTAGCATTGTTGAATCGTAAATTCGTATACAGGTAAAAAATTTAACTCACACTTCTGATATTAAGTACAATTCACCCAAACCTGAAAGGTTGGCACAGCCTTTATTATTAAGGATCATTTATAATATAAAATTCAATTAATTTATATTAGTAAATAACTACATAACTAGAGAAATTAAATATGTACCAACTATTTCATTGATATTCAATGTTACCGTTGGGAAACGGCTACTATCTGCACTCTTTTAGGGTGCATATATTATGCACCTTATGCAAAAAGCTTAATTCACAAAATGTATTATTTTTATTAAAAAAAGTGTAACTTTTTTCTTTATAAAAAATATAACATTTTGCTTCTCATAAATTATATCACAAAATTATAATTTTATACATAATTTTTAAGTACACATCATAATTTTACCATTCATAACTTTTATCACAAAAAATTCATAAATTTTTAAACAAAATCATAATTTTTCTTACTATGTGCATTTACACATTATAACATTTTTCTAGTGTGGGTTTGGAGATGCTATTTTTTAAAATTCATAATATACTATTTTATTCTTGATGTCGATTAAAAAGTTTAAAATTTAGAGTTGGACCAAGTAAATAAAAAGTTTTTAAAAAAAAAATCATTCCATCAATCTACTTTCACCCAACACCACTAGTCCTAATGGCAAACAAACAAACATGTACACACAATATTCTCTCTCTTGGCATAATTCTCTTTCTCTCAAAGTATCTCATTCATTATTAAAGGGAATATGTACACATATTCAACAATACGTCAAAATCATCGAAAGAATAATTTATAGACCAAGAATTTGTAATGTGCATGTTGTTTTATAAGTATTTATTTATTAAATTAAGTGATTCTTTTAACTCAATTTTTTAGAGTGCCTTTTATTTGGCACATTATAATTTACTAAGACTGATTAATTAGTAAATTTAGCAACTCTTACTAAAAAATCTTTGAAAATGTTTGAAAAAATTCTTTATTTTCTTATATATATATATATATATATATTTTACTTTAAATTTTTTTAGCCTCTATCTACTGGCTTGAAAAAGGATTTTAAATTTAAGCCAACTTTTGAATTAAAAAATAATAATTTGTGGCAAAAAATTAATCAGTGTGTTTGGTTTGAGTTTTTTGAAAACTAAATTTTTTTGTTTTCGTGTTTTTTTGTTTTTAGTGAATGTTTTTTAAATTTTAAACATTTTTTTTTACTTTTTAGATGCACCTTACTTAGATGTATCTAAAAAGTAAAAAATTTGTGAAAAAATATTTAAAAACATTAATAAATACATAAAAATATAAAAAATGTACTGAATTATCGTATTTTTTTTGTATTATGGGTATTTAGTAAATTTTTAAAAGGTTTTCTTCACAAATTTTTTACTTTTTAAATACATCTAAGTTAGGTATGCTTAAAAATTAAAAAAAAATTGCTTAAAATATTAAAAAAATCAGTAAAAACAAAAAAACACGAAAAATAAGAAAGTAGAATTTTATGAAAAAGTGTTTTTTGAAAAGTGACACCAAGCATAGTGAATGCATTTGCAACCAACTAAAAAAATATTTTTGCAATGCCTCTTTAAAAATGTTTGGATTTTTTGGTTTTTATCTACTAGAAAAGGATTTATTAAAAATAAATAAATACAACAATGCTAGGTAACCTGGAAAAATATGGCTCGAATGGCTCGAAACACCCAAAACGACGTCGTAACGTAGTTTTTGGTGTAAAACGACGTCGTTTTGACATATTCAAGCTATTCGAGCCACAAAAATTCAGGCCACCAAATATTTTCCAAATAAATATTACCTTTAAAAGTCCTTCCCAAATGAGTTTACAACTTCAATTTGGTTGGCAAGCTTCCGCATGACCATCACGAATAACTTAGGGTACAAAATGTCAAATGATGATCTTTACTAATTTAAGGGGAAGGATAATTACATTCCTTTTTTTCAAGCTTCTTATTATATTATCTTATTTGAGTCATGTTGACACCAAAAAAAAAAAAAAAGAATTTTTTCAGTTCAAATTTTGGATTGCAAGGCATTTTTTTGGCTAGTGAGACTCATCATAGGTCTCGTTTTAATAATTCGGATCATTCATTTTGTAAGATATTCCGTGTATTTTATCTACACAAAAAATTAGGTCAATCTAATAATTGTAACTTATTCAATTTATTGCGTTTGTTACTAAAAAAATGTATGATTTATTTTTTTAAAACACAATCGTAGTCTATTCCTTTTTTTGTGGAAAACACAAAAAATTAAACAAGTTTTAATTATCAGATATATCTACTTTTTTTTATGAATGAAATACACGAAGTGTCGGACAAAATGAACGGTTAAAATCATCGAAACGAAACCCGTGATAGACTCAATAGATCCAAACAATCCCCTCCTATCCAAAATCTAAACTGGAGGTCTGAAACCTAACAATAGTACTGTAACAAGTAAATATTATTTACTTACTTTTATCCTTTAGTATAATTTTTTTTACCATTCAAATGCCAAAAGAAAGGAAAGTAAAAATAAATTTTATTTTCATAAAAGTTTTTTTTTTTTTTTTGATGAAATATCAATAAATCTTAAATAGTGATCTTATAAATTATTTGGTCCGTCTTTTTTTCTTATGAACCCAAGATCTCATTTTATTGTGAATTACATAAAGGGCCAAACATAAACTCACGCATGTTATTTGTTGGATAAATATGAGTTTTCTTATAATGTTAAAATTACTAAACGTAACATTTAAAAAAAAAAACTCCATAATGTATTTTTTTCAAATTTAACACTCTAATGTAATACTCCAATGTATTACACCACAAGTAACACTCCAATCAATATAACATGCAAAAATTCTTTAGTATTTTTTAAAAACGTAACATCTAATGTAACACCAGAAAATCACACTAACAGAAATGTAAATTTCTAAGCTCGACAACTAACACTTCAGTCACCAGTCCCCTCACAAAGAATCTTCCACACCTCACATTTCCATTTTCATCCCAAAAACAAATCAAAAAATTTAAAAAAAAAAAATGAATCACAAAAAGACATTCACTTAAACTCAAATGATAACAAATCAAATAAATACAACTTTTTAAAATAAAAATGACTAATTAATTCATAAGAAAATTCTTAAAACTAAATGGATTGATTTATGAGTTAATTTTTTTTTTTTTTTCACTTTAAAAGAATCAAGTTGATATAATAAATATATTTCACTTGCTGTCATTTGAAAAAAATGGATAAAATTATATGATTGAAATTATGAGATTAATTTAATTTTTCATAAAATATAAAAATAAATTACTGAAATCACCGAAATAAACCGAGCACAAATGACTGCACTTTTTTTCCGGAACAAAAGGCGGTCCATATCTATTCTGAAAGCACCGGGACATCAGCGCCTTATTTGGTTTATTTTTGAGAGAGTAATTTTGAAAAAAAAAATTTAAAATTTTTATACTCTAAAATTATTTTTAAAATATATAATTAAACAAATTAAAAAAATTTCTTAACTCTCTCCCTATTTTTTTTTTTTAAATTTATCTTCTAAAATCAAACCAAACACACTCTAAATTATTGGAGTCAACTTTCATACATCACAGCACAGTGAGCCACGTCGAAAATCAATCGATTGGCCTTTGGAAAGCTCACCACGTTGTCTCATATTTTTTTAGTTATTTAACATAAATGTTTTAGTTTTATTTTTTTTTACTAATTATACATTATTAAAATATTATGTGATGATATCCCAACATTAATCAATAACTTTTCAGTCACCATAGAGTCCGGATTTATTAACTCGTGACAGGGTTTGAATTTGTTAAAATTAAAAATTTCAATTTTACAATAAAGTTGATTTATAATTGAATTAATTTAAGAAAAATTTACCCATAAATCCTATTTTCTGAAAAGTTGAACCATTAATTCTAAAAATTTTCTTATACACCATTTAATCCCATTTAATTTTGGTAAACAATATCAAGCATCATCATCAAAACAACATCAAACATCACAACATCATCATCAAACAACATCCGGGACTACCAAAGAAGAACCCTAACTTCTACGGCGTCCGATCTCCCACTTCTCACATCATCGGCAAGATTCCCCTTGCTTCAGACTCCTCCCTCATCTTCCTCATTCCAAAAACCAAAAACTATTCCAGACTCTCACATGAAAAAAAATAAAATAATAATAATAATAATAAATAAATAAAAAAGGCTTTGGAAATTTGTGTTTGTTCATCTTCAATTGGTGCAATCGATTCAGTGGCGGAAAATCATCGGACCGCAAAATCAGAGAAGTTGCTTCTGACGCAACACGCCGAGAAGCACTTCACGGCGGGCGAGATCGTCCATGACATCATCATCGGCGTCTCTGACGGCCTCACCATCCCCTTCGCTCTCGCCTCCGTCTCTCTAGTGCGAACGCTTCCTCCTCCATCATTCTCACCGCCGGCATCGCCGAGGTCGTCGTCGACGCAATCTCCATGGGATTCGGCGGTGGTTTCAACATCATTGACACCACATTCAGTCGGTCTGATGTTCTTCTTCGATTTGAGAGATTTGAGGGAAGAACATCACTGTGTTGATGATTTCGATCGAATATCACACATCCGATATTCAAGAACATTCAAGAACATCACTGTGTTGAAGAACATCACAGATCCGACATTCAAGATCATCAATGTGTTGAAGAACATCACAGATCCGATATTCGATCCGATTTGAGGGAAGAACATCACTATGTTGATGTTTTGTTAATGTTGATCTGTTTTGATGTTGTTTTGATGATGTTTGATGTTCGAAAATTACCCAAATTTTTTTTTTCTTTTTCAGATTACTTTTTTGCTTTGAAGGTCTGGAATGCCCACACATTGACCATCAATGGCGACCCATTATCCTTCAGAAATGGTTGTTTGTTTAGTGATGTATAATGTATATGTTGATGTTTGATATATATTTTTTTACTTTGATGTTGTGATGTTGTGTTGTTGATGATGTGATGATGTTTGATGATGATGATGATGATGTTTGATGTTGATGTTGTGATGTTTGATGTTGTTTTAATAATGATGTTTGTGATGTTTGATATTGTTTTGATTATGATGTTTGATGTTGTTTGATGATGATGTTGTAATGTTTGATGTTGTTTTGATGATGATGTTTGATGTTATTTTGATAATGATGTTCTGATGTTTGATGTTGTTTTGATGATGATGATGTTGTTTTGACGATGATGATGTTTGATGTATATGCCCTCTATGGTCAACTTCCCTATAATGGGACCTTTCAGTCTATAAGAAAACTTTTAGGACTAAATAGTGTATAAGTTATTAATTTGGGATTTATTGGTACATCACCCTTAATTTAAACTTATTTTAGTAATTTAAATTATTCAATTTTATAATTAATTAAAAAATTATTAATATAAAACATTAAAGTGATTCAACATCAATTATTATACTACTAGAATATTTTTTTATTTATCCGGCCTATATATTTTAAAAAATAGATCATTCATATGTTGTAATATATATATTAGGGAATGCCTGTGCCTAAAAGCACGGTGAAAATATTATTGGAATGAAAATGTAATTGGAATAATTTTAAGATTTTAAACAAACAATAAAATGTAAGTCTCACAATACATAAACATATAATAAAAATCAGATGAAATACGCCAACCAATACTCTGCAATAGGAAAAAAAACAAAAAAATAATAAATTAAGCACACCAGTCCGTGCTCTGCAATACAAAGAAAATGCCAAATAACAAATTAAGCACATCAACCAATATTCTACAATACAAAAAAAAAAGGACATATAACAAATTAAGCACGTGAATCAGTGCTCCACAATAGAAAAAAAATGACAAATAAATAAAGCACACCAGCTGTGCTTTGCAATTCAAAAAAAAAATGACAAAAATTGTACAATGAACAATTATTTTAAAAGATTAATATGTATACAATCCAATCCTATATTAAAAGCAACACCCTTCCTGCTAAAAATTTATAAGGAAGCAAAAATTCAAATTCAACCAATATATATATATATATATATATGATTAGTTTTCTTTAAGCTAATTCAAGAGCATATTAGGAAGAAAAAAGAAAAAAGAAAAAAAGACTATAAGACCGAGTGAATAATTCAAATGAATATTGTATAACATACTGTTGGAAAAAATGGTTTTTTGGTGGCTTTAATTAAATATTAAAGTGGGTCCCAACCATCTATTGTGTTGGGTCCAAGTGGGTCTAGATACTTTGCATTGAGATCTTTACACCACAGATAGAATGGCCAAAAACCATTGAGATTTGAATGAGAAATTACCTCATAAAGTTAGCTTCATGGAAAAAAAGGTAATGAAGTTTGTAACTCCTGCATTAATGGGGTTTGTAACTCCTGCATTAATGGGGTTTGTAACTCCTGCCTTTATTGCAGAGGTTAATGGTGCATTATGAACAGCCATAAAGGCTAGAGGCTCTTCCTCTCTCCCCTATACATGTATAAATTGAGACCCTCCTGTCAAGTCTCAAAACACAAAAATTTTTACTTCCATTTCACAAGTCAGTTTGCCTGAAAGTTCCTACAGTGAGAGAGTGCTGCCACTGTTTTGTTCGCTAAGTTAGACAGAGAGTGCTTTTGCCGTAGCTGGTTTTGACCGTCGTATCCTGGGAGACAGACGCCGGGATTCCTCAAGCACTCGACCTGTGAGACGGCGAAATCTGTTTTAAGGAAACTGCTACCGTGCAGGCTTCGGTTTCGTTTCTTTACCCTTTTATTATTTTGTGTATTTATGTTGAAATTTAGTTGTAATTATCTGCATGTGTTCTTGGTATATAATTTGTTTTTTTCATAAATCTATTTATTTAATTTCAAAATTTGAACAACAATTATTTGATTTAGTTTGTTTAGGCCTCGTTTGGCAACTGGCTGGTTCAGTCAAAAAGTTAAAAAGTTACTGAAAAAGTTAAAAAGTCAACAATTCATATCAAAAAGTTAAATATTCTCTTTTTTTTTTTTACTTTTTGCACATCTTTTCATAAAAAGTTAAAAAATCATCCTAAATATACTAATTTTTTTAACACATATTTTAACCAAATAACTAAAAAAATACTAAATTAACATGTTCCGAAAACGAGGCTTTAGTTTGCTCGGGGAAGATCTGACATCTGCAGGGCATTTACGTCACTTTCCTTGCTTGTTGCGCTACGGTTTCCACTATTCATGTATGACTTACTTAGTTTATTAATATTTTTTGTGTTATAGGTATTTTTTGTTTGATTTAATTTTTAAAATTTATTTACAAATTATAAATTAGTCCCATAAAGGAAAAATTATTTATAAGTCCTATTAGGGAGACTTATGCTATATATGATCCTATTAAAAAATTTATATTCTCATAAGTCCTGTGAAAAGTTTGTTGACACATTTACCCTCAATATTAGTTGTTAATATCATAAATAATAGTAAAACCATATATAGAAAATTGAATGTTACCATAGATCATATCTATATAAACCTAACGTAACGTGACACCTACATAAACGTAACGTAATGTGACACCTACATAAACGTAACGTAACGTAACACCGTAACGTGACACCTACATAAACGTAATGTAACGTAACAC
>NW_021024849.1:1975159-2064004 GCF_004153795.1 Camellia sinensis
TGGATCAGATACGAGTGTGTCATCGACACCTGTAGACTTAAGTCTACATTTTACCAAGAATAATAAAGAGAGTGTCTCTCAGTTAGAATATTCTCGGGTAATTGGAAGTTCAATGTACTGATGAGTTGTACTAGGCCGGATATAGCTGTACTCGGTTAGCAGGCTTAGTAGATACACAAGTAATCCCGATGCTTCTCATTGGAAGGGCATTGTGCGGGTTAAGGTATTTACGCTACACTCGGGATTATGGGCTGCATTACACTCGATATCCAGCAGTGCTTGAAGGCTATAGTGACGCCAATTGGATATCAAATATAAAAGACTCAAAGTCCACTAGTGGATTTGTGTTCTGTCTTGGTGGGGCAGCCGTGTCTTTGGAAATCTTCCAAGCAATGTGTATATCTAGATCTACGATGGAATCAGAGTTTATTGCTTTTGATAAAGCAACGAGAAAAGCTGCATGGCTTCGCCATTTCATTGAAGATATTCCACGTTGGTCTAAACCTGTGCCAGCTATTTGTATTAATTGTGTTGTTGTCAATCTGCAATTGGTAAGGCACAGAGTAATATGCATAATGGAAAGTCTAGACCTATCCTTCATAGTCATAATTCCATACGACAACTACTTTCGAATGGAGTTGTCTCTTTAGACTATGTAAAGTCTAAGGACAACACTGTGGATCCGCTAACCAAATGGTTAGGTCGAGTGTTAGTCGAAACGTCGTCAAAAGGAATGGGGTTAAGGCCTTTGGAAGTTACCGGAATGGAAATCCAACCTAGTTGACTGGAGATCCCAAGATCTAGGTTCAATGGGACAACCTAATTGCGTGTAACGGTGGTATGTCACTGAGGAGGTTAAACCTCCAGCCATTCCTTCTATTAGTGATACCTGCAAGTGTAGAGGATAAGCTGAGCTTTTAATGACTCTTATGTGTTAAGCTGTTGAGCTAAGTATTGCAGGATACTTTAGTAGAGTCACCTATGTGAGTTTGAAGTGGGGCCGCTTCTAGAAGAATTGGGCAGGCCAAGATTCTTTGAAACCACTCGCTGAACCAGGCTAGTGTCCAGGGCCACACAGGGCACACCAGTGAGAACAGAATGGTGGTAGGCGTAATTCCCGTGTGAGATCTATTGTCTCAGTTTACATAAACGGCAGAGCAGTTCAAGATGTCTTATTCACTGATCAGCCAGTAAACTCGATAGGTTTTCACTGGGAGAGGTTCAAAGCCAAAAGCTACCTTCTCTGATGTCGGGGTTAGTTCGTTGCACTCTCTCTCCGAGTCATTATTGTTGAACAATGTCCGTTTGTTGAGTCTTTCAGTCAATTTTTACTCATGTGGGGGATTGTTGGAAAAAATAGTTTTTTGGTGACTTTAATTAAATATTAAAGTGGGTCCCAACCATCTATTGTGTTGGGTCCAAGTGGGTCTAGATACTTTGCATTGAGATCTTTACACCACAGATAGAATGGCCAAAAACCATTGAGATTTGAATGAGAAATTACCTCATGAAGTTAGCTTCATGGAAAAAAAGGTAATAAATTTGTAACTCCTGCATTAATGGGGTTTGTAACTCCTGTCTTTATTGCAGAGGTTAATGGTGCATTATGAATAGCCATAAAGGCTGGAGGCTCTTTCTCTCTCCCCTATACATGTATAAATTGAGACCCTCCTGTCAAGTCTCAAAACACAGAAATTTTTACTTCCATTTCACAAGTCAGTTTGCCTGAAAGTTCCTACAGTGAGAGAGTGCTGCCACTGTTTTGTTCGCTAAGCTAAACAGAGAGTGCTTCTGCCGTAGCTGGTTTTGACCGTCGTATCCTGGGAGACAGACGCCGGGATTCCTCAAGCACTCGACCTGTGAGGCGGCGAAATCTGTTTTAAGGAAACTGCTACCGTGCAGGCTTTGGTTTCGTTCCTTTACCCTTTTATTATTTTGTGTATTTATGTTGAAATTTAGTTGTAATTATCTGCATGTGTTCTTGGTATATAATTTGTTTTTTTCATAAATCTATTTATTTAATTTCACAAGATGAACAACACATACATCTAAACTTAGTTATGAATTGCACATAGATAAAAGGCTTTACAAAACTAAAATTCACATTGATAGGAAACTTTACAAAATCTAAATCGTAGCTAGCATATGTACGCTTTTCACAAAAATAAATATGATTTTCAAACTTGTTCTTTCTTAGAATTCATAGGAGCGCCTCATCACTTTCCAAAAAGTCTTTGTATCAACTTCTATGTATTTCCAATGAGGAGCATGCACAACAATCTAGTAATTTATGAAAATAAAAAAGTTAGTATATTAGTAGAAGAAAATCTATATAAATATCAAAACACTTTTAAATTGAAATTACCTTATTACATCCCCATCGAAACAATCTTAACATTTCTTTCTTGAAGAAATTGAAACTATAAATACAAAAGAATTAGAGGTAAAAAAAATTTAAAATGTATGCATGTAAGAAAATAAGTAAAAAGAGTCGATTTTATAGTTCAACGTAGGTCTCCATCTATCAGAAAAGAACATTTGTTATAAGAAAATTAGATAAAAAATAATGAAAAAGAAAAGAAAATTGACTTTAACTTATAAGAAATGTGTATTTTTTTTTCAAATAAATTTAAAAAAAAACAACTTACGTGATCAAAAATAGTAATGTTGTCCATAATTAGAGGTTGAAGGTTAATGGTTTCTCAACCTGAAAGTGTCTGGTTATGTAAATTTGACAAAGATAACTGTAAGAAGGCAGAATGAAGTTTAATAATGTAGGTAACAACCTACTTTAAAAAGTTCATTTGTGCATGAATATGGCAACTGGAGAAATTGAACTACCTTATGGCATGGTGTAAATTATGTTAGTATCAAAATATAGTTGTCATTTATACGCATCATGTTGAAATTTGTAGGGTCTGAAGCATTTTTTGATTTTTGATAAAGACACTGAAAAAATATAAAGAAATATTATTCTTCTTAAAGAACTTTTAACAATTTAGTAGCAAATCAGATAATAAAATATAAAAATTAATTTCAAAGAGAGGGTTACAATAAAGATGAGAATACCAAGTACATAAACAAAATAAAAAAGAAAGAATAAGAGGTATGTAAAGTACAAAATAAAAGTATGCTCGTGCGTAATGACACGATGTAGTTGAATACAAATGTAATTTATCAAAATGTAGTTGAATACAAATGTAATTTATCGAAAAACATACCAAAAATTTAAGACATTGAGAAATATAAAAAAATATTGTTTTTAAAACCCACACTCTACAATTTTGTTGGTATCACACACTCTACAAAACTCAATTAAATATAACAACTCCTAGGCGCGGGTACATATACTTGTTGTTTAATCATAAATATTTCGTGTTCATTATTCATTCATTACCAAATAATACCAGCAAAAGCTATTGTACATCTATCAATCTATCAATACTTTACAATAAAAATAAAAATAAAAATTAATAAACGCCAAATGATGTACACCAGTTAGTGGTATGCATTCTCAAAAAATAGAATTCAAAATTAAACAACAAACACTGCATAGCAGACAGTTCTTTGTAATTCCAAAAAATTAAAATTAAAATTAAATATCAAATAACACACACCGGTTAGTGCTTTGCAATTTTTAAAAATTAAAATAAACAATAAACAATAAACAATGCACACTAACTACTGCTTTGCAATACCAAAAAATTACTAAACACCAAATGAAGCACACCAGCCAGTGCTCTGCAATCCAGAAAAATAGAATTCAAAATCTACATAACAAACAATGCACACTAGCCAGTGCTCTATAATACCCAAAAACTAAATTTAAAATAAATAGTAAACAATGCACACCAGCCAATACTAAGAAATCTCAAAAAAATTAAAATTAAAATTAAAGCAAGTGACTTCATCCTATTGTCAAGTAAATATTATATTTAATACAACTCTCTACATGAAAACCCTAAAATCATAAAGAAATAACAAATATCACATGAAATACAATGAACAAATTAGATATTAAAATCCCTCATTTATGTATGTAATGACAAATTAGATCGATAGTGCGTATGGTTGGGGAAAAATCCAAACACAGCTTCTAATAAATATGTTCTAATTTAATATGATTTTCCCTAGTGCGTGTACTCAGTCCATGACCTGATGACCAATTTGCAAAAATTAGGTGCCTTGTTTTATGATTTAGAGCAGTCCTATATTGCATCCAAACAACAACCAATCAATGCACTAACCAAAAAAGAGTTGAAACTTAATAAAATCCAAACAAACTATTGGCGACAAAAGCTAAGAGGCAAAGCAAACTATTTATGCATGGGAATGCTGAAATCCTGAAAATCTAAGATCTTAAACAACCATTAATAGTACACTATCCTCTTGTTTCTCCACTAAATCCCATTAAAAGAAATAAGATTAGAAATTACGAATGCATTTAAACTAATTAAAAAATGAACATAAGAAAGAAAATCCATGAGCATCAAATCATCCATCTTGTTGTGCCCTTAGGTCAATATCCACATGCAGTAAAAAAAACAGCTCCCACATACAGGAACAAATATTGTAGTCCATCTCCATGCCTAAATTGATGAGCATGACAAATCTGGTAAAAACAATTCTTATTTTTTGATGACATGACAAATCTCCTATTTTTTGTGGTTTAGATTTAATTGAGACAAAATATAAGAAAAAATAGTAGATTTATAGATATGTATATATATATATATATATATTCTTACATTTTGTCTCAATTAAATCTAAACCACAAAAAATAGGAGATTTGAGTTTCGTAACGAATGAATAATGAACACGAAATATTGGTATCAAGAATATTTATTTTTGTGAAAATCATATTTATTAGAAGCTCAATGGTAATAGATCATATTTATTTTTGAAAATCATATGTGCGCTTGAGTTTCGTATTTATAATAGATCAAATGATATATTACATATTTATTTACCATTGATCTATTACAAATATGATTGATCTATTACCATTGAGTTTGTTAATAGACTTAAGAAGGATAAATAGATCAAATGCCAAACTAATAATATAAAATTTAAGCTAACAATGCACTGTTTTATGTAAATATCAATAACCTACCAATCAATAATACCAAGAACAAAAAGAGATTAGATTTCACAATAAACATAGTTAAATCATTACACTACGAAAAAAAAATAGAATTTGGAAATCAAACTGAAAGCAGACTAACGAATAGAAGGCTAACAAATAGCAGGCTAATCATTAACACAAAGAAGTCATAAATTTGAAATCTTAGTAAATAAAAACTCCAACTCAACTTCTATAAGTATAAAACAAATTAAGTCATGAATTTACCTTTTATATCTATAACTCATGCCTTAACCTGAAATTGCTTACATTGGTAAAGTTTCGAATTCCATGGAAATTGAATACATTTGTACCAATTAAACAAAACCAAAAAAATTTAGATTTAACTGAGATAGGGGATGAGAGTGAGTGGGAATCGTTCCATTATGAATCTTCAGCCTAAAACAAAATCCAAACACACGTGGGCTCAACTGGTGGTGTATGATGAGATTACAAATGTACATTAAATATTGGGGGGAAAAAACAAATGTGAGAAAGGTTCAAATGAAAACCTCTTTGTACAATAATGCAACAACAACATACTAAAAACCCCAAAATCCCCATACTAATATACCAATAAAAACACGAAATAACAAACCATTCACATGAAATATATATCTAAAAATTGAAAAAGTTATTAAACCCATTAAATATGAATCTTGAGAGAGAGAGAGAGAGAGAGAGAGAGAGAATCACCACAAATCAACTATATAGAGCATGTGTTGGTCTTCAAAATCAAAGAATCATGGAAATCAGAAATTATTGAAATCAACTTCCAAACTGCCCATAATAGCTATCGACATTGGTGGATAAAAGAAAATAATTAATTATCAAGAAAAATAAAAACCAATATAATGGCTCATAACTGTATATAAGCAAAGGAAACCAGACCAAAGCCATTTGAATTTATAAGTGAAAACAAAGCAATACCACAACAAATTATAAAATAGAAACCCCAATGGATTTTAATTGGGTTTAAAGTTCTGTGTATGGTGGAGAAGATCACCACTTATATTTGAACAAACTTGCATGTGCTCAAATCATTAGAATTTTATTATTACAACCAGAAATTGGAAGTTATACCTTACCTTTTGAAAAATTTATGGATAAGCACAAGAAGATATTTGAATTGTTTTATAAGGGATGACCAACAAAAGGAAACATTAAAATGCTTTGATAAGAATGCAAATCAAATACTTATTTATCAAAAAAAAAAAAAAGAATGCAAATCAAATACTTACTGTAGCGCCTCGAAAAATTGGGTACGGTATATTTATTTATACAACAAACCCACATGATAGACCAACATATATATATATATATATAGCTAACTATTCCATACATCCATTTCCATTTAATCGCAAATGCCAAATACATGTTAATCACATCTTAATGCCCCAGTTCCAATCCCAAGCATGCATTTTACAACAAGTATGAAATGGAAGCCAAACAGATAATAAGTGCCCTACAGGCTTACAAATTTATCCAAGAACATTCTTGGTCACACAAAATAGAGTTTTAACTCAACGCAAATATAGCACTGGGCTTACATTCAATAAATAACCATAAAACAAAAATGAAGCCTCAGCTCCGAGTCCTTCCAAGTCAGTGCCTTGGCAGAGGCATAGTACCGTACCTAAAATGGTTTTCCCTTATAGGGTAAGCCACAACCCAGTAGAGATATACTACACAACATAGGGACCATGACAAGACTAAAGAGGAGTATGCTCATGCGATGCTCATGATAAAATAGTTTATCTCTCTTTTTATAAAGCATTCAATGCTGAGATGCAACAACAGATATAAAACCATTTTCATTTTAAACCATATTTGTTAAATGAATACAAGCTCTGTGAATCTCTAGGTGAGCGTCTGCAAGTAGGCCCTAATGCAACTGGAAGGCTCGACACATAACCACGCGGTTCTATACCCCTTACCCAGATTCACCAAGTATTCATCTTTTCGCAAATAGATATATTTCCAAACATTTCTCAAAAACAGATACATTTCCAATGAAATGAATGTAATGCAATGTCCAATGCAACAAATGAAGAAATGTGATTCAATTTACCTAAGTCTCATGTATTTCTACAACAATCATGGCTATCTTCCACCGATAGCCCAAACACAGATATTTCTAAACAGATATTTAAACAATTAAATTCTAAAAATTCTGAAAAATACAATATATTCCACATCTCATCAAATATGAACAACTACACTAGTTTTCATATCACAATCACATCTGGTAACCTCTCAAGGTCCATTTCTAACCGTGTTAGTTTTATTCCAACAGATACATTAAGCAAAATAATATCGTTAATGCCCAAGAAAACATCATTTTCTTTCCAAACTCATTCTCCAAGTATTATTCAACTATGACATCCTATTTTGATCAAAAGCCCCAAAAGTTAAACGTAATTCCTTTGTTTTCTTTAAAAATGCTATTTTGGTCGTAAAATGGTAAAAATTTCAAAACCGATCGAGTCGAAGTCCGTTTTTGTTCAAATTTAAAACATAGCTCTTTCATAACTTTACAAACATATTCTAAGTTTACACTTTCGCAATTTGGGCATCAACTCTTTATTTTTCTCAAAATTTCTCTTTTAAGCAAATAAATCACAAATTTTTCAAAAATTCTAATTAAATTATATAAAACTCTAAGCTCCATATAATCAAGTAAAAGTGCATAAATAAGTGTAGGAAAAATTCCTACCTCAAGCCAAGAAGCTTTCAAATTTTTTGGCAACAAAAATTAAATCTGTTTGGAGCCAAACGACGGCTTTCTGGTCCAAAGCACTATGGTTCAAAAATAACTAACACTAGATCAAACCCATAAAAAACCACCTTGGAACCCTTTTTCTTTCTTTCCTCACGGCAAGAACCCCAAAAGTTTGAAGAAAAAATCTATTTGGTCACTTTATAGATATTTTCTAAACAAATATCTAACTATATCTATACACCTATATATATATATTGAGAGAGTAATTTTGGTGAAAATTGGGCCGAGCTATAAGATGGTCATAGTGGCCCACAGAACAAAGGGCCGAGTAAAAAAGGCCGTAAAAGTTACTCCGGCCCAAGAGAGGTACCAAATTACTCCGGCCCAAGATAAGTGTAAAGTTACTTCAGTCCGGGCGACTTGGAGTTGGGCCGGTCTCAGAGTTAGTCCGGTCATGACGTATTCTGGATAGATCGGTCAGAACCTTGCTACTCGGTAAGCTCGGTCCAAACACACCATGGTTCGTGCATGAGAGAACCGAAATAAGGTGTAACGAGCGGAAGAACCGAACTAAGGATAGTTCGGCCTACTCTGTGGCTCAGCATAGCCAGTATCATTTCGGTCATGTGGTAGTTCGGCCATGGTAAAACCATCTCACTTGGTTTAAGCAGTGAGGGGGGTGTTGAGGGATAAGCATTATCCTTCAGGAGTATGAATCCTAGAAGGACTCTGCATGGAGGAATAAAAATCCTACTAGGATTGTGCCACGCGAAACCTATAAAAGCTCACAAACATCACCTTGGGAGAGGTAACACACAACTTTGCTTTTTGAATACACAGAGCTTTTGCCTATTTGTCAAGCTTACTGACTTAGGCATCGGAGAGGTTTCCGGCACACACTCGCCGGCTAGCTCACGTTTGTGTTTTCAGGTGATAAAGCGACGTCGTACGGAGGAACGCAGTCTTGATCAACAGGATTATACGAGAAGGTTTATTTCTTTCCCGTACAATTGGCGCCGTCTGTGGGAAAAACAGACAGGACAAAACCTCTTGATTAAGCTCCTCCTCTTCAGAGACAATGGCGCACATTGAAGAATTACCACAGTCCGCCATCGACGGACAAACTCGCAGATGGGGGCGCAAGGCGCAAAAGGACTACCTTCTATCCCTCCCATGGCGGACCTAGAACCCCAACGACACAACACCAGGAGGATATAGGGGAGGCGGAATAACAGCCCCCATCGCTCTCGTTCGCAAAGTCCTGACAGGCAAAACGGAGGATTGATCCTCAAGCTCTGGAAAGACACGTGAAAGAGCAAGATGAATTAATAAAAAGATGGCAGCGACATGGAAGCTTTGAAGCGCCAGATGAAGAGAAAAGAAGTGGCGACAGGAGAGCGGTGCGAAAACAAGACGCCCCCTCGCCACTCAGAAAATCGTAGTAGGAATACCACACCCTCGCAAGGAGAGAGCAGAAGCCTCAGGACAGGCGATACTCAATCCTGGTCTTCCAGAACTGTCACTCCAGTCTAAGAGGACGAGATCTGAAAGATCATACACTGAAAGGAAGCAAATATTGGCCCTCACATTCGCACCAAACGAGATCTAGACCGACCGGAGTTACCCCAGATCATCCGACTTACGAACCATGCTCGAAGAAAAGCAACGATGCAAGGAGGATTGCAAGGGCAAGGGATCCGCACAGAGTTTCTGCCTTACAGCGGTTGGCTCCTCGGACGCATGGAAGAGTCGAGGTTGGAATGCCAATACCGCGCCCTGCCTATGAACCAACAGACAAAGCATTGGCAAGGTGCAGACTTCACCATCTGTTTCGGCGATTGAAAACGGCGCCCTGCCATCAGGCTTCCTTTAGCACAATTCACTACATATGAAGGGAAGACGGATCCCTACTCACACTTAAGCCACTTTCGCCAGGTCATGGCTGTGTACAGGCGAAACGAGGCCTTAATGTGTATACTCTTCCCATCAAGCCTTGGCGACCTAGGCTTGCCTTGGTTCGAGAAACTTCCAGAGGGTAGCATAGCCCTCCTGGGCTCAATTGGCAGAAAGCGTTCCGTAACAGGTTCCGAACAAACACTAAAACCTCGGTGAGATCGACCAGCTAACTCTCCATCGACATGGGGATAAAGAAACCCCTTAGATCCTACAATAGTCGCTACTGGAGACAATTCAATCAGATTGGGACTGCCCAACCAATCTCGCCATTGCATAGTATAAAAGAGGCCTTTCTAATCGGGAACAGACTAAGGGGCTCGATCACCATGAGCCACCCCTCACCATGGAAGCCCTGATGGAAAGAGTGCATCAGCACATCAGGGTAGTAAAGAGGATGGCGCACGTGCCAAGCAAAATCTAGTGCGACCACAGTACCAGAAAAAGAAAACCTCAGCAAAGGTCAATGCAGTAGATTGCCAAAACAGAAACGGGCGTGGCAGACGAGATACTGAGAAGACCAGATAAAATATGGTTGAGAATCCGCACATAACAACGATGTTCAAAAAATTGAATATATCGGATTCTAGCGAAATAAGAGATGAGCTTTTCGTCAAGTGGCCAGCCAAGCTAGGAGAAAGCTCGAAGGACTATGACGAAAGATCACGTGCACCTTCCACAAAGAAAGGGGCACCGCACTGAAAATTGCATGCCATTGAGATAGCACTTGGAGAATTGGTGGCAGCAAGACACCTGGATAAGTACATCAAAGGAGGGGCCCAACCGGCCCCAGGACCATAATAACCCCAATGGGAATGCCAATCGACGCCCCGCCTCAAGGTATTTATCAATGTGATACATGAGTTTTTGAACCTGAGGTGTGTATGCGAGCTCAGGGAATCAATCAAAAAGGCTGAACACTTTAGAGAAGTGCTAAGTGCCCAACCTGCCATCAAGAAGGGGAAGACAGAGGCAACAAACGTCATGTCTTTTTCGGATAAAGACTTGGAACGAATTTTACTGCCCCATAATGATGCCCTGGTCGTCACTCTCCGAGTCAAGGATTTTGAGGTCAAGCGGATTCTGATTGACCAGGGTAGTTCATGTGAAATCATGTACTACGAAACATTTAAACAATTGAAGCTGCAAGACAAAGACTTGGCGCCTGCCGTATCTCCCCTAATTGGGTTTAACTCCAATGCCAGAATGGCGCCGTCGGCAAAATAATTCTTCCATGTACAGAGCAGGAAGCGTGACGAAAACAGTTGGAGGTTCTGGGTGTTTGAAGGTCCCCTCCACTTACAAACATCATCTGGACAGAACATGGCTGCATGCCATGCGATCGGTTGGCGTCATCCTAACCACCAAGTAAATGCGGTTTCCCCAATGACGCCGGTATTTGGAGTCTATGGAGATCAGATCATGTCAAACAATGCTTCGTCACGGCTGAATGGAAGCCGCGCTGCCAAGGATAACGCTCATTCGTGGAAGAAACCTGAAGTAATGAAGCTTATTCGCAGATGTCGGCAAAGCGGCCGGATCAGAAAGCAGTGGAGGAACTTTGTAAGGTAATGAATGAAAAGAACTTCGGATAAGTTCTTTTTTGCTCGGTTCGTCGTTGTCCCAGCAACTGAGGAGATTTAGAGGTCTTGTAATTCTTAACCTCTACACGAAGTGTTTCGCCTGGACACCCTAGCGACATGCCAGGCATTGATCACTTCTCTGTCCACTCAATGTCCCCATCCGCCAGACAGTCATTCAGGGGCACTCGCAGATCGGACTTCACCCATGCCGAAATAGTGCAGAAAGAAGGTAGGTAACCTGCTGGAGGCAAGGCAGCATTAGAGGGGTTGCCTCCAAAATGGATTTCCAACACAGTCGATTGTGCAAAGATAGAATGGCAAATGGCGTGTCTACGTCGACTACAAATAGTCAACAGGCGCAAAGGCTTTTTCTCTCCACGGAATAGAATCAACTGGTGGACCTGAACGGCGGGGCACAATAGACTTTAGCTTTCTGAGCCATACAGAGGCTACCACCCGATTCGCCATGCACGAACCAGACCAGAAAGGTCACATCTTTTACAACTCAAGAGGACTATACTGTTAGGTCTGCCCTTTGGCCTAAAGAACGCAGGGGCAACATTCCACGGTGGTCACCAAGATGTTGAAACCATTGTTAGCCAGAACAAATGGAGGCTTAACATCGACGACCAATGGTGGTCAGAGCGGTTGGGAATGATCATCCTCGGCTAGGGGATGTTGATCTTGAAGAAAGCACAAGTTTTACGGCCTCAAATGCATACTAAGTGTGCATTCGGAGTAGGAATCCTGGCAAATTCTTGTGGCTTTCCTTGTGGCCAACCGGGGTAATAGAAAGCAGACCTCTCCAAGATCAAGCAATCCAAGGATTTGGAGGAACCAAAACTCAGTGAAAAAGTGCAGCATCTCAACCGGCATGGGCAGCTGCGCTCAAAACCGGTTCATAAGCAAAAGAATCGTCAGATAGACTACGACCATTTTTTCAAGCTTTAAAGGCCAAAGTTTTTTGAAGTGGGACCGAAGAATACGACAGCTCTGGAAAGCTTGAAAGAATATATGTCTTCCCCACCAGCTGCTTGTTACCTGCCGTACCTGGTGAGACTCTTTCTTTGTAACCGTGGGCAGTCTCCTCAGCACGCAGTTAGCGCAGTGTTTGGGTTTCGTGCAGAAGGAAATACAATACCTGCCCATCTATTATGTCAGCAAGACATTGCTGGGAGCCGAAACAAGGTACTTGCCACTGGAAAAATTAGCATTGGCCTTAATGATGGCCTCCAGGAAATTGGCACACTACTTTCACGCCCACACCATAATCGTCCTCACAGCTTTTCCACTAAAAGCTTTGTTTGAGAGGGCGAATTTTTCTGGACGAATCTTGAAGTGGGCAGCAGAGTTGGGACAATTCGACATCAAGTTCCAACCCAGAACAACAGTAAAGGCCCAATCTTTGGCAGACTTCGTCTCAGAGTTTACTCCAGGAAGTCATCATATCTGCCCAGTCGACCTAACTGACACAACCGAACTAGGGATGAAAGTTGACGCCGGAATAGCGCAACCCCTAGCAGAAAGCACTCGGTCAGACTCCAAGGCAGACCAGACTAAAGACAGCAAGGAAGAAATAGACCAAGACTCACCAAAAGTACAAACAGAAGGCGAGGGGCAAGCAGCAAGCATGAACCTTGAAGAAAACACCATTCTTGACCCCACGACATCATCTGACCCTTCCACTTGCTGGAAGTTGTTCGTTGGAGAGATGTGGAAGCTCTTTGTGAATGGAGCATCCAACCGGCATGGTGCAGGACTTGGCATAGTCCTCATCTCACCAGACGGCCTTGTTGTAGAGCAAGCAATCAACCTTGGCTTCCTAGTATCAAACAACGAAGCGGAGTATGAAGCGCTTCTCGCAGGACTCAAATCAGCATACCACATGATGGCCACCGAACTAATGGTCTACAACGACTCACAGTTGGTGGTAAACCAAATTTTTGGCGACTATGAAGCAAAGGATGATAGGATGGCCAAGTACCAAGAATTGGTCAGAACAGAGATCAAGAAGTTTGAGGTAGTAAGGATAGAACAAATCGGCAGAGAGGAAAACAGCAGAGCAGACGAACTAGCAGGCTTTGCCTCAATGGCAGATGCATCCACCCCTCATCCATTGCTCATCGACTACTTACCAAGACCAAGCATAGAAGACCCCGAAGCAGAAGAGGCATGTTGCGCAGAACTAGGCCCCTCTTGGATGGATCCCATCATCCTGTTCTTAAAAGACGGCATCTTACCAGAAGAGAAAAAAGAAGCCAACAGAATAAGAGCGAAATCGCAGCGATTTTGGCTATTCCCATCCTTGGCATTATACAAGAAGTCATTCTCAGGACCTTACCTAAAATGTGTCCATCCCAGCAAAGTGGAAGCATTCTTGTTCAAAAAATACACGAAGGGGTGGTGCGAAGCAATCAAGGTGGAAGATCGCTAGCCTACAGGGCCATTTCGCAAGATTATTGGTGGCCATTACAATGCAAGGCAAGACTCAGAGAAATATGATGAAAGAAGTGTGAGAATGCGAAAAAATTCACTGCACCAATACATCAACCAGCAAAGAACTCCTACCATTAACTAGCCCATGGCCCTTTCGCAATTTGTGGGCTTGACATAGTAGACCACTTCTAACAGCACCCGGCAACAGGAAGTTTCTTCATCGCAGCAACAGACTACTTCGCAAGTGGGTAGAAGCAGAAGCATTGCATCAATCAAGGAAAGAGAATGTGAAGAAATTGTCTGGCGAACATCAATACTCGGTTTGCATACCCAAGCCTAATCTCAAACAATGGCACTCGTTGATGGCAGAATCTTTCAGCGGGTGGGCCGGGGGGGCTTTTGTGAAGAGTACAAATAGAGTTCTATAATCTAACCGGCATATCCTCAAAGCAAATGGCCAAGCAGAAGCATCAAATAAAATCGTCTTGGATGGACTGAAAGAAAGGTAGAGAAGGCAAAGGCAAGTGGGCGGACGAACTTCCTCATGTTCTATGGCTTCCGCACCACACCTCGGCGATCAAACAGGAGAGACACCATTCTCCTTAGGCCTAAATGAATAGAGCCAGTATCCCCACTGGAAGTTGGCTCCCATAATCGAAGCCGAAAAATTTTGATCCAGACTTGACGGAGCAGCCATAGCATTGGAACTCGACCTTGCGGAAGAAAGAAGAGAAAAGAGCACTGGTTCAACATTGCCCTCATACCAACAAGAGTTATCCAGAAATACAACAACGGTGCATCAAGACATTCAAGATCGGAGATTGGGTACTGCGCAAGTGATGGGAACAACCTTGATACCCCGGGAGATGGCAAGTTAGGGCCAAACTGGGAAGGTCCTTTACAAAAGTGGTTGGGTTAGCAGGCAAAGGGCATACCACTAGAAGACAAGGGACGGCAAATGCAATCCTAGGCCTGGAACAGCGGCCAATCTCAAGTTATTTTACTTTAGCTTTTTCTTTCAAACATGTTGTAATTTTTCTTTCCTTCAATAACAGCGATTCTTTCAGCATGAGTTGTTCTCTGTAAAAGTTACTTTTAGTGAAGTTTAGGTACACTGCAAACATTATTCTACAGTTGGCTGGAAAACTAAATTAGAGGTTGGCTGGAATAAACCAACACCCCTCCTAAGCCCAGGATAAGGATCCAGGCTGCAGGACGTTTGGTCGGAATAACCAAACATTTTATTCTAAGTTAGCTGGAAAACTAACTTAGAGGTTGGCTAGAATAAACCAACACCCCTCCTAAGCCTAGGATAAGCATCCAGGTTGCAGGACATTTGGTCGGAATAACCAACTCTTTACTCTTCAGCCGAAGTAAGGGCATGGCTGAAGAGTGGTTGGCTGGATTAAACCAACTCTTTGTACTCTTCAGTCGAAGTAAGGGCATGGCTGAAGAGTGGATTGGCTGGATTAAACCAACTCTTTGTACTCTTCAACCAAAGTAAGGGTATGGCTGAAGAGTGGTTGGCTGGATTAAACCTACTCTTTGTACTCTTCAGCCGAAGTAAGGGTATGGCTAAAGAGTGGTTGGCTGGATTAAACAAACTCTGTGTACTCCTCAGCCGAAGTAATTATATCGGCTAAGGAGTGGTTGCCTGGTAAGCATAGTTAGTTTGACCAGCCAAAACCGAGATAACAGTTGAAAATAAAAAGATCATGGAAAAATCATTACAAGTACGAACATACACATCAACCGAAGTAAGAGTTCAAGAAAATTTTTATTCATCAGAAAGCAAATACAAGGAGGGGTCGTAGCCCGGTTACAAGTCAAAGCAAACAAAAGAAAAAGCAATGACAATCAGTTGAAAAGATCATCAATTTTGGCATCAAACGCAGCATCGGTATCAACACGAAGACCGGTTTCAGGCGGGAGCTCGCTCTCAACGGTGGTTTCGGTCGGAACCACGGTTTCACCAGGTAGTTCAATAATCAGGTCTTCCACCGTGGGCTCCAACCGAACTGAATGGTCCGCACTGACAACCGGAGTATCCTCAGAGGCAGAGTCTTCGTCAGAATCTGAGCCTTCAAGAAATTGCTGCTGCATGGCATTAGCATACTCCACTAGGGAGTTCGGTATGAAGTAGGCTGGAGGGTTGAAAACCTCGGTCTGTGGATCGTGACCGAGCTTCTCAACAGCTGCCCTCCAGCCGCACTTGAAGAAGAGTTCCTTGGCAGCTTCGCACTGCTGGATATAAGCATCCTCTGCTTTCTTGAAGCCTTGCTTTTCGGCTCCTTTTGCACTCTCCTTCAGTTGGGTTATCTCGGTATCTTTCTTCTTTTCAAGCTTCACCAGCTCGCGCAAATACTTATTCTTCAGAGCAATGGCAGCCTTCTGCTTTTCTGCTTCGGCCGAACTAACCAGTCCGGCCAGTCGGCCGTTCTCAGATCGTAGCTCGGCAATTTGCTTTTTTGCCTCCTCTAGCTCAGTCGTCTTCACTTCGGCTTCTGCCACGGCTTGCCTGGTTGTTTTCCTGAGCTCTAACACTTTCCTATGAGTGATGTTGTTTTTCTGAATGGCCTGACAAAACAAAGACTTCCCTTGAGCCAAAGTGAAAGTTGGAAAAATTAGACAGAAAAATGGATAGAGCTACTTACCAGGATCATGGATTTTGTCGAAGACCGGATGGCCTTCAGTTCGGTGTTTAGTTGCTTTTGGTGGTGCTTCATATCTTTGGGGAGGCACACACTCTTGGCCAGGTTGAAGGCCAACTGGTGATCCTTATTAGCAACAACCGAGTCAGGGTCTTGGATATCTCGGTTGTTGAAGGTAAGTTTTGGTGCCCAGCTAGTGGTAGTTCGGTCAGAAGGCTCCGGTTGGGGGCTCGGTGGTGGGCTCGGTGGAAGAGAAGTTTCGTCTTCATCAACCAAGCTTTGTTCAGTTTCGGTAGTCCGGGCGCACTTGGTTCGGCGGGATGAGGACGGTTGTTGAGTAGGAAGGGCCACCACCGCTTCTTGGGTTTGACTTGATGGTGGTACTTCGGCCCTGTTGGTTTCGGTTAGAAGTGCCCTTACTCTATTCTTTTTAGCCATCTCCTCTTCAGCAGTTAGTGGAATTAGTCTGATTTGTGGTAAGGTTGGGTCCGGCTCTGGTGCGTCTTCAAGAAGAAAATCAGTCACTCTGGCTTTTCGGCGACCACTGTATCTGTAGGTCGGCTCGAACTTTAGCAATTTGGCACAACTATGTTCTGGATACCGTAGTGCGGCGCACAAAGTAGCTAGGTTTGGGTAGCTGTATAAAGAATGAAGGTGGGCAGAATCTGCGAAAGAAGACAACTGTTAGTTCGGCTGAAAGAATGAAAAACAAAAATATCATAAAGCAAGCAAGAAAACCGAAGTAAATATACCGGGTTCTCCTTTTTTCCAATTTATACGTCGGCCAGGAATCTGGGCTTGATGATCCTCAAAGTTCCCAGACACCCAGAAAAAATCGTCGTCGTTTAAGTCTTTATCCGGTGTGTGTTTTATTATCTTCTCTCGGCGACGTCGTATTCTTAAATAGTAGACCCACCCATCTTCTTTTGAACCAATGGAGTATTGGTGGAAGATTTCGGCCAGGCCAAGGTTTAGTCCGGCTTGGCGGTTCAGTTTGGCTATTCCCATTATGATGCGGTAGGAATTGGTGGACAGTTGGGTTGGGCATAGTCTGGTTTGCCTAAGAAACTCACACATCAAGGGTTGGATTGGAAATCGTAGTCCGGTTTCAATAATGGATAGGAGGGTGAAGGGGACAAAGCCTTCGTTGTCCCAAGGGATGATATCTTTTTTGGCTAAAATCAGGTGGACGTCATCGGGTATATTGTAGTCTTTTCTGAATTCGGCTAAGCCGCCTGGAGTGTCTACAAGATACCTATACTTCCCCATTTATTGTATAAATTATGAATAAATTAAGTTCGGTCCAAAAATTGTTCTCAGTAGCTCGGTTGAGCGCACGGAGGAGTGCCTGGGCAACCTAAGTCTGCAAAGTAGAAAACAAAGGGGTTAAGCACAGATCATTGGAGTGCTACAAAATAAAAGTAAAAAATAGGAGCCCCACATCGGCTTTGTGGATACTACAAGTTCTATCTCGGTTTCTACAGGGTGATTGGTAGCTCGGTTTGAGCAGGGTTTTTATTAGCCAGACCTTGGCAAGCGTCTCGGCATACTGGCTTTGGAAACAATTTTGTTAGACCGGTTCATCGTCTAGGGGCAGCTTTCTGAGTTCGGTCTAAAAAACTAAGAAAGCTGGTTTAGCCCCAAAGGCCTAAATCGGTTGAACTATGAGTTTTGTTTCTTTGGTTGAGCCTCTAGGGGCTGCTTTCTGAGTTTGGTTCAGAAACTAAGAAAGCTGGCTTAGCCCCAAAGGCTTAGCTCGGTTGAACGCCGAGGTTCCTAGTTTAATGAGTTCAAACTTCGTTCGGTGAGCTTATCTCGGCTAAAGTGAATCAGGAGTTGGTAACTTGCTGAAACTACTGTTATTGCTACGAGTTCTAGTTCGGTTATTGTCTGAATTGATCTACATATATAGCACAAACAGTCTCCTAGTTCGGTTGGGACAAGATTCTAGATCGAAAACTAGTTTTCTACAGGATGTATCATATACTCATGCGTTCTACTGTTAAAGTTTTTTTTTCATAGAAGCATAGAGCAAAGTAAAATGGAAGAAAATGTTTTGCAAAAATACAGAAAACAAAACTACATTGAAGTAAATGAAAGCAAAGAAAGATAGACAGATTCCAGTTGCTTACCAAACGAAGACATAGAAACACTGAAGATGGAAAAATGACAGCAAAGTCACAGTCTCTTCAAGTGCAACGGAAGAACAGCAAGAACAGAGGATGGAGAGAGAAGAGATGTAATAATGGAGTGGTTAATCCAAAATATAGAAGATTTTTGTGTAAAAGAAGGGACGAAAGAGAAAAACGGGAACTGTTCAAATTTTTCGTAGTACGAGGGCGGCGTGACAGCTGTCCCCAGCCTATTAGAGCCTGCCACGTGTCATTGGAAAGGGAAGCGTTTCAGTTGCTGTGATTGAAGCGACGTTCTGACCAGATAAGGATAGTTCGGCTTAGTGCTCGCTCGGCTCTACAGGCTTAAAGTATTAGCTCGGCTGGAAAGGCTAAAACTTTAGCCCGGTTTATAGACAGGTAATCCCTATCAAGCTACGCAGATGGAATTAAGGGGCAATTGAGAGGGTAATTTTGGTGAAAATTGGGCTGAGCTATAAGATGGTCATAGTGGCCCACAGAACAAAGGGCCGAGTAAAAAAGGCCGTAAAAGTTACTCCGGCCCAAGAGAGGTACCAAATTACTCCGGCCCAAGATAAGTGTAAAGTTACTTCAGTCCGGGCGACTTGGAGTTGGGCCGGTCTCAGAGTTAGTCCGGTCATGACGTATTCTGGATAGATCGGTCAGAACCTTGCTACTCGGTAAGCTCGGTCCAAACACACCATGGTTCGTGCATGAGAGAACCGAAATAAGGTGTAACGAGCGGAAGAACCGAACTAAGGATAGTTCGGCCTACTCTGTGGCTCAGCATAGCCAGTATCATTTCGGTCATGTGGTAGTTCGGCCATGGTAAAACCATCTCACTTGGTTTAAGCAGTGAGGGGGGTGTTGAGGGATAAGCATTATCCTTCAGGAGTATGAATCCTAGAAGGACTCTGCATGGAGGAATAAAATCTACTAGGATTGTGCCACGCGAAACCTATAAAAGCTCACAAACATCACCTTGGGAGAGGTAACACACAACTTTGCTTTTTGAATACACAGAGCTTTTGCCTATTTGTCAAGCTTACTGACTTAGGCATTGGAGAGGTTTCCGGCACACACCCGCCGGCTAGCTCACGTTTGTGTTTTCAGGTGATAAAGCGACGTCGTACGGAGGAACGCAGTCTTGATCAACAGGATTATACGAGAAGATTTATTTCTTTCCCGTACTTATATCAATTTAAAAATACATTTCAACATCTTTAATGATAATAGTAAATATAATATTTTCTCACCACAAAATATATTTCGTTTAATGGTACACACCATAAATATTCACGACTTTTTTATGGTAATCAAATAATAATAATAAAGCCACAACAATATTACATGGTTACTAACGGGTCACGATTCAATCAATTGGGTCCAAAATGAATGGAGTTTAAAAATTTAAAATAAATCCCCAACTGAGATTAAAGTATAAATCCAATTTGATTCAACTCGTTACACTTATCATAATGTTCGGATGCGAAAGGTTGTTAAGAAGTTTCACTTCTTCCTCAAGCTCTCTAATGTGAACCAATTAAGCAAATTTAAAGCAATGATTCAGATATATAGGACCACAAACACAATGCTTCATATACAAATTACCATAAATGTAAATAAAGCAATTAAATTATAAGTGATTTTCTACTTTGAAGCACTCTTACTGCAATTGAAACCTTCTTAGATACATATCAATACCAAAAACAATTGAAAAAACTAACACAAAATAAATAAATATATCCAAAAAAATCACCATAAACAAAATATATCTTTTAGAAATGAAGCAGCACCAAATCCAAAATCAGTAAGAGCACTTCTCAAAATAATAATAATTATTATTATTATAAGAACATTACCCCAAAACAAAACCCACTGCTCACATCTGTTGTGCACCACAACTCATTATCATTCTGCAAATCACCACTGAATAATGTTCCAGATAAAGCTCAAGTAAATACAAAAGTATTCAATAAATGCCAAAAATATTTTGTCTAATTTGAAACTATGAGTAAAAATATGACCATCTATTTTAGTTTCAGCTTAATGCCAACAGTTAGGTTAACCTTAATGTTTACATTAACCCATTTAATGTTAACAATCCTCAACCCATTTGACTAACATGAAATAAAAATGGGTGTTAACATGAAATCAATTTTCTCCTTAACCCCCATTTGATTTGATAGAGAGTGAGAGCTTTGTTGGTGATGGTGGGGATGATGGGATGAAAAAAAAAAAAACAAAGCATCCAAATTTATAGGGAAAAGATAAGTTAATTACTGATTCTATTCACAGATAAATTCAGCACTGACAACGTATCCTAATTTCTAAAATTTTAGGCTGAGATCTAAGTACCGAAAATTGGAAAAGAAATTTTAAATCACAGTAAAGAAAAGGAATGAGAATTGGTACTTATGATCAATGAGATTGCAAGAATAAAAAATGAATGATAATGACTTTATCTTTATCCAATTGACCAAAGTAGGTCAGGTCATTTTTGACAATTGCTTTTCGTGTACAAAAAGCCTAAGTTTAGGTATGATTTGTTTTTGTATAACTTATTTTTTAATTCTGACCCATAGTTTATTTGTTTAAGGTTTCAATCTTGTTCTGATTTTTTTTTTTTTTAATGCACTCCCTTGGCTAAATTAATAATGCCCACTCTTAAAAGGATGCACATCATATTAATAAAGTTCGTTTATTTATCAAAAAAAAAAATGATGCACATCATTAGAAAGTTATGAATTTTTATGATGCAAATTACCAATGTTTGTGGTGTGTGTTAAAGTCAATTTGTGGTAAAATTATAAATTGCAAATTTATTGTGTGTGCACCAGTAAAAAAAAAATTATATTTATGACAAGTATGTTTTAGATGAAGTTTAATCTCGGTTTTTTTTTTTCCCTTTTTTGTGTGTATGTAAATTCTATTTAAACATTTTAACAAACACTTAATAAGTAAGAAAGATAGAATGGTTATCGAACATTTTAGTAACAACCAAACGATAATAACGGCACAACAACCATTCAATAGAGTAACTCAATGCAATAGTCCCACGAATTCCTACTAAATCAAAGTAAATGGGTTTCGTGGAACCAAACCTACTGTTCATATATGTGTGTGTATATACATAGATAATATATATGTATAAGAAAAATCAGCAAAACCCATAAGAATATGCCCAAAGTCCTACATACATCTAGAAGAAGAAAAAAAAACAGAGGGAAAATCCTCACAGTTTGATTTTGGAAAAAAAAAAAAAACTGTAATCAATATATATACACACAATAATCTATTAAGAAAGAGATGAGAGTATTACCTTTACTTTGCAAAGAAACCCTACTAATATGGCTACTAATCACCCATAATGAGAGAGAAAATATGAAATTGACTTAAGGTGGGTTTTATGAGGAATGAACAAATAGAGTCATATTGAAGAAACTATGAGAGAGAGAGAGAGAGAGAGAGAGAGAGAGCGAGCTGACCTATTGAGCACTGAGAAACTGATGAGGCCGTGACATTGAAAATCCTCTGCTATGAGCATTGAAAATCCTCCCCTCCGATTTGCTATGTATTAGGTTTTCGAGGGAATGAGTGACTAATAGAAGTGAGGCCATGACCGTTGCCAGCGAGATTGAAGATGAAGAGTGAGCTCTGAGAGTGAGAGATGAGGGAGACAACTAATTTTGCATAAGACAAATAGAGAGAGAGAGCTAGCTGAAGAGAAATGGATGGAAGGGAAGAATGTATATCCACCGTAGGATGTGAACAAACAATCTCAACTATTGAAAGACAATTTGTCCCTTGAACATTTTGTAGCTGTTGGATTGAATTAATCTAACGGTTCACATTTTGACAAAGGGACAAAAGTCCTATCAGAATTCAAAAACTATCATTCCTTATTATATAGATATATATATATATAATTTAATCATATAATTATTTATATTTGATTAACTCAATTTTTTGAATACTTGCTTTTTCAATTTATCATATAAATTTAACAATTGAAATTATTGATATGAATATAAATTAATTTCATAATATGTCAACTTCACTCATAAAATTAAGATATTAATTTTTCAACAATGGTGGAGATCTCTTTTTTGTTGATCTCCACAATCCTCAAAGTGATCCACATCACTCATAATGTGGACTCCACATATATATGAGTAGGCCACACACATCATGAGTAATGTGCATCACTTTGAGAGTTGTGGGGGTCCTTCAAAAAAGAGATCTCTCATTTTCCTTGAATCAAATTGGAACCATCAAACATGGCTTTCATGGTTGCCATCATTTTTTGTTTTTCATATGGAAGCATGTTTTCCATCAATTGCTTTAATTGAAAAGGTAAAGCATTTGCTACATTCATTTTTGAGCCGCTTGGCTCAAGTTTTGATCTCCATGCATATGTCAGTTTGCTTCTTCTTTGTCATTATTTCAAAGGAAAATGAGTAAGACCCCTTTTTGGAGGGCCTCAAAACTTTCAAAGTGATTCACACTACTCATAATATGTGGGACTCACTCATATATGTGTGGGGCTCACATTATGAGTGGTCTATAGCATTGCTCCTGAGAAAAATAAAATAAAAGAAACAACAATGATAGAGATCACTAATTTTGGAGTTCTAAAAAGATCACTAATGACATGGTACTCAATAAAAAAAGAAAAAAAAAATACAACACTAAGACCAAAATATCAAATCATTCATGGTAAGACTCACTGTCTCATCATTAGTGATAGCACTAATTAGTAATCTCACTCATTTTTCTAAATAAAAAAAGAAAAAGTAAATTGTCCTACCACACTTTAGAGCAGTTCATCCATAGTGGACCCCACTACGCAGATAAGGTCAATGTCCGCGACCCAACAAGGCAACATCCCAGATTATTATTTTTAATTTTAAAAATTATTTTATTTTTATTTTTATTTTTAATTTTTTTTTATGCATAGTCTCAATAAGTGTATTGTGTATATATAGGGTAGAGCATAGATACAGAGGGTTACATATATATTAATTATTTTATTAAATTTTTTGACTTTTGATGCGGTTCTCACATGATAGATCTGAATTATCTTTAAATATAAAGTTTTACATATGCTTACGATATTTGTTGTATTATTGATAACAATATATTATTTTAATATAACAAACACAATGTCTACTTCTATGATACGATATTTGAAAAAAAAGAAAAATATGACGTATCATGTCATGCCATTGGATTAATAATTTATTAAGATGTGAATAATTTGAGTGAATTAATTTAGTAATATGAGTAATGTTGTATAAATTAAAAAATTTATATAATTTATATATAGAATCACATGGTTGCATTGTGAATTATTGTTTTAAAATAAAAAATATCAAGTGAAATAATTTCTTAATTACAAATATATTATTCTCATATTATTCTAACAAAATTTATTTTTAAGAATAGTATTTTCCTTCCCGTAAAATAAGTGAAATGGGGCGAGGGTGTGATTCAATTGCATTTTCAAGCCATTGATGATGAGTTTCATTTTATGACAATAATATCTTATTTTTTAAAAAATAATAATGTATAAATAAAATTTCATATAAAATGACGCAAAGTAAATCTTATATTTTAAAATAAAATAGTCATAAATAACACAACTACGGCCGTTTAAAATTTTTTATACATATATATTTTTTGGTATATTGTTTTTAAATTTTTTATACATATATATTTTTTTGTATAAATATTTATTTTTCTTATTAAAAGCGGCATACTGGACTTTTATTTTTTAATATTTGTCGTCCATTAACATTAATTTCCCCATAACAACATGGGTCGACCAAGGTTTTTTTTTTTTGGGTGAATTGGTCGACCAAGGTTGTTTGTCTATTTAGTGGTTTTTTGGGTAATTATGTCTATTTAGAGTATCTCCAACGGTGAATTTTTTTTTTCACCAAATCTGAATAAAAAATGACTCGTTTCACCAAATCTGATATCACTAGCTCCAACGGTTCATCAAATCCCGTATCAAATCTCGTGGGTTAACCGGTTGGTTGACCGGTGGGTCGACTGGTAAGCGTAAATATTTTTTTTTTTTGCAACTTTAAACGCTATGTGAATACCCTAATAACCGTGTTTTTCATTTCCCTTCCTTCCAAGAAAATGAAACCAAAACCTCCACCTTCTTACCAAACCAAAACCAAAACCAAAACCTCCACCTTTTTTCATTTCCCTGTAAACTAAAACCTCCACCTTCTCACCCACCAAATTTTTGCTCTCAGCCTACTGAATTTTGCATGTTTTCTCCCTAGATTGATGAAGATTTTCCTCTGTTGGAATTTAAGCATCTAATTGACAAGACTTGCCATAATGATCGGTTGGTGGGTTGGAATTTTGCATGTTTGCTCTCAGTTCACAATTGCAGATTCATCAAGTTTCAACAATTTCAGATTAGTGCTGGTGGGTTGACCGGTTGGTCGACCGGCCGGTCAACCGGTAAGGTAAAATATAATTTTTTTTTTACCTGTTTGAACATTTTTTAACCGGTTTGAACCTACCTATTTGAAAGGAATTCGGTCGACCGGTTGGTCAATCGGCCAGGCAATTGGTTGGTCGACCGGGTCCTCCCTCCAACGGTCACAAACAGTGTTTTAGTGAAATTAGTATCTTGTCCTCAGTTTGATGAATTGTTTGATGAAATTTCAATCTGATATCGATTTGGTGCAACCGTTAGAATAGTAAACAGTAACTTTTTCATTAAAATTTGAATTTGATGTCAACTTTAGTGAACCGTTGGAGATGGTCTTAGTAGTTAGATGGTATTCGCACCTAGTTATGGGTTCGCTTTTTAGTTTTTTAGTTTTTTTTGATTATTTTAATTTGGAATTAAAAAATTTTATTTGGGAAGGACATTTTAGTTTTTTTAATTTTTGTGAGAGAAAAAATATAATGATTATGAGTTGAATATGATATTTTATTTTATTGAATTAAAAAGTCTATTTTATCTTTTTATGACTAAAATAACCTCAAACTCAACCCAATCCTTCTCCCCAAACAAAGCCTTAAAATAGTCCCTCTTGAAACACAAAACAAGGGGATGTTGCTCAGGATTAAAGGGTTTGTTCGGATTGTTAAGATTTTAATTATCTGAATAGTTTATTTTTTTTAAAAAAATTGTATGTATTATTTTTAAAAAATATTAAGTGAATCTAATAATTATGAATTTTTAATTTGTTATTAAAAATTATTAAATTGATTAGTTTGTATGACATTGTTTTTAAGACTTACATGTAATCCCATTAGAAGAAGAGAGAATAGAAATTAAAAGTATTTTTTCGCAACTTTTTAATAATTAGTTCTTTTAATTTATTTTAATTTCATAAATTATTCACTGACACAAATTATCGAAATTTAACATAAAAAAGAAAAAAAATTAAAAAAACACTCATACAGTGCACCAGACAAGACCAAGGAAACCACTTAAACCACAAACATCATCTCATGGAGCATTCCCACTCCAAACAAAGACACAGCATATTTGCAGTGACGGTAAATTAATTTAAACCCTTTAAAGAAAATGTATGATATGTATTTTTAAGGGGGATGCACCAATAAATCCCAAATTAATAACTTATGCACTGTTTAATCCTAAAAGTTTTCTTATAGACTGAAAGGTCCCATTACAATGTTAATAACATCAGATACAATGCTAATAACATCAGAGTCATGTTACAAACATTGGATTTCAAACATCTAATGTTCATCAAATTTCAATAATATTTGAAAATATAGGATGAAAAACATCTAATGTTCATCAGATTTCAATAAATTTTGAAATTATAGAATGAAATATCAGATCATTTACATCATTCACATTATGTTGATGTAAAAATGGGACTAAATGGAGCATAAGAAAATTTTTAGGACTAAATGGTTCAACGTTTCAAAAACTAGGACTTATGGGTAAATTTTCCTATTTTTAATTATGTTTTTTTTTATAATTATAATTAATTTTTTTATTTAATTATGATATTATTTTAGTTATGATTTATGAATTCTTTAATTATGTCTCATTTTGTATTTAATTATGATATTTTTTTAAAGAATAATACTATATGTATCAATGAGTATACCAATTAGTGTACTAACAGATGATGTGACATAATTTTAGAAATTTTGAATATTTGTAATTTGTGTGATAAGTGAGGCCAATAATAATGATATCATAACATATATTAATATATTAATTGATATACTAATTAGTACATATAATACCACTATTTTTTTTTTAATTATAATTCAAAAAATTGAAAGTATATTACCTTTCTTTTTAATTATAAATGCATATAGTGGACATTGAAGGGTGTTCATTTCCCAGCGGTGACTTTCACGAAAGACAACAAAGGTTACACGCAATCAAAGACTTTAACATTACCAATTTATCACAGCAGAATATTGGTTATTGGTTACATCCTAGAAAGAGTGCGAAAGTTGCCAGTGACTTTCACGAAAAACAACGAAGGTTACACGCAATCAAAGACTTTAAAATTATCAATTTATCACTTCAGAATATTGGTTACTTCCTAAAAAGAGCGCGGAAGTTGCCATCTCTGTTTTCACAAAAACAAGAATAAAAAGCAGATTTGAAAGCTACCATAAATTTACTCCTGCATTGCCACGCATATCACTCAAACCTCGGTTGAGTTTTTTAGCATTACAAATTCCCGGTTTTGAAACTCAATTCAGATCACCATTTCCTCCTAATTATCCCCTCAAACACAAAGCCTACTACTGCTAACAAACACACACAAAACAGAAAATGGCTGAAACTGCAGTGCTCCATCTTCTAGCCAACTTGGCACCTTTCCTTCAGGGAGAGGTGAATTTGTTGAGTGGAGTTCGGGAAGCAATAGAAGACATCAGAGTTGAATTCGAGCGCATGTCGGCTTTCCTCAGAGTTGCTGATGCTATGGAAGAAAGGGACCCCGAACTGAAAGATTGGGTCAAACAAGTCCGAGATGCTGCTCATGACACTGAATATGTTCTTGACATATTGAAGCTTCACCTTGCACAACATCACGGCGATGGATTCGGTGGTTTCCTTCGTAAGTCTTTCTACTTTGCCAAGACTTTAAAAGCTCGCCACCAAATTGCTTCTGAAATACAAAGAATCAAGTCCAGGGTCATCAATATTTCCGAGGGACATAAAAGATACCATGATAAATATGGTATACTAGAGCACGGCTCAAGGTCCGATGTTGTTAACAATTCATGGTATGATTATCGTGGCGATGCACTTCTACTCGAAGAGGCAAAGCTAGTGGGCATCGAAAAGCCCAAAAGACAACTGATGGATTGGCTAGTCAAGGGAGGTTCTAGGTTGAAAGCGGTTTCTGTGGTGGGAATGGGGGGCTTAGGCAAAACCACTCTGGTTAAAAAAGTCTACGATGACGCAACGGTGAAGAAACATTTTAACAGCCATGCTTGGCTCACTGTTTCCGAGTCATTCAGGGCTGAGGATCTCCTGAAGGACATGATTCAACAACTCTTTGAAGAAATCAAGCGACCAGTCCCTGTTGCAGTTGAAAATATGAGCATCAATAGGCTAAAATGTTTGGCTCATGATTTTCTGCAGCAAAGGAGGTTCGTGGTTGTTTTTGATGATGCTTGGAATGTCAATGCTTGGGAGGCTCTGAAATATGTGCTGCCTGACAACAATTGTGGTAGCCGTGTCATTCTCACAACTCGTTTCGCCCATATAGCTTCTACCTGTTGCAAAGAAACTGATGGTCATGTTTATAACTTGATGCCCTTGTCCCAAGAGAATTCTTGGATGCTGTTTTGCAGAAAGACTTTTCAGGGGAACTTATGCCCTCTACACTTGGAGGAAATTTCTAGACGAATCTTAGAAAGATGCGAGGGATGGCCGCTTGCAATTGTAGCGATAAGTGGTGTTTTGGCTACAAAGGACATAAGCAAAATAGATGAATGGGAAATGCTTTATCGCAGCCTTGGTGCTGAATTAGAGGGCAATGACATACTAGAGAGTATGAAAAAAGCATTCTCTCTCAGTTACAATGATCTGCCTTATTATCTAAAGATTTGTTTCTTGTACTTAAGTATTTTCCCGGAGGATCAACAGATATTGTGCAAAAAAGTAATTCGGCTTTGGATAGCAGAAGGATTTGTGAATGCTATTAAGGGGAAAACAATAGAAGAAGTTGCAAATGGCTACCTCAATGAGCTATTCAATAGGAGCTTGATTCAAGTGGCAGAGAGATATCCAGATGGAAGGCCTTCTCATTTCCACATTCCCTACCTGATGCGTGAAATGATTGTTTCAAAGGCGGGAGAGCAAAACTTTGTAACAACAATTTGTGGACAGGGCTCAAACTTTGTAACAACAATTTGCAAACAGGGCTCAAGGAGGCCGGAGAAGGTCCGCTGCCTATTGATCCAAAGCACCTCGGGTAATGTGGAATATAGCGAGCGTTTTTCTCAACTTCGTTCTCTAATTGTGTGGGGGCCGATGGATTCATTGCCTATTGCATCATTGCGTGAGTTGTTTAGACGTGGTTCGAGGTTGCTAAATGTGTTAGATTTGGCAGGTACTCCATTAGAGACTATACCAGATGAAGTTTTTAAACTGATCCATCTCAGGCACCTTGGCTTGAGGGATACAAAAGTGAAGATGGTCCCAAAGTTGATTGGGAAACTTAAGAACTTGGAGACCTTAGATCTAGGAGGAACCTATGTGACTGAGCTGCCTAATGAAATCCTACACCTTCAGAAATTGCGCAATCTCACATCATTTCATTTGAAATCAAGCACCATTTGTTTTGAATTTGGAAATATGAGTGGCTTTAAAGCTCCATCTCAGATAGGAAGCTTGCAATCCCTACAAGAGCTATGGATGATACAGGCAGACCAAAGAAGTAAAGGTGGGGTTAGTATAGTGAAAGAGCTAGGGAGGCTAACCCAACTAAGGGAGTTAGCCATTGGGGATTTAAGAAGAGAAGATGGGGTGACTCTATGCTCTTCCATAGAGAAGCTTAGCAATCTTAGCATATTATGTGTAATGTCAACAAAAAAGTATGAGATCCTTGATCTGCAATCTCTGTCTCCAGTTCCTCGATTTCTTCAAGAGTTAAACTTGACTGGACGTTTGGAGGAGTTTCCGCACTGGATACCTTCTCTCCATGGCCTTGTCACTTTAATTTTAGGGTGGAGCAAGTTAAGGGATGATCCTTTGCAATCCCTACAAGAATTACCCAATTTGGCTAAGCTTGTACTTGATCAGGCATACGAAGGGGAGGGACTGTGTTTCAAGGCAGGAGGGTTTCAGAGGCTTAAAGATTTACTTCTTTATAAATTAAAAGGATTGAGATGGGTGAGAGTGGAGGAGGGAGCAATGCCCCACCTTGAAACTCTAGATATCAGAAATAGTGAATTGATGGAGGAGGTCCCCTCAGGCATCGAACATCTAACCAACCTCCAAACGTTTAAGCTTGGTGATACGTCTAAGAAATTGATTTCAAAGTTAGATCGAGAAGTACAAGATGGGGTTTATTGGAAAATAGCACACATCCCTGAAGTTAGAATTTGGTATGGCACTGTGCTCATTCCTTCAGAAGCAAATCAACCTTTATGCATTGTATGTTACCGCAAGACGAGATCATTGATCTAGAATCTCTATCTTCGCCTCGTCGACTTCTCCAAACACTATTCCTGAAGGGACGTTTAGATGAGTTACCACATTGGATTTTCAAAGAATGTGTATGCTCTGTCAGTTTGAATTCTTAGTTTTATGTGTGTGCATGTATGCTTTGTTGTTTTTTGTTGTGTTTGTTGAGATTTATTTTAGAACTGTTATTTTTTATTTATATATTTATAAAGTTTCAATTTTCCTTAATCAATTTAAGTATGGATCTAGTCTTATAATCTCCATAGGTATGTATGTTGTTCATTTTCAATTGATTCTAAAATTTTTTGAAGCAAAGCTGTGTTTGTGTAACTTAATGTATTAATAGATCAATTTGGTCATGATTTGATTTTGTGGATGGTGCTTTGGTTCTTGTTTATTCTGACAGATTTCTTGTGCAAGAACAATTCGTTTTTGCATTCTTACACTGTTCAGATGGTAATATGCTCAAATGGTGTTTGATGAAATGTCAGAAAGAGTTACATGTCTAAGTGTCAATTTGCTGCATTGGCTTTGTGTCCTTTTGAGTTCTAATCTGTTTGTATGATTTTATTTTATTTTATTTTTCTATTTTTTGCTGTTTAGTATTTAGTGCCAATTGTTTGAGCAGTGGCAGTAGTTGCACTGTTGTTTAGTATTGGGTCTCCATCATTCTCTATTAGATCCTTCTATCAAGGTTTTAAAAAGCGGTGTTACGTGACGATTACAGCCGTTATATAGTGATTGCAGTGGTAAGCGCTACCTGTTACACCCGTTTTTGTAGTGTGATGGAAATTTACATGTGTAACCGTCATTTCGATATTACGTAACAATTGTAACGGTATCGTAACAACCCGTTATACACCGCTACAATATTTGAATAGCTTTCTTCCCCCCCCCCCAAAAAAAAAAATCTTACAAAAAAAGAATTAAAAAAAAATCAGTAGCTCAAAAATAATTTTTTCTTATAGTACAATTTTTACTTTTATAATCATTTTATTTAATACTTAATTGTAAATAATTTTATTTAATTACCTGTAAAGTGTTGTCTAAAAAATTTCTTTGAAAAAAAAAATATTAGCTCAAAAATAATTTTTGTTTATGGCACAAATTTTTTTTTTTAATAATCATTTCATTTAACAATTGTAAATATTTTTTTATTTAGTTAGTTCAGGTATTGGTCAAAAATAATTTTATAGCCATTTAAAATCAATTATTCTTAAAGCTATTAACTATTGAAATAAAATGTTAAAAGCTCATTTTGTTGTGATTTAAAAATATGAAATATATTGGATCATACTTAAAATTTAACAAAAATTGATCAAAATCTATTTTAAACAATAATAAATGTGATTTTGAAGAAAAAAAAATTGCGTATCGGTAAGTTTTTTCAAATTGTGTGAAAAATTTAAAAATTCACAGTTTCGGTTACCGTAACCATTACGCTACGGCTTTTACATCCCGCAACTGCAACCGTTATAGCGACTACAACCACTTTTCGAAACCTTGCCTTCTATTAAATCAAAGACGAAATTTGTTTATCTTTCATTGGTCTAAATGGGTTCAATTTATGTGGAATGCGTGTCTTTGAATTGGGGCTATAGCTTTGTTTTTGTTTTCTGGTTTTTAATCAAATGCAGATCTTTGAATTATATTTGAAAAGCAAACAAGAAAAAAGGGTAGTGATTGCTCATATACATGTCACTATTGGAAGTCTATAATAGTGACTGAAGTTACTTGGAATATTCATTAAAAAAGAGAAAGAGTGGGGAGTTGCTGGTTTTCTCCCCCTCTTCCTGTTATATCAAATATCAAAATTGCTTTTGTGTAATTGGTTTGAATGGATTCAAACTATGTGAAATTCAGAAGTGAATCAAAATTATTTAGAGTGTAATTTGACTAACTTCTTTTTAGTAAATGTTTAAGGTATGTTCTCACATGCTGGTTGTAGGGCATCGTGATGGCCATGAAAAGGTAGATGATATGGGACCTTCTAGTTAGGTTCCAGCCCAGGAGTAAACTCAAACTATGGGGAAGAATGGTCATATTTACTAGAGCTCACTGACGAGTATGCTCTCGATGGTGAAGTGGGCAAAAGGTTGAATCAGATGGTTGCTATTCACGTAAGTATGGCATATATGGAGCGGCATTTATGACTTCATTGAGTGATATGTGATGCATATATATTTTTCAATCATCAGATTCTTTTAGCCTGTATACCTTTTGAATATCTCCTACTCATTTTATTTATTATTTTTTTTATTGGCAAGCTAGGAATACTTGAACTTGAATTACTTTTTTGAAAGTCTCCAAGGGGACTTTTGAAGGCCTCCTACTCTTATTTTACATACACTTGCACTTATTTTGATACTTAGAGCCAGCATTTCATATTACAGTGGAAATTTAATCAATGTAGCTCTGTTTTAGAATGGTGAATTTAGAATGTTACATTCTTTGCTTTCTGTATTTAACACCTGAGGTAGAGCCTCCTGCATAATCTGAATTCATTGTTTTGCTAGGTGCGGCATAGAGGGTAGACCTGTGTGATAGTTGACTGAGGTTTGTCATTATATATGCTTACTTCTACCCTTTTTGAAAGTGTTAAGAGTCAATACTGCCTCAATAACAATAATATTCACTCTGGTTGTGTGTTTTTAATTTTGTTTTCTGTTTTCATGGGAAAATCTTGTTTGGCAAATTGTTTCCAAAAACTATTTCCGAGAAACTTTTCAATAACAACCCACTTCTGTTTCCGAAAACTAGAAGGTCCCGTATCATCTACCTTTTGTTGTGTAGTTGAATGTCTTGCGAACAAAACCCTTATATATTTTTTCACTTTCTTTTGTTTTGGTAATGATATTTTTTTTGGGAGTGTTATCAGGGGTTCAATTTAGCCATGGAAAGGGTTTTATACAAGCAATTGCTCCAATTTAAGAAAAAAAATTCATTGAGTATATTTGTTTTTCTTGCATTTGATGTTATCCCAGCTTAGTGAATATTTTCCTTTTGATTTGTTCTGTATTTTTTTTCAAACCAAATTTGATTGGATCTCAGATTTGTTTGATCGTTGTGCAACTTTTATGAAGTTCTACTATTTTGGGCAATTGTGATTTTGTTATTTTGATTTTCTTTTATAACAGACTCATGCTTTGTTTGTTGTTGTGTTTTTCCTTTTTTTCCCCGGGGAATTGGGTGTGTGACGATTCTATTTTTTTGTTTCTTATTTTTTTAATCTGTTTTTGAAGAATATTAAATGCTCTCTTAGCGGCTTCTTTGTTAGATTTCTTTCTAATCTCTGGAAACTTTGGCAATTGATGAAAATTAGGGGTTGTTTGGCATGTTCATCCCAAACAACCCCTTAATGAGAATTAGCTGAATTTAGTTAACAATTTGTGATGTTCCTTGCTCCAAACTTCCTTCTATTGGCTCACAAGGCATGTTTCAATATATATTTTGTCAAGTTCCTCTCTTTTGAAGCAGATTTTCATTTTAATGTATGGATCTTTTTTTCTATGATGTTAAGACTTTTTTGTATATATATATATATAACTTGCTTTCTCTTACTTGTGTAAGGTGCACGATCATGAAATATGAAAAGAATTTTACTTGCACGCTGTTTTTATTCTTGAGATACCAAAATCCTCATAGTTTTTTTTTTTTGATAAATGTCTTCTAGGCCTTGCCTTTATTTTTAACTTCAAATCTATCATACTCTACCTAAATATGGGATTTTTATTTATTTATTTTATTTGAGGAAAGTGTTTTCTAATTTGAAACCATTTGAAGAGTAGTTATGGAATGTTGGTAACAGAATATAATTGATTATACTTAAGAAAATTGAGTCTCTTATTTTTTTTTTCATTAGTAGCTATTGTTTGTTAAACGAATAATTTGCTCTCTAAGATAATGGAAAAAGGAAAATAGTAATAAGATTTTTCCTAGTTTTAGAACATTGGGAGGCACGATAACATGGTTGTTTATAATTTTTATTGAACAACGGAGTAGTGTTGGCCAATCCATCCAATCAATTGCACAATTGATTGGTGGTGGACAATCCTTCCAATTGATTGGTGAATCGATTAGTGGTGGCTAAGCCATCCAATCAATTGGACATTTGGTTGGAGTGGCCAATTCTTCCAATCGATTAGTGAATTAATACTTTTGCAAAATTTTAAATGTGTAATTGATTAGTTAACTAATTTTGCTAACTTGTAGAAAAATGATCTTGGGTCTTTACAGTGCCAGTGGCTGCCAATATTACGATAAGATACATGGCATAGAATCTATGCATCATCTCCAATTCATGTATCATTACTTAACTTAGGTACATATTATGCCTTTTAAGCGGATTTTTATGTATTAAATAGTTGACTATTGTTCTTGGATCACGCGTGCTTGCAAAAATGTTGAATGAAACTTTAGCTCTATGTGAACCAACATATGTACCTTTGAGTTTCAACCTTTAAGTTGATTTATAATTTCTAATTTTCTTGACCCATCGTGGTTATGTGTGTGTTTGCAAATTTGAATGGTGAATGATGTTTTCAGCCCTCGATGTTATACTGCATGTGATCACACTTCTGCAGTTTAAAACCTTGACTTAAATTTTTTTTATGGCTAAATCTTGAGTTATATTGACCAAGTTAATTTATTGAGTTGTCAATATGCATTTTTCTGATACCTTTTTTATTTCATATTTGAAAGAGTTGGGTTCATGAATGCTCTCTAGTGGGGATGTTTATTTTTTTGTCTATCGAAGTGTTGAAACTATGAAATCGATAAATATTGCTCATTGCAAGGAGCACCCTAAATTTATAAAGAACAAGGTGGTTTGTTGGAAGTAGCATTGACTATAAATTGTATTGCTAGTGTGCTAATCTAATCAAATGCTAGGCTAAAAAATCAAGCCCAATTTCAATCTCAACTGATTATAGTTGGTCATAAGAAGCGGCTGAAGCAACTATCTATAAATTGTAATCTATTTTTATCTCTTTAATCTAATTCCTTTTTCCTTCTCTGTTAACATTGCATGCAACGCTGTTCTAGTCACATGCTCACAACCCTTTTGCTTTACATTTGCCTTCGGTTTATCCATTACAGAAACTCAAACTCAGTGAGTGAATGTTGGTAGGTTATTTAGACTTTAGTTACACTTGATGATTTTTCTTTCGGAAATGAGCCGTAGCTCGAATTGGTTGGCTCGAAAGAGGGAGAGAAGAGAGGAAGAAGAGAGGAGAAAGAGACAGAGGAGAAAGAGGGAGAGAAGAGAGGAAGATCGAAAATGAGTCGTAGCTCGAATTGGTTGGCTCGAAAGAGGGAGAGAAGAGAGGAAGAAGAGAGAAAGAGACAGAGGAGAAAGAAGAAGAGAAGAGAGGAAGAAGAGAGGAGAAGAGCCAGCACTACCGCCGCCGTCGAGGATCGTCGCTGCTCGTCGCCGGCCGTCGCTGCTCGTCGGCTCTGCCTCGCCTCCGCTCCCCGCCTCCAGCCCCATTTGTTGGGCCCCTCCAATCCCTCCTCCTCTTCCTCCTACTCCCTCATTCCTCCTCCTCCTTCCTTCTCTTCTCCTTCTCTGCTTTTGATTCGAGCCAATTTCGAGCTCCACCTTTCGAGCTATGTAGCACTACCGTTTTTCTTTTTATTTGTTTTTGTCTTTTTTCTTTTGGGGTCCACTCCTTCATTGCAGGTATGTGGTGCCTTGACTTTTTAAACAACCTCGAAGATCTATGTTCCCTAGTATTGTAGGTGGGACCCTATCACATTGCTATGATGATTGGCATGGGCCAGAAAGATGCATACTGTTGGAGACGATGCTCAATTTGTATCTCAACCTTCAAATACTTGAACATGGGATTGTGAGCAATTAGGGTGATATGGAGAATCTCGCATCACACCTACAATAAGCTATGGATTGCCTCGCATGTCAAATAATATGAATGTTGAAGAAAGAAAATGCAGTTTCAGAACTTCTTTGTATGCGTAATTTCTTTTATTTCATTGGGCGTTGACTACTTTGTACATGTATGTTTGTCAGGTATTGTACTCATCAATGAAATTTGGCTCAAATTCTTGGAGTGTTAAAATATTATATTGGCGCCGTTTGGAAGAGGTGGGTGAGGCTAATATAGTATAAAATGAGAAATAAACAAAAAAAGTGGCACTGTTCACAGTTTTTTTTTTTTTTAAAAAAAAAAAAAAAAAAAATAGGCTCTGTGCTGGACAGTGTAGGCTGTCACAGCCGGAAATTGGTACATCAACAGCAAAATTACCATTTTGCCCCTTTATATCAATTTAAAAAATAAAAAGTTAGGGACAAATTTGTCATTTTAAATTTAAACATCATTTCAACACACTTTCCAATACAAGAACTCAACTAAAAATTCATCTCATCTTCCCAAACACAAAACTAAAATAGGCTACTAAAATAACTAAATACCCTACTAAAATAGCCACTATCCAAACGAGGCATTTTTTTTGTGTACATGTGATTCAAAATGTCTAATGGATTGCCAATCAATTTTTTGTATAAATAAAACTAAATCGGATTTTGCATAGGTCATATTGCATAAAGTTCCAGAATCGATTGGCCTACAGTTGTGCAAATTGGGTGGCTTTTGTGCACAATTGATTGGTGTACTTGTTGACGTTGGATATTGTGCCACAATCAGATTGTGCAATCAATTCCCAGTGGAATCTATTAGGCACTAGGCATATTACAATTTTGCTATCAATTGGAATTGTATTAGTGAAAATTTGGATGTTCTTTTTACAATTGATTTGCAATCAATTGGAATTGAATCTGTATAGTTTTTCATGTATTAATCCATGATGGATTGTTCAATTGATTGGTTTATATACTTGCACTATGAATGCATTTTGCACCTAATCAATTGTGCAATCAATTGGCTCGCACTTGTGCTGACATGGATTCATTTGCACATGCATAAGCAATCTGAATTGACATTTATCATCCTTTACATATATCAATGGTATTCAAATATCATATACATGGATTAGCATCCAAAATATTTCATGGACACATCAATAATCTACACATGCATGGATTACCAAAATCAAATTTACATCATCCACAAAGCAGCTATCCAAAATTACATTCATCCACATTAAAACCATCTAAATTTATATCTTGATCGCTAAAAAGGGAGGGTCGTGTTTTGGAAAGAGGTCAACCATCCGTGTACATTTGTTGGGCATAATCCTTGTCAGCACCTTCACCTCTGTCAAATTTCTCCTCACTAGAGTCTACAGGTACATGAAATGGTTATGTATCTTGTGGGATGCCCCATCCACATACAAATGGAATATGTCATATGGCTGAACATCTAAGAATTTTGAAATTGGATCTATGCTCTTGTTAGATATTGGATCCTGTACGTCGTGATTTTTATGATTCTTTTTCCTCTGGTGGCTTTCCTATTTTTCACATTCAGTTCATCTCGTCAACATACTGACTGCCACACCAGAGTGTCCATTCATAATGAAAAGAAAATGTAAATAATATTTTTAAGGTGGACTAGAAACGGCATGCATTAAAATCTGCAAGTTAAAAATAAAAAATTAATAGAAGCGACAACAGTATAAAACATCACTTTCCCTAAACTATTAAGGTAACAATCAAATAAATCAAAAACTAAAAGCAAGAATAAAAAGATTCTTACCATGTGAAGAGAGTGAGTGCATATGAAAGAGGAAAGGACAAAAGCTGCAAAAGAGAACTACAAATTAAGAAAGGAATGGGAAATGCGAATCCTCTAGGAGGAATTGCCCCCAAAGACTCTTCAATATATCACATTGAAAAGTAAAGACTACAAATTAATATATGTAGAAATACATTGATTTCCATACTTCACCACAAACAGGCAAAGATTATCCCCTTCGAAAAAATCCACGCAGCACATGCACGTTGCTACCTACAATGAGTGGTGAGTGGTGAGTGCTGACATGACACTATCCATGATTGGGCAATCAGAAAGAACTAGGAAATATAATACTCTCTTTGGTAATAATGGCGGTGATGATGGTATAATTGGTGGTAAAATGGTGGTTCTTAGGTGGTGAGTCCATTTTGTTTGATTAGTAAAGACCTGTGTTTTAAGTAGAGTACTGCAGGAAAGAATCTTTTTCCCCTTAATGTTGCACCTGAAGGTATCAACACTTATTTTATCCAATGGTGATGAGCCAGAAAGTATCCTCCCCTGCCAATAACTCGCCAACCTAAGAAGCATGGACACGGACACGGACACGTGACACGACACGAATACGACACGGACACGCCGGCACGTTAATTTTAAAAAAATGCAGGACACGACACGTGGAGGACACGCATGAAATATGTAATTTTATATATTTATTATATGTTATATATATGAATATATCATTCAAAGATAATAAAAAATGCAATATAGCACTAATTCCTATAAATTTATATGGTTTTTGTTTTATTATTGTATCTTAAGTTGTTTTGTTCAAACTTATAATTAGTTTCACATATGTATAATCAATAGATACACGTGTTTAAACAATTGACACGTATGTCCTCCAAGTGTCCAAAGAGTGTCCGGGTCTTTAAAAATATTTAAAAAATAGGACACGTTTTGAAGAGTATCGGACACGTGTCCTAAAAGTGTCCAAAGAGTGTCGGTGTCCGACACGGACATGACACGGATACGTCACCTTCTTAGAAGTGTCCGTGAGTGGTGAGTGGTGAGTGCTGACATGACACTATCCATGATTGGGCAATCAGAAAGAAGTAGGAAATATAATACTCTCTTTGGTAATAATGGCGGTGATGATGGTATAATTGGTGGTAAAATGGTGGTTCTTAGGTGGCGAGTCCATTTTGTTTGATTAGTAAAGACCTGTGTTTTAAGTAGAGTACTGCAGGAAAGAATCTTTTTCCCCTTAATGTCGCACCTGAAGGTATCAACACTTATTTTATCCAATGGTGATGAGCCAGAGAGTATCCTCCCCTGCCAATAACTCGCCAACCCATATATGTTGGACATCATCCCAATTCCCATGTCTCTAAACCCAAACCACAAAGAGACTTTGCCAATGAAGCTGCCACCTTCAAGGTGGCAGGTCTATTTTAAATTCAGCATTGCTCAATCACAAGAAAGTTACTCAAATTGGTTAGATCTTCGTTGGAAAAACTTGAGTAATTTGACTCTTCTACCCCAAGATACTCTGCCAATTCAATGAGAAAAATTTCAAGTATCCCTTCTTTGAATTCTATTTCCACGCTAGTGCTGTCATCACTAGTTCAAATCACATCACTATGCCACATGAATCTTGTAGCAAATGTGCATTATGGGGAAAGGGGATTCCTGTCTTGGCCAAGTGAAATTTCAAAAAAAAAAAAAAATGATATGTCCCAAGTTACAATCAAACAGCAAATGAATGCAATATCAATTCAAATATGTGAGCTAAAAACAAATTTTCATTCTTCCAACAAGTTCTTGGGCCACAGCATCAACTAACTTCGACCATCTTTGGTCAGATAATGGCCTTACTCAACAAGTTACAGGATGTCAACAAGCTTCTTTCATAGATGAAGCTACCTCAGAACTTCTACCCCCATGTTATCTTAACTACTCCAAGTTTATGACGTCAAAAACTTTGGGAATCAAAGAGATAGACTCTTCATTTTCTGTAATATTATTTTGGGTTACACAATACCATTAACAGATGTAATAGTAATTTTAGTCTCCAATTTGGCATCCCTATAGCATGCTTAATGAGCAAAGTATGACAGCTTGACTTTATCTATATCTATATCGTCCGTCCTTAATAGTTTTATAATAAAATAAATAAATTGTGGAAATGTGGCTCCTCTTGAAGCCACAACACCTCTTGGTTTGTCTCTCTAAGCAGCAAGCACCTCGACCAATGTCAAACTTAAATATTCAGCCCTCAAAAAACTATCAATCCTTCTCAAGAATTTACAAGTGGTGCTGAATAGTAGAACAACAAAAATAACTCGTATCAATGGAAGGTTTCTCAAGTCTAAAATCTAGCTTGGACCTTTGACAAAACATCATTTATAAGTTTACAAATTGATGATAGAGGCGAGAAGGGAGAAAGAGGGAAGGTGGGGGGAAGATGCTGTTGGGAGGAGTCAGAGTGGAACACCTAACCCTTGGCAAATATTTACACAGTGGCCGCTCTCATACTCAAACATATGCATTCCCATGCTTGGCAGCCCAAGCATTTACCATTACACCAAGCAATGATCCTAAGGTATTAAACTATCTTAATTATTGATAACCATATCCAGATTAGCATTGATAGAGCACAATTCACTATTAACTAGATTAAAAGAAAAAAGTACAAAAGGTTTCAAACTGGTGAGCAATTACAGTTTCAAGGAATTGTAATGGTTTTCAACTTTTGGCCACAGTTTAATTCAAACAAGCAAAAATGTTTGATGAAATGAAATTAACATATTAAAATAAGCATATTAGCTATGTTGCACGGACATGGACACGGACACAACATGGACACGCGGACACGCAAATTTTCAAAAAATAAGGGACACGATATGCTGGGGACACTTTTAATATATATAATTTTATTTATTTATTATATGTCTAAAATTAAAAAAAAAATTATTAGTTCCTATACAATTATAATAATAATAAAATTAATAAATATATTTCTTAAATTGTTTTTAATAAAAATGATTTTTTTTAATAAAAAATGATTTTTTTTTTGAATAAAAATAATTTATTCTATAAAGTTTAGGTTTAATAAAAATAAAGATAAAAGAAAAAAAGAAAAAAAAAGGGAGGGGAGAGAGAGAGAGATGTAATCAGGAAGTGAAAAGAAGGGAGTGAAATTAGAAAGAGAGAAGAGAATAGAAGAAGAAAAGAGAGACGAACCAGAGAAGATGAATTAGAGACGAAGATGAGCAGAGAAGCTGAACCAGAGCAAATAAAAAGAGAGTGAAATCAGAAAGAGAGAAGAGAATAGAAGAAGAAAAGAGAGACGAACCAGAGAAGATGAATCAGAGACCAAGATGAGCAGAGAAGATGAACCAGAGAAGATGAACCAGAGAAGAAGACGAGCAGAGAAGATGAACCAGAGCAGATAAGACGAAGAAGATTTAAGTTAGGGCTTCTTTGATTCATCTCTTTTGAACCGATTAGGGCTTTTTCGTTCAATCAATCTCTCCCTCGATCTGTTTCCCTCTCTCTCTCCAACAACTTCGGGTTCTTCGATCCGTGTCCAGAAAGTGTCATCGCGTGTCCAACTAAAAATATTAAAAAAAAAACAGAGTACACGTTAGAGAGTGTCGGACACGTGTCCACAGCGTGTCCGTGTCCGACACGTGTCCGACACTCGTACGCCAGCCTTGGGAACGTGTCGGTGCTTCATAGCATATTAGTAAGAAGAAGAAATAAGAATGGTAAGTGGAAATATAATGAGCGAGAGAGAGAGAGAGAGAGAGAGAGAGGGAGAGAGAGAGAGAAGGCATTGTTCAATAAAGCTTTAAAGCTGTTACTTAACAAATGAAGATTTGTTACCTCCAAGAGAAATTAATGAGTCCTCTTTATAAGCTTAAAAATTTCTCAGGGTGAGAAAAACAAAGAAGCTTGGCATACACAACCAAGGAAATCAATGGTGGAAAACAAACAGACATTGTTTTAAAAGCCAAAGAATTTGACAACAGATTGAAATCAGTTCGACTTACTTGTTCTCATCAGGATGATAACTTCTAGCAAACTTCCAATAAGCTAAAAATGAAAGAAGAAATAGTTAGCAATATAACATGAACGAAAAGTTATTACTAAACAATGCCTAGAGTTAGGATTGAAGAACAAATATAGACGTAGAAAGCCAAATCTGAAGGGGCACAATAAGATCCTTGTAATAAAAAGTAGAAATACTTTTTTATAAGTAACATCATTAAGCTTTATTGTCAAGAAGTTGAAAACAAAAAAGGCCACGTCCAATAGAAGGGAAAGAAAAAATCTAAGCAAATCTAGGCCAAATAATGCTATACTAAAAAGCACAGACACTTCTATGGAGGAGGTGTGTCGTGTCATACACCAGTGTCACACACCAACACATTGCGGATGCTCCTAAAAGCATGTCCAACACGAGATGCCAGATACTCGAAGGTCTCTTTAGAATGACAGCAAGAGACATGTATATAGGAAAAATAAAGTAATCTCAAAGAAAAAGGAACAGAATCTTAAAAAAGAAGCAATCAAACAAGTAGCAGTAAAAATCCTGTATGGTCAATTTGTCTCATTCGATTTTATTTTTGTATTTCAGGTATTAATACCAATAGCTGCCTCAACCTATGAGCATGTCAACTGCCTCCCTAACTAGCCACCATCACATCCCCTCCATAACCACCAATGCAGATGTAACCACAAAAACCGTCGAACTCTCACTGGCTCAATGATTGTAGAGGTGGTTCAATGGTTATACAGATTCTCTCCCCTCTATGCACATCTCTTTATTTCAAAACCTCCTTGAGCAATTCAAACTCACATCTCAACTTTGTAACATTCACCACTGCAATCACAATATAGGATTGCCATTGGGGTGCTTAGATTGTTAAAAGAGGGGACAATGTACAAATTTGTGTTTTGGGGCTTCAGATGTTTATTCACAAAAAATTAGGTTTTGTGAAGCTAAATGTTATTTGTTAATGCTTTTGATTAGCAGGGACCATACAGAGGTTGGGACGAACATTGTTGCACCTGGTTACTCCTTCAGTGTTGTTGTGGACTTATATCATTTTAAAGTTATTTAAGAATTTAGCAATATGTTAATTACATGAAAAAAAATAAAATTTTACTTAGTTGATGGGTGTTAAAATTCAATTTTGTTCATCTGTTAGTAATAGTATAGATAATAGAAATAGAACAAACTATACTAGTATAGACAATATAAATCGCTAACAAACTAAATCACTTTTACAAACATATCATCTACAATCATAATTTGAACAATATAATTAGCGCTACAATTGATGACAAAAAAATATGACAAATTTTACAAAACAAGATATTTTTTTGGGTAAATAACAAAACAAGATTAGCTAAGCCTAAAAGTAAAAATAAAACACTACAGAAAAAAATAGTGTAAAATCGTTACCAAGTTTGGCAAAAGCCCTAAATTGCCTAACCAAAAACTAAGTCGAATATGGTTCCTAACTACTACATTAATTAGTCAACGTAAACACTACAGAGAAAAATAGTTTAAAATCGTTACCAAATTTGGAAAAAAAAACCCTTAAGTTGTAGTTTCACTAACACTTGTTCAAAATTCTGAGATAATCCGAAGAATGAGAGACAAAATAGGATAAAAATCAAAGTGAATAGGGTTTTTAGTAGGAGGGGAAGGGTTTGAGAAATAACAACAGAGATACATACCTTCAGATTTTATTGGATCTTTCAGCCGAACTAGAATGAAAACTGCGCCGATGAGGGCGAGTACCACAGGCAGGAGAGGGCCTGGGCAGGCTGGGTATCAGAGAGAGAGAGATGAACGATTGGGTCATCCCACAGCACAGACAATGAAACACGTTGGAGGAGTAGAAGCGTCCGGGAGGTAACTGGTTCAACAGGTAGCCTTTTCTTTGGATTAAAATAAATCCAATGGCTACAAACATATTGCATATGGTAGAAAATTCCTCCACTGATCCTGGAGACTTTTCAACATAACAACCAGTGGCCTAATCTCTTCCATTTGCCTTCCCCAGTGCTTTTACCACTGCTTCCTTGAGTTCCTTGAGCTTCAATTCCACATAGAGGAAGGGGGGTTGGGGTGTTAGTAGAAAATTCGCAAATTGATTTATACTGTAGTCAATGCATTTCACTCGAGAGTCAGATCACGCAAAGCCTGTAAACATAAAAGGAATTGAATTTTACTGACCTGCAGCAGCCAGAGATGTTCAACTTCACTGAAGCTTTTCCTTCGTTGGGTCTCAAACTCTTCTGTGATCTTCAATCAGCCTGACTTTCAAGCATGTGAATTATGAAATTATGATACATGGAACATGAGCTATCTTGAACCAGTCCTCGCCTGTTGCTCTTTCCAATCTTTTTTCCAATTTAGGACATCCAGAAATCAACAAATATCGGAGTGCAGATATGTCACACAATGTTTCAGGGAGGTATGACAGTTCAAGGCATCCTTTAATGATTAGCTTTTGTAGGCTGGGGAGGTTGTACATATCGTTTGGCAATGAAGCCAGCAAAGAACAACCTTCAATACTCAACTCTTGAAGTAAAGGGAGCGATTCCCTAACATCTAGCATAAACTTCAAGTCATGGCACTCTATGATATCCAGCTTCTGAAGGGAAGTGAGATACCTTAAGCGTATTGGAAAAAATGCCATTTCATTACAGTAAAGAATCCCCAGATGTTTAACAGAAGTAAATCCCTGCATACACTCCTCAAAGTGGTAATCAAGGAAAACACAACGGCGTATCATCAGTTTCTCGATAGAGTTTGAATTCCCCAAATCCCCAGGTAACTCCACCTGAATACCATTGATAACAAGGGAGGAAAGTGATCTTAAGTTGGCCAGGGAACATAATAGCTTCTTGTTGCTATTCCGGATAACTAAGTTCTTCAGAGCAGAAAGAACCGGGAAGCCTATAAGCTCAGGGCAATCTTCGACTATCATTGTGTTAAGGCAAGGAAATGTGTATCCTATTGTCGCACTAGTTGATTCTTTTAAAGAGGCCAAATTCAACCATTCAACCAATACAGGCATATTAGAAAGCTCAATCTGATGCAGAGAAGGGAATGGAGTACCAGAATTATCGCCATAAAACTCAGGTCCTATGGATCGCAAATTAGTCATCCATCTTATACAAAGCTCCTTAAGGTACGGTAGCTGGCCCAATGGTGGAAGTTCTTCACATTTGCAGTGGGTGATGAGAACTTTAACCAGATTGTGGATGGTTGAATCCATCATCCATGACGGAAACCTGATACTATTATAGCCTGTTATATCCAGGACTTTAAGTTTTGGGTGCGGCCATAAGCTTTCTAAAAGGAGGTCACTAGATATTTTAGAAGAAGCATCCACAACATGGTTCCATGATAATCCCAAATGGTAAAGATTTTCTTTCTCATATAGCCTTGCATCACGTGCCTCTGAGATATGTGTCACATTTTCAAGATTCTTTATCTCTAATTTACCTCTGAGGTTTAGCTTATGCAAATCTCCTAGGTGAGCAGATCCCTTACTCTCGCCCAAAACAAATAATGGCAGTGATTGAAGAGAAGTTAGTTGCCCAAGCCTCGATGGCATGTGAGATAATGAATGACAGAAAGAAACATCCAAATGTCTGAGATCAGTCATATTGTGCATTCCTTCAGGTAACTCCTGCAGATGAGAACACCTTGATAGCCTCAAAGTCTGCAAGTGTTTTAGGTTGGTTAAGCTATTGGGCAATCTTTTAATGGATGTCTGGGAGAGGTCAAGGTATCTTAGATGCTGTGAAATAGCAATATGACTTGACAATTTCTGAATACCACTGAAAGACAAATCCAGAACCCGGAGACTTTTCAGTCTAACTGAAGGATCAACGGTCCCCTGGAAGCCACCTGATAATAAAAGCAGTGTCCGCAGGTGTTTCGGAAGATCTAGTGATTTTGAAATAGTTGATGATTTAGAATGAAAAGCCAAAGATACCTGACAGAATTTTCTGGATTGACTGCATCCAACCCCAGCCTTCACTACATGGTCAAAATTCGCAACAAATCTCGCTAAATCATGCAACAAGGGATGCATCCGGTACCCAGTTGTTTCACCGTACTCATCCCATTTCTCACCTGTGAAGAATGACCTGCACAACAGCTCCTGAAAAAAAACATTGCCAATCTCCTCTAGCGTTCCGTTTCCTCCAGTTGACTGAACAAGACCTTCAGCAATCCACATCTGGATCACTTTGTCTTTGTCCAGCACACGATCCTTTGAGAAAATGGAACAGTACGCGAAGCACTGCTTTAGGTGTGGTGGTAGATAGTGATAGCACACAGAGAGAAAATTATGGATATCAGAATGCAATGGTGTGATACAGCAGGCCATCCAGGGACGTGCTGACAGCATTTCGAAGCAATCGTGGACAGAAAGCCACTCTTCTTTTGTCTTGTGGAATCTCATCAGGCCTCCGAGAAGATTCAAAAAGAGAGGGATACCAAGGCAGCGGACTACAATTTTTCTGGCAATGGACACGATTTCTGGACTCTCCATAACTTGAAAGGGCTCGAAAGCTAGCTGTCTGAACAAAGACCAACTATCTTCTTCGGACAATGCATTCAATTGGTAAGGCCGAACCGTGGACATAAAATCTGCAACTTCACTGTTGCAAGTTGTCACTATAACACTCGATCCAGGTGCAACAGTAGAAAACCATTTCTCAAGCAGTCGCATCCATGCCTCCCGAGACATCATCGAATTGACTCCCGCTAACACGATTAGACATGTTTTTGATTCCAAGGCATCTCTAACGAGTTCGTCTAGCTCATCTACAGCAACCAGTTGACAGGACATCCCCATTGCAGATTCGACGATCCCTTTACCAATCTTTTCTGCAATAGAATCATCTGGGACATTACCTTCCGCGTCTACGGACACCCAAGCCCTTAAGTTGAAACGTGCCTTTACCACCTCATCATTGTAGATCATCTGGGCAAGAGTGGTTTTTCCAACCCCGTCCTGACCGACAATGGGAATAACACGAGGCCGCAACTGGGAGTTGTTGTCGATCAACAGATCTAACATCCGATTCTTGTCCTCATACCTACCCAAAATTGCGTCGGATTGCAACGACGCCTTGATCTCCTCAACCCCTTGGAGGTTAAGTTTAGGGCGGCTTCGGATGTGGGATCTGATGAGAAGGCCAGCCTCTCTGGAATCATAAGGAACTATGTCCTTCCCTTCCTTCCACAATTCGAAAAACCTCAGTGCCAATTTCTTAACCTTGCCCAGTTTAAGAACAAGCTCGTCAAGTCTTCGTGGAAAGGAGATACAATTAACTACCTCCTTCGCCAACAAATTAGACACAGGTGATCGAATTAAGCTTCCGGATAACAAGGTTTTGCAAAAATTATTGTTTGCTATCATCAGATCCAATAGATCAGCCGCATCATAAGCTGCTTCCTCAACTTCCTCCAGCCATTCACCGTTGGCGATTTCCTTGAAGAAAAGTTTATGTTCTGCAACAACCACCACCTCGGCGATTTGATTGATAGTGAACCGGAGTTTTGTGAGGTCGCACTCCATCAGGGCCCAATCGTTGCCGCCGCCAGCAGCAGCATCGGAAAGCAAATTTAGTTTGCCTAGCAGTGCGTCGATGAGAGGAGACACAACAAGTTCTCTGTCCATTTGTTTATTAACCAACCGCCTGCCTGGAATTCTGAAGATTGAAATGCAGAAAACAAACTCCTCACAGCGCAGAAACCCTCCGCTATTCAGATTTCGGATGCAAAGACTTCGTGAATTTTGACCTAACTTAATGCGCAGTTGTTGAGTTGGATCCAGTCAAGGAGAGTCTAGATCCTCTGCACTGGTCCCTGTTGTCCCACCAAAACTACGTCGTTTTGAAGCCAAAGCTCCCAACCAACAACAAAAATAAATAAATAAATAAACACAGGGTTGTTTTAGGCTACGTTGGGAAGAAGAGTTGGATTGGGTTTGAGACTATTTTAGTTGTAAAAAGATAAAATAAATTTTTTAATCTAATATTCAACTCATAATTTTTACATTCTTTTTTTTATAAAAAATTTAAAAAGTCAAAAAATCTTTTATAAATGAAACTTTTCAACCTCAAATTAAAATAATTAAAAAGTTAAAAAACACTGTTTAAATGAAGCCTTATTATGTAAGTTGGTTTTTAGCATTTAACTTTTTAATTATTTTATTTTGAAATTAAAAAATTCCGTTTAAGATAAAAAAAAAATTTGACTTTTTTAACTTTTGACTTAGAAGTAAATGTGTCTATAATTGAAATTATGAAAATGCCCTTCACCAACAAATTTATATCTTCTACAATTTTTTTATTTTTTATTTTTTTCCTGTTGTCCCCATTTGGGGAATTTCCGACCCAGCTCGTTGTCCATTGAACAGTAAGCTCAAACCAATTTCCACTATTCCTCTCCACATTGATTTTGCATTTCCGACAATATTTTTATATTAATAACTAACAAATTATTTTTTCTTTTCACATTAACAAATTATATTAATAACTAGTAATGTAAAAAAAATCAAAAAATCGACCAAATCGATTGAATCGGACTAAACTAGTTATGTTTGGCCTATTTTTTAACAAGAATCGGTTTGTATGATTTTTAAATTTGATTTTTTTCGATTTTTGATTCGGTCTCGGTTTAAGCACCTTATACACTGATCGCAACCAAAACCGATCGCTTCAATATATATTGTATTTATAATATATATATACATATTCTCTAATAACATAATGATATTAATAAGTATAATAAATTATTAACGTCAATTAATTAACCTTATCATCTTTATAATCTAAGGCCAAGTTTGGGAAGACTAAATAAGTGCACTTTTTGATTTTTTTTGTATTATGTGTAGAAAAAGTAGAGAGGAGATGTTGATTGATATGACCCAAAAAAGATAAAAAAATGAAATAAGTGTACTTTTTTAGGTTAGCCAAACTTGGCCTAAGTTTGTAAACTCTTATTATATATAATTTTAATTCTAACTTATTATTCTTGAAACCTTAGTATTTTAAACTTTTTTTGTTTTTATTTTTGTTAATTTAGGAATTGAAAAGTATGTATTAAATGGATGGATTAGATATGTTTGAATGGTAGACAAATAACTAATTTAATGTTTTTATATAGATTAATGATTATATTTAGGATAAACTACCAATAGGTCTTAATAGTTAGACTTAATCCCCATCAAGTTCTATTGAAAATAAGTTTTCGTAAAATTGTCGCTAAAAATAATTTTTTTTTGACAATTTTTTACATACGTCGCTAAAAATTGACAATTCGTGACTTTTTTTGTCATATTTTTATAAATTGTCGCTAAAACTTAGAATTAATGATATTTTTCTATGACAAATTTTTTTCATAGGACCTATTAGACAATAAGCCAACTTATTAGGACCTACACGTAAGTACCCCTTATATTTAAAAGTGGCTTAAGTTTAAAAAATTCTAAACCGATTAAACAACACCAAACCGAACCGTTTCAATTGGTTCGGTTCGGTGTGGTTTGATGGGAGAAACGATTTGTATCAGTATTCAAAATAATAAAACCGACATTATTAGTTCGATATAATTTTTATCTAAATACCATTCGTACCGAACCGATTACATCCCTATTAATAACTAACAATATTTTTATATTAATAACTAACAAATTATTTTCCTCTCCAAATCAACGTAAATCATATTTATTTCAGTCTTCCTTTTACATATGTCATACAAGCGACAAAAACCAACCCATCAAAAGATTTTTCCTCCTACAGTGTAATAACAAGCATTGCCAAAAGTCGAACCCACTTTTTTAAAACACGTACACACATGTTTCGGATGATTTACGTGTACATCAATCTATTTCACAACAAATGACATCCTATTTGCAAATATTACTACGTATGATATTCCTACAATCCACACCAACAAATTGCATTGCGCTTCTACGTTACATTTGTACTATTTTCTAATCCTGTAAATGATATGCAATTTTACCTACATAATACATAAATATGACGTGGAGCAATAACTAACATATTGTACACCCCTGAACACACCAAATTAGCGGGTGTAGATGAAGAATATTTCACAAATACATTAGTAGTTGTACTATATGTTTCCCAGCATTCTGTGCTTGCGCATGTACATCAACTTGTCTCTTATGTGAAGGTGCACCGTTGCCATATGAGGGTCATCATTCCCAACCATTAAACCATTCTCTTCATGTGCAGCTTCGAGTATGCCATTTACTATTGTAATAGCGTCTTCTTCGGTTACGATGGGGTTAATAGTCATTCGATTTTTAGTACTTCTACGTATATACTTATGTAAAGCCATTGAGGCACTAACTAACTGTACTTGCACAGATGCGAAGTCATACCGAGGCATATTTCAAGTAAACCCCCATCGATTTTTTCATGCCTCGAATGTTCATTCCACGACACTCCGTAACGACATGTGAACCTTGTTAAATAATTCCCTCGGATTTGCTGCGCTCCTAGACCTTTGGTTGCAAAATTCTTGTCGGTGATAACGGCTGCCTTTGAATGCTGCGAGGTAACCTGTGCGGTTTGGATAGCTAGCATAAACAAGATAATATTTGCCTACATGAATGCAATCGATACTGCGGTAAGGTTTCATTTTGTTTTTTTTATATATAAATACACACATGTATGCGTCTTTTATCATACTTTCTTGAGGGTGCGGAAACGATACATTGTTATTGGTGATTATTTCGTTGAAGATGAGACTATCGTGCATACTTCCTTCCCATCCAAGCGACACAACACATGAAACACATGTCAAAATCGCACACGGCCATGATATTTTGCGTGTGACAATATTTTCTGCCAAAATATGTTGCAGCCTCAAGCCCCGTAACCTTCGCAGGAACATGTGTGCCATTTATAGCTCCGATACAGTCTTGCCAACAGCGAAGTCTACGTTAATGGCATTTACGCCATAATTTCCCATACTAACCCATTTTGTAATAAATATAAACAATGGTTTTTACACATAAACTTGAATTTCACATGTCGACATTGATGCGTTTCTGTCAAATTTTTCCTTGTTACACGATATTGGTAATATATTCAAACAATTAAATTTTCATGCGCACACACATTGTAACATTTGTATTTTTTTTTAACTACTTCCCGTTAAAGTTTTTAATTTTGAACAAACACCATCAATGTCGTTAACGAAACTTTAATGTATTTTTCGGTAAATTCAATGCCTTATTCAAAAAACTAATACGAAGGGTCAGTTGTTTTGTACACATTAAACCCATGTGTTTTCCCATAACCATGAATAATTACACATAATTTTTATTTTGTTATTAATATTAATTTCAAACACTTAAATAAAGTAATTAAATTACGGCTTCGAAATGGTACCTTGAAAGGTAGGTATTTCCGTTTTGACCATATATATGGATGTAGATCATGTTGATTATATGTTGGTCTGCAATGCGCAACAGTAAACTCATTCATCACCTCTAACACATTGTGCACGTGGCATGACACAGTCTCCCTTGAATGTTGAAAGCATTCCTGGATTTCTTGATTCTTAAACCATTTCAACACGAACATTGCAACGCTTTCTTGCATTCACATTGGGGTACTATTAAGTCGAAATTATTGACTAACGTATCACACAAAGACGAAAACACGTCCTTTGGCATGCAAACATTTTATTCGAAATGACCAACGTAGCTTGCATATAGTTTGGCTATCCATGCATGTTCGGTCAAAATAGAAATTCTACATGGAGTTCTACATAAGTGTTTTTCATAGTACTCTTGAACATACCGACATGCTTCAAGGAATGTCCAATTATTTTGTTGTTGCAGTTGTATTGCCATTTCGTTTAGCATTTCCATGAACCCGTCTTTGTTGCTACCTTCCCCGTTGTTCATCACGATGAAATGCAGCGAGACCTACAACATATCCACTATTCAAATCAGTTGACCTGTGATTGGTGTGGGATAACGGAATAAAGTGGTGATGCATTTTGTGACCATTGTAGTGCTTATTTGTCACCACAACTAAGGAAACCAAAAAACCAACTCAATGTAGTGCGGAAAAGAAAACAAAATAAACAATGAAACAACTATTTCTTTATAATAGAAACCATGAAATTGTTGCATGTATTTCCTATACAACGGAAAATATAAGAAAAAAAAAACTAGCAGAATTAAACTGCTGCCTTACGTTCTCTACAAAGTTGCATCAATATTATTATGAACCAAACACAATTCTTGTTCAGCACACAACATACCAACCAAAAAAAAAAAAAAACCAGAAAGAAAATATCGAAAGCAATTTTGTGTTTATTACAACCACACACAACCATTAATTTCAAACATGAGAATGCTTGGAAACCTAACCCAGCGCGCAATTCAATAGCCATCAAACCCGTCGAGCACTGGAGAGGTTCACAAAAGGCACAGCAGCGCTGCTTTGCATCTACTTCTGTGACAGCCACTCTATAATATGGTCATCATCAGGCTGGCACATCATCACCTCCCGGTAATCTGCATTGTCCATCAGTGACAATGCAAAGTGGAATAGCGGTGTACGAGAAGGGAAGAAATGCATTTTAGATGCTCCATGCACTCAGAAATTATGTACAGTGATTCGTTACCAATCACATACCTGACAGTAACTTGTTGATTTTGGATTCGAACCATATTTGTCAAGTTGTTCATGTTTTCAACTATAATTGACGCACCACTTATCAGCTTCTTCAACTTTGCACAACTTGCGGTTGGAGTTCGTTTCCTTTTTCCCCTATGTCACCAACTTCTATTAACGATTTGGCCTCCACGTCGACTGCACATGCGAGGATCGGATCAGCGAATGGGCACAAACCTAAACTCTCTATAGAATCTGATGAAACCGCAGTAGGTTCATCAATTCTCTCTCTTGGGGTCCAATGATGTTTACCCATTGCTGCAGCTCCTGTGAAGTGTATCTCCATCAAGTTGCGGTGCTCGAAAGTTTTTGTCCTAAACTTCGCACAAGCCTTGTTTGTCTGAAAAAAGTACACAGCTATTGCAAACTAGAATATGGGGATATCAAACAACTAACAAAAAAAAATTCAGCCAAAAAAAATGAGTTACCAATTCCATCTTATCCTACCATGCATCCGACTCCTAAAACAAACTAGTTTCGCTACCAAACCCAAACCCAATCCCAATAATTCCTTTGCTAGCATCTATCAACTTCATCCAAGCAGTCCATTCTTTTTTCAGACTCATATATTTGTTTTTCAATTGTTTCAAACCATGTTTTTTCCCAGTTTTTTTTTTTTTTCAAATTTTTTTGCCAAAGACTTGTACCTAGTTTGGTTCAGCATAAGGAATTGACGATTCCCTTTCAAAATCTCATTGCAAATAAGTTGTAAGAAAATCCTTGTTAATTCACTATCCTAGGATGTTTTGTTCAAAGGTTGTGTTTTGTCAACACTGCTAGACCCTGCCCAACCAATCCCTTTATTTTTGGAAGGAGTACGAGGAGAAGTACGTGTGGAAGCCATTACGACTAACCACGAAGACATGACAAGAAGAAGTAATTTATGGAACAAATTCCACACAACTAAAAATTAAATGCCAATGAATAATATGAACAACATTTGGTCCTCTTGGAAACATAATTGCAAACAAGGTATAACCAATAAACCATGAAATTGAAATGAAGGTATGTGATGTCCCAGGTCTTGGACTTGAATAGTATTGTGTAGTAGGGTAGTGTGTATTACTTTCGGTGTGTTGTTTACCGTATTGGGTCGTTGAGATTTATTTTCTACTCTTACTTAACCTCTTTTAACTTTTTTGGGTTAAAAAGTTTGGGTTTTGGGCATTGGAACTTGTTTTGGAGTACAAAATCAAATTCTGAGTTTTATGGGCAAAACCGCTTATGCGGATCTGGAAACCGTATGAGCGAATCAACACAAGGTTTTTAGAGCCTACTGGAGAGAAAACTGCTCAAGCAGATTTTGGTTCCCACTCGAGTAGATTTTTGGTGAATTTTCTAGACACGTCTCTGGAGCAAACTGCCCGCAAGGCAAAAAAATCCACTCGTGCAGAATTGAAACTGCTCATGCAGATTTTGGCATGTTTGTCTCAAATTTTGTGCTCTTTTCCTCAAAACTAAGGCCAAAAACGTGTTTGACCCACTTTTTCACTCCTCTCTCTCTCTCTCTCTCTCTCTCTCTCTCTATAAACTCATCTGTTCTCTCTCTTCTTTCTACAAACATACCCAAATCCAAACTTCTCTCTAAGATTTAGCTCAAATCTTCAAGAGTTTGAGGGGCTTTTTTCACACCAAATTGAAGAGGGCGACGAGGGTTACGTTTATAACCAATTGGATCAAGTTTTCACCAACTTTGAGTTCTAGGGTTTTCTTCCTCTTCATCTCCCAAGCTTAAGGTATGGATAATCTTTGAGTTATATATATATAATATATATATATATATATTTTTGCAAGATTATGCTTGTTTGAAGTATTTTGTACATGTTTGAGTTATGGTTTGGGTTGATGAACCCTAGATGATGCTAGAAGATGATTTGATATATTTTTCTCAAAACTTTTGAGAGTATGAGCTATGGTCTAAGGTGTGGGTGTTGTTTTGGAAAAATCTTTTAAAAAATGGAATAAAAATCTTGTTTTGGTAGAAACCCTAGAATTTGGGGATTAATGTTGAGATATTGTAAAATTTATGCTTAATAAATTATTATGTGAAGAAATGATGGAGAAATTTCTATGGTTGCATTAAATGAGGAATTTTATAGAGGAAATGAAAATTGTTAACTTTGAAGCTTATTATTGATTTGTCTTGAAAAACCAATGTTTAGAAAATGATGTTTAATATGTGGAGAATACATGTATGTCAATGTTGTTATATTATATCTTGGAAATATATTATGACGTTATATTGATAAGAGATGTAGAAATTTAATCACAATGGAGGATTGTGTGGTGGAATTGAAAATGGAACTTATAAATGCATTGTTTCATTATAGCATTGCCACTCCATTTTATCATTGTTGCGATTGGTTTTAAATCTTGTATTGAAAAAGAATGGTTTTTGAGAAAGGAAATTTTTTCTGAAACAAGATCATTTTGGATTTGTTTTGGGGTAAATACGTTGGTAAGTCCGAATAGGCGGTGTAGTTGGTATTGGTTAAGTTGGCCTGAGTGTCCATGGTGAAAGATCGAAAACAAGCGCGGAGGAGGTACCACGTGCCTTTAGGTTAGCAACTGGTAAAGTGGGGATTGGTAGTGCTTGTTATGCCTACTTGCAGACATCAACCTAGGGATTACTTGAGTCGTATTTACCGCTCCTTCGAATTATATTGAAATTATTGAAATTGTTAAATTTCCAGATTGCATTGTGCATAAAAGTTTCAAAAGATAGAGATATATGTTTTTGAACATGGCATAGAATGTGCATTCATCTTAGGAAATTGTATAAAATGTATATATTTTGTTAAGATTTTCTTATTGGGTTTTGTGCTCACCCTATGGGATTTTATGCAGGAAAGGATGTAGTAATCCCGCCGAGTTAGAGGCATAGAATATATTTTGAGAGCATAAAGCTCTTTTTCTTTTGTTGTAATTATTTTTGACAAGCCAAGGGCTTTGTATGTATGGGTTCGAAAATCATTTTTGTGTAACCGGGCTTAAGTCTTAGAATTTATAGGCCTTGACGGCATTAATTTGTACTTGATTTATTGCACCACATACCATAGATTTATATTCTAAGAGTGTTGAATGTATAATTGCATGTGGAGTATTTTGTAAATCTCTTGAGTTTAATGAATATAAATGTTAGAGATTTGTGATAAGGTTAATGATGAGGTTCTATGTCCCTTGTGCATATTTGCAAGTGAAAGCTATTAATTTAGAAACAAGATTATGTTGGTGGAATATGATGAGTTGTTATATGTTAATTTCTTGGGGGCATACAAGGTATAATTGACCAACACATAAACAATACAAATACATAACTAGTGAACATAACAAACACAACCACTACAGAACCATTGCACAATAATATTCATTAATGTAGCACCGAAGTAATCACAAAAACCATATGACAAATTAAAGTCATTACATGCAAAGGTTTCAACAGTCATGCATGCAAAACGCCAAGTGCATTTACATACGCAACAACAAAATGACTACGACAATACATAACACAGAAACAATGGTTTTTAGAAGATGCAATGAGTGTTAAATGTGTATGACATCATCCCATAAGTGCATGATAATGTCATTAGTGGAGGACGCGTAGTTCATGGTCTGTCTCCTTGGTTCTTCACACTAAGCAATCTAACTCAAATAGGGTTGACGAGTGAAAATGACAAATTTATTAGTCAAATGGTACATATAGAATCAAAATTACAACCGCAAATAAATTGGTTACTCACCACGGGACAGGGACAAGAATAATAAGGACGCCTTGGATTTTTCGAGATCTTCACAACACATTGACCATAGCCACAGGCACACATCTGATGTGGCCATGTAGTAGACGTTGCAATTGGCGTAAAAGAAGCCATACTTTGGTTTTGGACCGTGTCAATGACTACAACAATTACACAAGTCGTAAGGAAGGTTTCGAAAGTTTGTGTGGTTTAACAGATGTCATGTTTTGTTTGGTATAGCAAATATTAATTGTTGTTAACTTTAATGCAATTCGCAATATAGAGAATTGGTTTGGTATGCTATCCATTTTTTAGACGAAAAGTTTACAGACAATCACATTTGGTTCGACACAACGAAAGTACAGCCCTTGTAAATACCACAAAACCATGCCTCTTACAATTGAGGGATACTAACTTTCACAAGTATGAAATAAGTACTTTGCAAAATTTACAAATGCATATAGTAACATAAAACAAATGCTATGTACAAAAAAATCTAGAATATTGCTACGTAGTCCCAGCAAGCATTCACAGCAGGTACCAAAAAAAAAAAAAACAAAGACGTTGTACTTATGAATTAGTAGGTAATGAGTACAGTTAAAAATGGTTTTGTTTCTTGTTTAATAGTAGTTAACGAGTAAAGTTAAATTTAAAATGGTTGCTCATTTCACATAGAATGGAACTGGCTTCCATTTTGTTCAAACTAGTACGACTACAAACACCAAAACATAAACCCAAACGAGCACGTACATTTGCATGGTAAACGTAAAGGTTGATAATGAAAAAAAAATTCCAGTAGGAACTACCGATTTGTTGCCACATTTCCTTTTTCCATAAAATAAAGTATAAAAAATTCCAAAAATTTGAAATGCGTAATCGAACAAATCGCACAAAGCAACACATTACACAGAAAGTCATATGGAAAATGAAAGCGCCATTGTTAAATGATGACAACTACTGCCCTATTGCAACCAATTGCAACAAATTGGAAGTGGGTACGAACTTTCCAACACAAAACCAGAGACAAGCATCTAATACATAATTGGAGGCCAAACTTTGTGGTATGATAATCTGTAATTTGCAAGAAAAAAGGAAAGGTTGCGAACCAAATTTTTTTTTTTTATAGAAGCAACAACTGCGTGGTTGCCACTTTTCATTTTTGCTATACAGAATGAAAAAATAACTGAAAAAACCAAATTGTAGAACAGGGAAAAACCCAACAATTTGTATATAGAAACTCATGTGGGAAATTTCTTTGCAAAAAACAGAGGTTCGGAACATAAATTCTTTGTAGGAGCAACACATAAATTGAATTGAAATTTCGTTATTTGGTACAGAGAGGTAAAAAAAAATTCCATAAATCGGAAATGCAAAAATCAAGCAATCACAAAACCCAATACATTCTTACAGAAATTCATATGTTACACACATTGCAAAATTTGTGGGTAGCAGCTGTCCAACTCTCTGTTTCTAAAATCATGCATAAACAAACTGACAAGTTGATTATACCATCATTGGACACAAGAAACATGGACTATGAACAAAGACACCATAGAATAAACAAGATCGGGTGGAAGCAAAGGAAATCTCCAAAAAAGATAACCAAGTTTTGCCTACCTCACGATCAGTTGAAAGGAGTACACGATGCTTGCGATGTAGGCCTCGATCTGTGCTCCGATTGGCTTTAGATGTGCCCACTCCCCTCTGCTCTTATTCTTCTGCACTCTAGTTCTACTCTTAAGTCGCCTCTTTCTTCGTGTGCCCTAAACCCTAGGTCCTGGAATGGGTTTGTGAGCGATGAATTGAAGGCAATGAAATTGTGGGTAATTTGGTAATTTTAGCATTGCCTGCAGCGGCTGACCAAACACGTACAAGAGGTTTCGGTTGTGGCTAAAATAGCCATTTTTGTCATAAGTACCTAAAATAGCCCGAACTAGGTATGCCAAACGTGGGCACAATGTCACATACCGACTCATTAGGGATGTGAGTTCTACACCAAGCATCTTGCAAGCGCATTTGTTTTTGAGCAGCAAGACAGGCAAGGTAGACCGCTATTGCATTACCTGGGTTGGTCCTTGGGCATAATGCACCGGGGTATGCAATACCACTCGTGGAGTCGACTTCTTAGGAGGATGACAAACGCCCAGTCCGTGACAAGAAGTTGAAGCTTCAAGTTGAGAGAAGAATGAATAGAGTCACCGGCAGCCCCATTCTTTCTCCAACGAACTTCATTTTTTGGAGCCGCCCACTTATCCTCTTTCCTTTCCTCTCTCCCGTCGCCTCAGTTGCCACCAACACCACTTCTGACAACTTCGCTCACCATGGGAAGGGAGACAACACAGCTTCTAAAAACTCTCACGCCACCATAAAAATAAATACATAAATAAATAAGAGAAGAGAAGAAGATTCAAAAACCAAACCCAGATTCAAAACCCCAACAAAACAAAGAGTCCGTCTTATATTTATTATGTATTTGATTATTCAAGGCTTGGAATATAATTAAGAAAAATTGTAATGCCCCAACCTTTCACATGTCATCAATATTGTCCGCTTTGGGCCACGCCCGCACGAATTTGTTCTTCCCAGTGGGTCATCCATCTCAAAACTACACCAACTTAAGCACGCTTAGCTAGGGAGTTCTACTAGGGATTTCACCACTTGGGAAAGGGCCTCGTTGCTATATAAGGGTCCAGGTTTTTACTTTTATAGCCCAAGAACTCCCCCCCATTCTCAGTGTGGGACACTGGGACCTTACAGTCCACTCCCTTTAAGGCTGCACGTCCCCGTGCAGTAGCCTGCCAGCTCATAAGCTCGTCTATATGCACCGAGAGATGCTAGGGGCCTACACTCGGTACTCTGGAGAGTCGGCTCTGATACCATTTTTGTAATGCCCCAACCCTTCATATGTCATCGATATTGTCCGCTTTGGGCCACGCCCGCATGGATTTGTTCTTCACAGTGGGTCACCCATCCCAGAACTACTCCAGCTTAAGTATACTTAATTGGGAAGTTCTACTAGGGATTTCACCACTTGGGAAAAGGCCTCGATGCTATATAAGGGTCCAGATTTTTACTTTTATAACCCAAGAACTCCCCCTCCATTCCCGATGTAGGACACCAGGACCTTACAAAAATAGTTCGAGAGTTGAAAAATTGAAGTTTGAAAAAGATTTCTAGAGTCGATAATGGTTAAAATATATGAAAGTGGAGTGAGAAAGAGTGAGATTTTGGATTGAAAGTGAGATTTGTGTTTAATAAAATACTCAAAGTATCAGCTCATATTGAGATTCGTTCTAGTTTCCCCTCAAGAATTTGGGTCCAACTACAGTACACAAATGGTCGTATTCATGTACCATACATAAATTAATATGAGCCATTGGATCTTCTTTTTTTATCTAGGCTATTGTAGATACCCTATTTTTGACGGCTCTTAAGGCTTGGGCGCCACTGATTGATCACTCAATGATAAATGTGTACACTTGTCAAATGCTTGATTTCTTCAGTAGGAAACCTTAGTTTTGAACCAAACCTTGTGCCTTGTTTTGGACCAAAACAGTGATTTTTCAGGCCTGAGCATCCAGGGACTTGCAGACCCACTAGTGTGGCATGTCGCTTACTGCCGACCACTATTAGTGGCCGGTCGTCCACTAGTGCAAAAAAATAGATATTTTCTGCTAGTGTTGCCCCTCTTTGACAGAACTCGAAGTCATGAAATGACGTGAGTAAATGTCAAAACCCAGAGACTACCCATTTTGACAAGGCCGTAAGACTTAGACAAATAATCAAGACAGAAAACAAAATGGTTGCGCCCGTAGGCTGCCTACGTATCCCTTTGTAAGGAATCAAACCAGCGTAGTTCTGGGGCAAAATGCAAATGATACACAATGTAACAAAACAATGTAATGATATACAATGTAATGAAATAATTAAACCACAAGCAGTGCAAAACCGCACGAATATTATAAAGGGATGGAGATGCAAATCAAACTACATTTTACACAGAAAAGAAGTGGGCACAGCCAAACGATGCCTAACACAGGCTAAGTGCCTACATCCTCAATACTGGCCTTAGTGTAGCATGGATGCTTACACATAACAGAACCATGTTTTAATGTGAAAGGGTGCGAGCACATGCAAAACTATGTGTTTCGTAGAAAGAGAAAGAGTACAAGTAATTAGGTGGTATGATATAAGTGAGGAATGATCTGCTGAGGAAAGATAATGATCCTAAATGCTGAATGCAACAAAATAAAGTACGATGCAGTGGATGCAATGGATGAAGTGGAATAAAAGGCGTAGGTTGAACCACATCTTACCTAGAAAAGGTATGGACACAAAACAGACCACATCTAACACAGAAAAGGTGCCGAAATCCTCATACCACAATTCTTGTAGAATAGTTACGTACATATGCAGAACTATGTTTTAACATGAAAAGTATGGGCACATGCCAAACTAAGCTTAACATGGAAAGGATGCATGATGTAATGGATGTGATAGATATGGTAGATGCATGCGATAGATGCTATATGCAATGCGATAGAAGTAACATATTATAATGGATATGATGATGCAGCTAGGAAGTGATGCTTTAGAAAATACTTTACAGGGGCAATCGACGGTGACTCACCTTATGCTGTTGGGGATCTTCCTCTTCTGTATCTTGCACTTCTGAACCACAGATACTACTTTTCTTCCTGGCCATGTTCGCAACTTTCCCTATTCTCCAACAGGGTGACAGACTAGATTGGTTCAGTATCTAGAATTGAGGCGCATACAAGTTACCTCAACCTATGGGGCTACCATACAGATTTCAAGGCAAGGATACACCCCTAGGTATTTAAACCAGACTTTAGTCTCGGAAATCCTGAACCTTTGCGTTCTAGGCCTCGGCCACTCGAACTCTAGTTTCCACCGTCTCAGTTAATCTCTTAGGAACTCACCGCAAACACAGGCAAGTGGCTATACCAAACCACCGGAAGTCCTTTGGGCACGACAAACACCAAAGGAATTGTACCTTTAGAGGATTTAAGGTCTCCTAGACCAAATAAGTGCACAAGAGTGCGAGTGATACAAAAAAAAAAAGGTGCACAAGATAGTGCGAGTGAGGGTGAATGAATGCACAAAATAGTGCTAAACAAAATGTAATGCACAAAATAGTGCGACGCAAGATGAAATGCACAAGATAGTGCGATAAAATGCACAAGATAGTGCGATGTAATGCACAAAATAGTGTGATGAAATGAACAAGATAGTGCATTGTAGGGTGAAATGCACAAGACAGTATTATGCAATGCACAAAATAGTGCGATGAATGTTTGCACAAGATAATGCGATGAAATGTGAAATGCACAAGACAGTGCTATGCAAGGTGCACAACATAGTGCAAACTCAAGTTGCACAAGACAGTGCTATACAAGGGGCACAAGACAGTGCAAGTAAGGGTGAATGCGCAGGATAGCTGTAGACACCCCATTTTTGACCGTCCTCAAGACTTGGGCGTCATCGTTTGAACACTCGATGGTCATCCATGTTCGTGTTCGTCTTGAGTTCTCGGAGGTTTCGGTCGCGCGCCTTGCCTCAAGACCTCTCGACTTGTTTGTTTTGTGCTTGGTTATACACCAAACACTTTTATTTTTGCTTCTGAGGGCAGGGAATGGCTTGTTGGCCATCTCCACACCTCACCGGCCTTGGCTTGAGGCCACCGGCCCTGTTTTCTTGCTATGGGCCAAATTTTTTGGTCGGTCGGCAGTATTTTTGGTCAGCCGGCCATTTTTGTTGGTCAATCGGCCATATTTTACAGCCGACCCCTTTCTATCTGCTTTATACAGATATTTAGTGCCAGTTGGCACAGCTGGCAAGCACAATTCACCCCCTCCATACATGTGTATGGAGGGATTTGTCTCTTGCTTAGCTTGTTTTGGAAGCTTTGCAAGATTGAAATTCTATAAAGAGGGAGCTTCTCCTCCCTCCTCAGAGGTTCCAGAGGTCTAAAATTAGGGTTAGAAATAGTTGTATCTATCTATCTATATATCTCCCTCTCTTTACATATTTGTGTGTGTATAAGGTTGTTTTGTTCATACTTTTGTACATAAACACCTAGCCTTACACCATCCTCTTGGAGCTAAGGTCCTTGGAGGTTGATTTTGGTGTCCTTGGGTTGCTTTGGACTCAAAAAACCTGCTGGACCATTGTTCTTGAAGAAGGTCTACAAGGGTGAGTGTTCTTGCTTTAGTTTTCCCATTTTTGCACAAGCTTTTAGCCTATTTTGCTTATTGTTTTAAGCTTCAACTATTACTAATAAAAGTTCTAATTTTGTGTGCTTTAGAACTTTGCTTAAGGTCACTTTGAGGTTTGGGGTTGTCTCCTCCCTCCAAGGCCTTGTTAGGCATTGTTTTAGGCCATAAATTTTTGCCATTGTTCTTAGCTTTGCATGACCTCTCTACCACTGAAATCCAGAGGATTTTTAGTGGTGGAGAGGTGGTTTTGGTGTCCTAAATAGGAGAGGGTCATCCCCTCTCCTTGTTATCTTTAATGCTAGCATAAGTGGCTTGTGTTGTAGCATGTGTGCATAGCTTTATTTGGCTCTATTTCAGAGGGTATTCGGTGTTATTTTTCCATGATATAACTCTGTCCAAAGTTGGTTTAGACATGCCATGCATGCTTTGTATACTTGTCTTGTAATTTCATGAAATTTCCCTAATACGCCGTGTGCTTTGAGCTTTGTTTTTAGCATGATTTTGGCTTGACTCCATGAAGTTTTTATGCATGTTTTGGCATGCTTTAGGTCTGATTTTGGTTGTTCGGGTCATCCATGACTTGCTTTGTATAGCTACCATGCAACCTAGCTTGTATGCTTTGAGTGTTGGCTCCTCTACCATACTCTATTTGCATCAATTCAGTGGTTTGGCACCACTTATAATGCCTTTTCAGTCCATATGTTATGCTTGTATGCTTGCATTTATAACTCCTTTAATGCTTTAAAGAGTTAGGGTTGTATGCCTCATGGATGTGTCATTGTGTATGCCATCATGTCTAGGCATTTGGGATGCCATCTAAGTGGGTTTTTGGGCTCATTTTAGCTTGTCATATCTCTGATTTTGGTTGCCTAAATCATGCCATGTTTGGTTGTCTTAGGTGTAGTGTAACACCTTTTTGGTGGCTTTGTATGCCTCATGCCTTGCCCCTTTTGTTTTAGCTTGTTTTAGCTTTGGCCATTGCATGTTTTAGGCTTACTCTGGCATGATTTGGAACTGTTTTGGTCCACTTTGGTTATTTGCTTCATGTGTCACATGATCATGGTTTGAACGCCCTTGGCTAGCCTCAAGTTTTGGACTCCCTTGCACGCTTTACTTGGGTTGTATGATTGGTTTGGCACCATTCTTAACATGATTTCAGAGCTTAGCATGCTTGTCATTTGCCCATATTAGTCTCTTTTAGATGTGTTTAAGAGTTGCCTCTTTTATGCCTTAGATGATAGGCCCTTGTGCATGCATGTTTGCATATCTATTCCATGCTTTTGTGGCATCATATTGGCCACTAATTTGGACTTGTTTGAGAGTTGTCCATATTAGTTTAAGACCATTCTCGCATGTTGTTGCATGCTCGCCTTGCATGTTGTTACATACTCGGCCTATTAACATGTTGTTGCATGTCTAAGTGGTAGTGCATTTGGCATGCATTCTTTTGGTTTTACGTTGTTTAACATGTTGTTACATGTTTGCCTCACATGTTGCTACATGATTGAATGAAGTCACATGTTTGTTTGCATACTTGAATGTCCATGTTGCATCTTGCATGTTAACATACTCATATTGCATTAAATGTGTTGCACACTTGAGCTATTTGCATGTTTGCTTGCTTGCCTAGGTTGCATTGCATTAAGCATGCATTGCTTGCCTCTTGATCAACCATGATAGAGGTTGGGGACCTTTATGTGTTTGTGTGCATTTCATTTGATATTGAAGTTGCACACTTGACTTCTTGACCCATCATGCATTGAAATGCATGATTGGTGGCCCGAGGGTCGAGAACCATACTCCTTTGAGTCTCAAACATGATGAGGAGGGTGGTGGTGCAAACATTGCTTTGAAATGCATTGCCATGTCTTGTCTGTCCTCTGTTGCAGCAAACCAGTATTCTGTAAGAAGAAATGGCCGGCCGACAACTTTCAGTGCCGCCGACTATCAATACCCAGCCGGTGATATAATTTTTGGTCGATGACCATAATTCCATGGCCGGTGGTGTTCTCTCTTGGTCGGTGGCCTTCCATAACTCTTAGGGAGTATTTCAGAAGCAATTTGGAAACTTGTGCAGTCTTCAGAAGAGGAAAACAGTGCAAACAGAGGCAACATGTGACATGGCGGTGGATTTCCGAGCGGAGCTGAGCGTGCATGCATTCGTCCCTCTTCCCGAGGCTGTTTTACTACCTTCAGTAATTTAATTAATTTGTTTAATTAATTAAGGGTCTGTAACATTTTATTAGCTTGTTAGTTAATTAATTTGTATTATTCATTCGGACCCTCCGAGAGAGGGCAATTTTGTAATAAACGTGCGTGCGTGTGATGCATGCCTTCCAACCACCATTTCTTTCTCCCTTTTACTTAACCGCTTATGATGGTTAGTTCTAGGGCACGTTTCAATTAACATCCTTATGCTATGCATGTTTGCATCATTCATCTGTATTGCATGCACCGGGCTCGGCGCATCATACTAACTACAGAGTATTTCAAATTCCAAGTTGAATACGTGTATCGAGTTGTTGCATTTCACATGCCATCCTTAGATTAGTCGAGCCTATTCTAGTTGCATTTTGTATGCGATGCATTAGCCATCTTAACATGGACTTGGATCATACATTTGATTACTAACATGTTCCTTGTTTTGGCTCGGAGTACACTGTGAGTATTTATGCTTTAGCATCTTGGATGTATGTAAGTGTTAACATGACAGCATGTTTACCATGAGGCCATTTGCTTATGTGACATAACTGCCTGAATGCCTGTGGGTGAAGGTTGGATTACTTGAATTGGATCAATTTATTGAAATTCGTGTTTTAGCCTACTCGAGAGTAGCAAACCTCAAACCATTTTTCAAACAAAACGGATATGCGATGCTTTGTTCCAAATTAGGCAATCTAGTCTACACTTGCGTGTTGTGCGCATCACATAGTAAATTCTAGCTAATTAACCGGACTAAGAACACATATGTTTTCAAAACTCGATATCATGCTTAGTACAGGCCGATCTTCCGTATAAGATACATCGTGCTCACGAAGTGACCTTCCCCAATCGTACCCAAGTTCCCGAGCCGAGGCAACTTTGGTAATGACGGACACGTGGCCTTAGGCAACGAGTCAGGGTTTCCTAAATTCTCCCAAAACAAAATATTTAGGTGGCAACTCTGTATCTGGCAAAGTAGTCTATGTTTGACACTTCTTTCTAAAAACCTGTTTTTCAAAACGATTTGCCGGATTTGGACTCCTTGATGATTCATCAGTCTTGCATTTCACTCCACGAGATTAGATACAGGACCGTGACATTGAGTCCGAACTGTAGTAAGCCTAATGAACAAAACGGGATTCTCTCCCGGGACGTTCGGGGACGTCTACAGTTTCTGGCAACTCTGCTGGGGACTTAGAAAACTTGACTCGAACTCATGATATCTTGTTTTGACTACACTTATGTGTTTCTTTGCATTTCATTTGCATTGGTGCGCCTAAGTCATAGTGTTTGCCGTCTGCTATTCCTGAACGGTTTGCCGGAGGCTCGCTTTGAGAAGCGTTCCATAAGGCTAACCGGTTACGGGCTCTGCCACGATGGGAACACAAACCCCGATTGTTACCAGGGCACCCTTTTTGACCATTCGACCTAGTGCCTATTCGGAATCCATAGTGACCATCCCAAACTAGGACATGTTGCTTACCTAGTTATAGGTTGTTTGAAACCGCTGTGTGCGTAGTGAAACCCTAGCTCCTGACAAAATAGGACAGGGAAACCCTACCCCTCCATAGGGGTGTTTTTGGCTCTCACTTGCTTGTTATGTGCTTTTAGAGTTGACCTCTATAGGGAACGCACATATCCGTTTGCAAGTCTGGGCATCAAGCCTGCGGGCATCAGTGTCAATGTTTTGAGAATCAGTAGTATCTGCGGGTATCAGATTCATTTTTGGGGCAGTGGTTTTGGAGAATAGTGATCAGTGATCAAATACAGTTGTTCAATTGTGCTTACGATTGTTTGGGTAAAATTGGACTGAGATGCTGCCTGTTTTCTCTTTTAGGAGGAGGTGGGAGTTTCAGAGATCTGAGTTCAGAATAGCCAGTGTTCTCCTTCGCTGAAGCAAGGCAGATATCTGATTAGTCATGTCACCATTCACATCACCCCCGTTCAGTTCAGCGGATTTATGATGGCACAAAATTCAGAGGAGATTGTGGTTATGGCAGCCGCATTAAACCAAGGGATCATCTTGCAGGGTGAGACCGATGTTGAGGTACCACACCCGCCCAGGTCACCCGCCGCGCGCCCAATCTGGAAACCCCAGTTGTTTCAAGCTCGTGAACCCACCACGTTTGAATTAATGGGAATGATTGGTGACCTCCAGAGATCCATGGTTGATCTAGCCTATGGAATGTCAGCCCCGCCACCAACTGCATCATATGTTGGGAATTTCATGCCGCAAGAGCCCCCGCTACTGGGCAAATTGTAATTGAGCTCAGCCAGCCTGAAGCTGTCTCGAACTTCGGCAATGACGTATCAACGACAACGGGGCTTCGCACTGAAGCAACAACCCAAGCCTCCCACCAAGCTGAGGCTAGTGGAAAGAACAAGATGAAGGCAGATGCAGATCCCTACAAACAACTCCAGCAAGCTGTTGAGGCTCTAAAAGCCGGGGGGTTGAATAAGCAACAAGTACTCGCGGTTTTGGCTAATACTGTGGATGACATCTTCCCCACTTAGATCGAGAGCAGTTCAAGCCAAAGGGAAAATCGAGATAGGGACCGTCGTACCAAAACCATTCCTCTCAACCCTATTCCTACACTTGGAAAAGATCAAAGAGCCAAGGCAGTACCTGCCGATCCTTTTGCTAGTGCGTCCAGCAAAGGTCCACAGACTTCGAAGTATCTGCCTCGAGTGCGCAGGGCTTTTCATACCCTCTACTTGCCTTTGTCCAAGGCTCTTTGAATTCTCACGGAAAAAGGTCATCTCAAACCTCTTGAGCCTCGGCCTCTCCCGAGTAATCTCCGTCTCTCGCATGATGCCACCCAGTACTGTGTACCATTAACAGGCTGGTCACACCACCGATAATTGTTTTCGTCTTTGCCACGAAGTGCAAGACTTGATCGATGATGAGGTCATCCTCCCACCTAGCTCAGCAAAGTCCGTCACTACTGAGTTTGTGGACTTCGAAGATAATACAAGTATGTGATCAGGTGTTGGCCCACTTGTGAGCGGTGCTCGGTTTACTTCAGATGTGGCATATGGCACGCACTGTTTTGAGCATTTGTGAATGCTAGCTTTTGTAGTTTCTGACTCGGGTGTTGAGTTAGTTCTGGGGTTTTATTTTGAGTCTGTCTCGTTGTTTTGAGTCAATCTTTTGATTAAGGGTCTGTCTTGTTGTATCGAGTCAGTCCTGTTGTGCAGAAGTTGGGTGATTCCGGGAGTGTTACCTCGGACATCACTATTTTGTTTTGTGTTCGTCCTTTCTTTTGAGCCTGTTTCTGTCTTGAAGCCAGTTACACCAGAAGATCTGAATGAAACAGCAGTAATTTTCATACTCTCTTGTTTGCTTCTGCCTTGCGCCAGTTGTGCCAGAATCTTGAATGAAACTGCAGTGCATTTCACCTACTCTTCTGTGCCTTTAAATCATTGCATTGACCTAAGTTTTTCAAAACGTTTTTCAAACACTACGGTGAAAACGAAGAGGATGGAATTCCTCGGGATTTGTAAAATTTGATCAAATTGAGAGAAAGAGAGGCATGCTAAGCCCTTAATGAATGAGATCATGTTTGTTAATATGAGTACTGAGAAGGATCCTGACTTGATCCAAATTGGTTCTACAGTGTCTTCAGCACGAGCGATTAGTCGCTTTCTTAAAATTTTTCAAAAAATGTTTTGCGCGGTTCTGCGGAGACTTGTGTGGAATCGCTCTTGAGATTGTGCAGCTTAGGATCGCTCTCAGCCTCGAGACTCGACCCCCTTTTGCTTTCAAACAGTTGAACTTGCGTTCAGAATGTTCAAATGGTCAACCATAGTGTGAGACTTGTATGGCCAGATCAGAAGCACCTCTCGAACAAGGGACAAAAGACGTCAGATAATGCACTCGAAGAGTCCAAGACGAAGATCGGCAAGAATGCCAAATCCCAGAAAGGAGGAAAGAAGAAAGTATTACCGGAGAACAACTGAGTTCCTATCCACAACACTAGGGGCAAATTCAGCCCCTATTGGATGGACTTCTACATCATCAATAAACAGCAGCCATTCTTCTAGATTCAAATGGCTTCGAGATCTCAAAACCATTTGACATGGACAAAGCTACACTTTTACCCTTGAGAGGCTCGTTGTGCCGAAAACCCGGAAGGGCGACCCAAGCAAAAGTTAGGGTAAGAAAAAGAAGAAAAAGAACAAAAAAAGAGAAAGAAAAAATACAAAGAAAAGAAAAATGAAAGATGAAAAGAAAAAAAATGAATGAAAAGAATTGAAAAGAATTGAAAAGAATAAAAACATAGCTCGCAAGGTTGAAAACCCGGAAGGGCGGCCTTGGCAAAAGTTAGAGCGTAAAAGGTGAGGGTTAATACCCGAGTGTCCCTTAACCGGAACTACGTAAGGCTTGATTCCCATGTTTGGGATACGTAGGCAACTTCATCCTGAAGTCCAGCCACAAACACTCCCAAATGGATTGTGTCCATGTGATGGTTTTGATTATCTTTGTTTTCTCTGTACCTAAGAGTTTGGTTGTGATCGTCACTCTGAAGGCTGATTACAATGCGCAGTGGTGCTATCCAAGCAAGGGGCAACTTCCGTTGCTATACAATGCGTTGCAATACCATTCAAACAAGGGGCAACTTTCCATTGCCATTCAGTGTGCTGCGATGCCGTTCAAACAAGGGGCAATTTTTTATTGTTTTAGATCTGAGGTTGTACATCTCAATAGTAGGTTCCGTGCTCATAGAGCAATGGCCGTTTGCAAAAGTAGTTTTTGAGAATTTTTACTGAGGTTGACTAATTTTCTCAAAAATTATTCCATTTTTTCCAAAATCGGACCATTTTCTTAGACCCAAAAAGGAAAATTTTCAGTGCTCACAATCTAACTTGCATGATTTTAAGTCAGAAAATTGAACGAGCATGTTAATCAAACTTTTATATTGATCAAAATTGTTTTAGTAGAAAGCAAAAACAAAAAGGGTCAAAATGATGAACTAGGGGCATAGTTGAGTCAGGCTTCCTATCTTTTCCCCGTTATCCATGCGTTTGCCAGAAAGGGCACTCTACCTGCTAGAAAAGCGCACAGTTGAAGCTAACAACAAAGGGCCGAAAGCTCTCAACATCCTCCGAGCAACGAGGTATCAAGCCAAGTGCGAAGCACGAATTCGAGTGGATCAAGTTACTCCACTCCCTCATCCGGGGCTTTGACTAAATGACACCGGAGGAGATAGTCGTGAGCTAATAGTGTTGGGCATGAACCCACAACCTTTTGTTTATCCATCAAACCACCCAGGAGAGGGATAAAAAATGAGGGATTGAAGAATAGAGAGATGTGCGCTGAGAGAAAAAGCGAGGAAAAGGGCTTTTTCAGAAAAACAAAGCTTGAGGGCTGAGTGATGTGAGAATCACAAATGAGAAAGGGTGAGAAATAATACTCGAAGAAACTGGCTCCTCGTGAATTGAGAGGCCTCTCGCCTTTGTAACACGTCCGAGTGTCGTGTCTTTTGTTTTGTTTGTCTCGATTCTTGTCTTGAGTCGTTTCAAGTGTCTGTGTTTGTCTTTAGATTGTATCCCTTTTGTTTTCTATTGTTGAGTCGTTTTTCGCTGTGTTCAGTCGTAGGCTCAATACCCGAGTGAGAACTCATTTCTCGATTTTCAAAATGAATCGCTTTGTGCTCAGAGTGCTGTGCCATTCTCCACGTTTGTTCTTTCACATTTGGAGCATCTGAGTATGTTTCAATTTCTGCTAATCCCACCTTCGCATCCTGTCTGTTCGGATTGAACTGTTAGAATTAGCTGTATGCCGAGTAAACTGAATGCTGTGTTATGGGCTGTGAATTCAGAATGAGCAATGTTCAGAATGGGTTGTGTATTCAGAATCAACAGTGTCCTGCATGAGTCGTATGATCAAAATGAACAGAGTACTGTGTTGCGAGCTGTGTGCTCAGAACGAACACTCTATATGTTGAACATATTGAGAACTTGTGATTAGTTCCATTTCCAATCCCTTCCGGTGCTGATTTTACAAAGTCACACCGGTATTACTTCAATTTGCTTATCGAGTTGTTGCTCATTTGCTTATCGAGTTGTTACCCATTTTGCTTATCGAGTTGTCGCTCATTTGCTTATCGAGTTGTTACTCATTTGCTTATTGAGTTGTTACTCATTTGATTACCAAGTTGTCGCAATTTTGCTTATCGAGTTGTTGCTCTCTGCTTATCGAGTTGTAAACTTGTTAAGGTCTCATTTTTTCTTATTGAGTTAATTTGTTTTATTTGTTACGTTGGTCTACCTGACCTGGTAGTACATGCATGTTCAAATTTCCATCCGATTACATTGTTATGTGATATGGTATGATACGACGCGATGCGATGCCATATACAAATGCAACACTTTTTCAGCAAAATAGCTTGTTTCATTCCATCTTCCTGTCAAATACATAGTTTTGGGAAAGTAGAACCTGCCTCAAGCAGTACAAAGTGCTCAAACTACTAAAAGGAAAATAAAGCAAAAAAAGAAAAACAGCAAAAGTCTAGATCATTGTCAACTGGTCTCAGGCACGAGAATCTGTCCTCGTCCTCTTCCTGGACGAAGGTCCAGGAGCGTTGTCGCCGTCCCCACCATCTGAGCCCGAGCCCGAGCCCGAATCATCTCCAGTCTCATCCTCCGATGACTCTGCCTCTGCGTCTGTCTCGGACTCATCGTTGTCTGGAATCGGTGCTCGTGAGCTGCTCCCAACATGAGTGCGCCTCACTTTGGTGCGGGGGTGTACTGTGGTCCCTCGCCCTACTCTCCCTTCCCCTCGGGCAGACACAGATGGTCCTGCTGGAGCACCCTCTGCAGCCGATACCTGGAATGGGGGTTGAAAAGGACAAATAGTAGATACATCAGTTATGCTACGAGCAGTATATCAGTGTAGAATGCCGTGTATAAATGCTATGAGCAGTATATCAATGAAGAATGCCGTGTATGAATGCTATGAGCAGTATATCAGTGCAGAATGTCGTGTATGAATGCTATGAGCAGTGTGTCAGTACAGAGTATAGTGACTGAGTGCAGTGTATGAATGCCGTGAGCAATGCTGTGAACAAATCTGTGGGTTACAGTGTATCAATGACCGTGAAGGCCGTGTATCAAGTGCCATGTTGACAGTGTGATGCATCAGATTATGTGTGAAATAGATTATGTACTGTTTGAGATTGTGGTTGAAAGAGCTTACCGAGATACTGTAAATAGCCAACAGGTCAAGGCTCCGCTGTAGCATCCCCATCACGGAAGCAGTCAACTCCAAAGACTGGCGAGTGTACTCGGCGGAAGTCTGCAAAAGTGTTAGAAACATCAGTATTCTGCGGAACATCAAGAAAAATGAAATGAAATGACTGTATAGGATGCAAAATGCAGTAGTATATACTGGAGGCAAGCCGTAGAATCTGACTAGCTTGTGATCAGGCGGAGGGGAAGCGATGGGGATCTGGTAAGTCTCCCCACCCTACCCTCGGCATGGCATCATAGTAGGCAGCTCAGGCCACTCAGCTCCCTGCCCTCTCCGGGACCCACTCCTACCTCGGGCCCAAGGTGCCCGCAATGCTCCTGCTCTCGCAGCTGGCGCCGTTGGTCTCTCTCTCTCAACTCAGCCGGCACCGGTCAGAGGCCGCATGATATAGGCCTGGACGAACTCCGTATAGTCGCCCTCGTCTACAAAGCGCTCATGGCTCCAGCCGATGGTGTAACTCATCATCTCCGCTAAGGTGTATCTCTCAGCGACCCTCGCATGGGTAGGAGGAGGTGCTGGAACCGGCTGCTCCAGCACGCCCAAGGTCTGCCGCAAGAAGCGCTCCCCAAAGTACCAAGCGCGGCAGACAGGGCCCTCTAATAGAACTCTGAATCGGGCCGTCACTCGGGCACCAACATACCGGTCCCGAACTGCATCAAGTAATGGAGCCCAAGGCTGCCAGGTAATCTGCAAATAAAACGCAGTTTGTTACCTACTGATATTGAAAGAACAATGCAAAGCGAAGCTTAAATGAACTATAATAATTGACATACCTCGGCTGCGATGATGGTATCAAAGTAGCGGCGGAAGAAAATGAGGGACTCCTATGGTCTCCGCTTGCACCTCACGTCGAAGCGGTGAGAAAATGGAACGCTAAGGGGCATCTCCTCGTCTGGCACTGGGGCAAGTCTCGGGAAGTAGGCATACACCCACAACTGTACAGTGTGACAGAACGGATATAAGCATGCTTATCAGATGAAGCAGTACGCAGATAAAGCAGAAAGCGGTATATGTAGTGTATTGTGTAGTGTGCGCAGTGTATAGAGTACAGATAATGTAAAACAGAACTGAAAAGACAGAAAAGGGAACATGTACCTCCTAGGCTCGCCAGTAGCCTCCAAGTAACTGCTCGCTAAGGCGGGAAGATGAGCTCATGTACCCATAAAGAGTGGCCAAGCCCGCGCCACCCCAGTCGTAGCGGCGGATCTATGTCACATCCACAAGTGCGCTCAGTAGATAGAGGGCGACGGTGTTCGCCCGATCGGCGAAAAGTGTGGTCCCTAGCAGAAACATGATAAAGCCGTGAGCATACTGCTCCTCCTCCTCCTGGGTAGTAGGTGCCTGGATCCAAAAATGGTCCTCGAACCATGAATATCTCACAAACCCTGCCCGAGCGAGAGGTGGCTGAGCGCCAAGCAGGTATATTTGAGCGGCGTCCCACTCGTCCATGTCTGTATCAAAGGGGATCAGATCACCCCCCACTCCGATGCCTATGAGCATGGAGAAGTTGAAGGGAGTCATCGTCATCTCCCCGGTGGCAGAAAGGTGGAGGGAGTTGGTGGTGTCCCACCACCTCTCCACCAGAGCAGCAAGAAGGGGCCTGCTCGCAGTGAGGTGCGAGAGTCCCATGCAAAAAGTCCCAAATCCGACCCGATCAAGAATGCGACGAACCGCATCGGGCAACTCCATGTACCAACCTCTAGCGGTAACATTCCCATACCCCCGGAAGGCATGGGAATCCCCCTGTGGTCAAAACAAACATTTGCGAAGCAGTGTTACAAATACAGTGTTGAAAGCACTCAGAATTGATGAAAATACAGCGTGTGTGCGCGTGTTTAGATTCAAATAGATATCAGGTGCGAGTGTGCTCGTAGTGAACTACAGCATGTGACATATCAGTGTGTTTAAGTGGTTCAGTGGAAAATACAGCGTGCGTGCGCGTGTTCAGATTCAAACAGATATCGGGTGCAGGTGTGCTCACAGTGAACTACAGCATGTGGTGTATCAGTGTGTTTGAGTGGTTCAGTGGAAAATACAGCGTGTGTACACGTGTTCAGATTAAAACAGATATCAGGTGCGGGTGTGCTCGCAGTGAACTATAGCATGCGATGTATCAGTGTATCCGGGCCAAACATTTAAAGAACAGAATCAACTATTGCAGTTATGTATTCTACTTTGTAGAAAATGAAACAGGGAAGAGTGTACCTCAGAAGCGCCATAGGACAGTGTAGACACCCCATTTTTGATTGCCCTTAAGACTTGGGCACCGCTGATGGTTTACTTGGTGAAGAAAGGTGTGCAGGGCAAAGGTTCAGTTTCTTCGGCAAGGAGAGAGACAAATCTCAACTTCACACCCCATTTTGGACCAAATTTATTTTGGATGGTTTTCAGACCTTAAAACCCTCTCTTTCAAAACTTTTTTGAAATAAAGTTTCTACAATGTTCCGAGGCTCACATTTTGTCAAATGATGCGCTTTTCGATAAACCGAGCAAGGACAAAGTGGAAATGAATGAAAGAGAGATGAAATATTTGAAAAATCTTTCAAAACACCTTGTTTAGGGGTTTAGAGTTGAAGAAAAGAGAAGAAGAGAGAAGAAACCTAGCTGAGGAAGAAGTTGGGTATGAATCGCTAAGAGAGAGTCGAGCGGTCCTTGCCAAATCAAGTTTATCTGTCTATACACTTGGAGTTAAGCTATGAGACCACCATTGTTGGAAAGAAGACTTCCGGGGATTCATTTTGCACTCAAGAATCTCCTCAGGCTGAGTCCGGATGGGGGAGATATGATTGGTTGAAGTTGGGCATCATCCCGGTTGGACCGAAATTGAGCAACCTTCACCAAAACAAGCATAACTTTTTGCAGAGTTGGGATTTTGATGCAAGGCTGGTTCCATTGGAAAGCCTACTTCTGGGGCTTCAATTTGGACACAAGAATGACCTGAAAAGGAGTTCATATGAAGGAGTTATGCCCGTTTGAAGTTGGACCTACAGAGCAAATTTTTCCTGCAGGCCAACCAAACAATGTGCCGATCGACCAGAACAATGTGCCGGCCGACCAAATAAGTAGTAGGCCGACCATTTATAGTAGCCGACTGACCAATTTTGCTGGCCGACGACCTTCCGGCGTATTCTACAGATTGAATGGATGCCAGCTGTGCCAGCTGGAGGGCACAGACTGGATCCTCCATACACGTGTATGGATAATCTTTGCTCTTGGTTTGAAGCTTCTAAGAGAAGCTTTAGTCTCTTGGCTCTATAAAGGAAGGCTTCCCTCTCTATATATCAGGTTCAGAACTTGGCTAGGGCATATAAACATAGATCCCTCTTTGTCCCTCTATATCTCCTCCTTTTTAGCTTCGAAGTGTAAGGTTCTTGGCTCCATTACCCCACACCTCATAACCTAACCTCTCCATCATCCATCCAAGCATCTTGGAGCTTGTTTTCAGAGGCTAAGGGACTGGTTTTTGGGACCAAAGGCTGCTGGAGTTCTTGGCTACAAGGGTAACACACTCATCTCCCTTTTTAAGGCTTATCTTGCTTCATAGCTTAGCCATACTTGAAAGAATTTTCGAGCTTTGCCATAAACTGGAAAAGGTCTTATTTTGAGCTCCTCTTGAATTTTTTTTAAGGATATTTTTCTGTTAGAGGTCATCTACACCCTTGTACGCTTCATCTCCCCTTTAAGGCTTTATTTTGATCCATATCTTAACTATACTTTCAAGCTGATTTAAGCTTAGCTATAAACTGAATAAAGTTTCATATTTTCATGCTTAATATGTTTCATTAAGGTCATTTTTGTGTTGGGGGTCGTCCACCCCCTCTTAGGCCTTGTTTGGCCTCATTTTGAGCCTTCTTTGTTAAGCCTTGGAACTTTTGTGTATTGGCCTTCTCACCACTGAAATACAGGAGATTTTCAGTGGTGGTGAAGAGGTTTTTAGGTCTTGCATAGGGGAGGGACACCCCTCTCCCTTTGTGTCTCTTTAGCTTGCGTTTAAGGCTTATAAAGGTAGCATGCATGCCTAGCTTTGTTTGGCTTTATTTCAGAGGTTATTTGGTGTTTATTTAGCATGTTTTACCTCTGTCCCATGTTGGTTTGTTGACCCCTTGCATGCATAATACACTCGCCTTGTATTCCTCTATTTTCCTTAGAAATGCATATTGCCTTTGGACCATTATGCTTGCATGTTTTGGCTCAGCTTTGTGAAGCTTTAGGTCATGTTTTGCCATGCTTAAGGACTATTTGGTACTGATTTGGTCATATTTTCCATGTTTGATATAGCCACCATGCATTTTGGCTTGAGAGCCTTGGGTGTGTGGGTCACTAGCATGCTTTACTTGGCTTATTCCCATAATTTGGCATCATTTGAGATCATATTTCAGTCCATGTAATGTGGTCTTACACTTGCATTTGGGTCTCTTTCAATGCTTTGAAGTGTTGTAGTTTTGTGCCTCAAGAGTTGGTCATTGTGTTTGCCACCATGTTTAGACATTTGGGATGCCATCTAAGTGGATTTTGGGGCTTATTCTAGCATGCCATAGCTCTTATTTTGTTGGTCTAATATCCATGTTTGTCTTCTTTTAAGTGCGCTTGAAAGTTGGCTTTTATGCCTTAGTCTTAGGCCCATTGGTTTGCATGCTTGTCTTGCATGTTGGCACCATCATTTAGTACCTTTGGCCACTATTTTGGGGTGTGGCTGAGGTTCCTCCGTCCTAGTGTAAGTCCATGCATTTGTGTCTTGTAGTATGATCATCACATTGTATGATTGTTGCATCCTTGTAGTTAATGCATTATTACATGATTATCATTTTGCCTAGTTGTCTATCTAGGTAGGATTGTAGCATTGCATGCTTAGCACATTGCATATTTGCATGTTTGGTTGGTGTTTACATTTGACATGCTTTGCTAGCTTGAGTCATTTTGCATACTCGAGCCATATTGCATACATGCATTACATTTTGCTTGGTTTGGTGTGTCAAACCAAGCACGAGGGATGAGGTGCGTTCGTACTCAAAGTGACGTAACGCGCCTCGATCCTCAGTCACCGACGCCCTTGATCCTTACATGATAGGGCGTGAAGCTTTCATTTGTTTGTTGCATGCATTGACATTGATTTGCTAACTTGGCCTCTTAGGCCATCACGCATCGAAATGTGTAATTGATGACCCAAGGGTCGAGGGCCATGCTCCCTTGAGTCCATTGCATGATAGGGAGTGTGGCCATACTCACATTTGTTTGAAAATTCCATGCCATACACTGCTTGCCCTCTGCTGCTGTCAACTGCAGGATTCTGCAAGAAGCAATGGCCGGCTGGCCACCTACAATGCCGACCGACCGACCATCGGTGGCTGGCCGGTGGTACAACAGTTCGCCGATAAGCCCATCCCCATGGCCGGTGGTGCTTTGAATTGGCCGGTGATATTCCAGAGTGATCAGGAATCAGTTTAGAGGTGCCCCAAGAATTTTCACAGTCCTCAGAGGAGCAGGGCAGTGTTAACAGAGGCAACAATGCTATGGCAGCGAGTTTCCGGGCGAGACGAGTCAAGCATGTATCATTCATGCATCCCGAGACGGTGCTGTGGCCACCTTCTTTCTGCATTTAATTTGTTAATTAATTAGAAATTCTGTAATAATTAATTTAGTATTATTTATTCGGACTGTAATATTTATTCGGACCCTCCGAGTGAGGGCAATTGTGTAATAAGTGTGCGTGAGTGTGTGTATGTCTCCCAACCCCGCGTCTTTCTTCCCTTTTATTTACTAGCTTTCGATGGTTAGTCTAGGGCATGTTTCAATTAGCATACAGTATGATAGCACGTTTGCATCCATTCATTCGTTTTGCATGCACCGGGCTCGGCGCATCATTCTAACTGCATTTGTATTCCAATTCCAAATTGAATATGTGTTAGTTGTAGCATTTCACATGTCATTGTAGATTAGCCGAGCCCATCTTAGTTGCATTTTGCATGTGTTGCATTAGCCATCTTAACATGAACTAGGATCATGCATATGATTACTAACTAGTTTCTGTTTTGGCTCGGAGTACTCGGTAAGTTCTCATGCTTTAGCATCCTTGCATGTGTGTGAGTGTTGCCATGACAGCATACTTACCATGAGGCTAGCTGCTTATGTGATATAACTGCTTGAGTGCCTGTGGATGGAGGTTGAATTACCTAAATTGAAATAATGCACTAAAACTGTGAGTTTTAAGCCCACTAGATAGTGACAAAACCATCTTTTCTAAAGCCCACTTGAGGGTGGCAAAATCTGCATTTTAGCCTACTTGCGAGTAGCAAACCATTTTCAAAACAAACATGAAATGTTTTGTTCTAATTTAGGCGATTTGGTCTATACTTGTTTGCTGTGCGCATAACATAGTAATTCTAGGCTAATAACCGGAATAAGAGCATATAATGTTTTCAAAACAAGATATCATGGTTAGTAGAGGCCGATATTTGATCGGGCGAACGGGGGTGCTCATAGCTGACCTTCCCCAATCGTACCCAAGTTCCCGAGCTGAGGCAACTTTGGCGACGACGGACACGTGGCCTTTGGCACCGAGTCAGGGTTTCCTAAATTCCCCCAAAATAAAATATTAAGGTGGCGACTCTGTATCTGACAAAGCAGTCCATGTTTGGCACTTCTTTTCTAAAAATCTGTTTTCTCAAAATGATATGCCGGATTTGGACTCTTTGGTTCAGATTAAGAACCATGACAATTCGAGTCTGAACTGTAGCATGGGGCTGACGGGCGCGTCTACAGTTTCTGGCGACTCTGCTGGGGATAATAGAGAACTTGATTCGAACTCATGATATCTTGTTTTGACTGCACTTATGTGTTTTTTTGCATTGCATGTGCATTGGTGTGCCTAGGACACCGTGTTTGCCATCTGCCATTCCTGAACGGTTTGCCGGAGGCTTGTCTTGTCAAGGCATGACCATAAGGCTGATCGGTTATGGGCTCTAACAGTATGGGAACACAAACCCTGGTTTTTACCGGGGCACCCTTTTTGACCATTCGACCTAGTGCATATTTGGAAACCATAGTGACCATTCCAAGCTAGGACAGGTTGCTTACCCGATTATAGGTTGTTTGAAACCGCTACGTGCGTAGTGAAACTCTAGCTCCTGACAAAATAGGACAGGGAAACCTTACCCCAACATAGGAGTGTTTTGGCTCTCACTTGTTTGTTATGTGCTTTAGAGTTGGCCTCTACAGGGAATGCATGTATCAGTTTGCAAGTTTGGGTATTAGGCCTGTGGGCATCAGCATTAGTATTTTGGGGGGGATCAATTTTACCTGAGGGTATCGGTTTACAGGCAGAATTTGGGGCAGAATTCAGTAATGAGTCAAATCTGTTTTGGCGAAATTGGGCTGAGATGCTGTCTATTTTCTCTTTTGCTAGGTAGTCTGGGAACCATAGCTTCAGAAGGCTCCAATATCCCCCGGGTACATTGGACTAGTGCTAATAGACTTTGTTAGGTTAGAAATTCAATTCAAGGGCAACCAGTGTTCTTTCGCTGAGGCAAGGCAAAGAAAGGCCAGTCAGGGCTCACCGGTTCATCTGATCCGTCAGTCGCCAGCCACATCACCTTTGTTCAGACTCAGCAGACCATGATGGCATAGGGTTTGGAAGAATTTGTGGCCATGATAGCAGCATTAAATCAGGGAACTGCCATGCAGGTTGAGACCAGTATTGAAATGCAGCGTCCATCTGGGGTATCTGCCTCACATCCAGCTTTGGGACCCCAGCCAAACTTTGACCCACTTCTGCTAGTTGAAGATTTGCAGTGTCTGAATCCTCGAGAAAGGTTGACTCAAGCTTAGGTTCTTAGACCCCTGGTGCAGCCTAATGAGAGGCTTTATTCCCTTGATGTTAATGAGCTCAATCCAACTGCAGTGAAGATTGCGAACCTTGAGAAGCAATTCAAAAAGGCACAGGGCCTTAACTCCATTCCCGACATTGAGGATGGCCACACCGAGGTTGCCGTTCGGCTCCCAGACAGATTCAAAATGCCATATATTGACCGTTTCGACGGGTTTGGAGATCCAATGGTACATATCCGACTTTTCTTGGATGTCTTAAAGCCGATGGGACTGACTAAGCCACAGAAACTCTCTCTGTATGGAAGAACCCTGTCGGGTCTTACGCAACCACTTGGTACGCTAAGTTGGAAGATAAAGTGAAGCAAGATTGGGAAGAATTGGCTGAGGCCTTTGTCGATCAGTATTCCTACAATACCCAAGTCAAATGACCATGCAAGAGCTGAAACAACCCGCTAGAAACCCAACAGAGCCTTTTGTGGAATTTGTTGCAAGATGGAGAGCAAAGGCAACACAGATGACAGATCGGCCTTCCGAGAGGGATCAAGTGCAGATGATGGTGCGAACCTCGAGCATGATATGTTGCAAAAGTTGATAGTCGCTCCACTATTCACTTTCAAAAGTTTGCATGAACTGGGGGTTCAGGTCGAGAATGCATTCAACAGTGGGATCATTCCTAGAACAAGTGAACCGACAAGGAGGGCCGATTGCAGGAAGCACCAATGTTGGTAGTAGCACTATTCCCAACCCACGAAATCAATACAGTCCCACAGCCGACCCTTTTGCCAATCCAAGCCTACAAACCGGCCGGCCAGCCCGAGCTCAAGGCAGAACTTTCACCCTCTCTATATGAGCCTGACTAGCGCACTAAAAGTCTGATGGAAAGAGGGCATCTCAAACCCCTCGATCCTCACCTTTTCCTAACCACTCCCAACAGACATAACCCCTCCAAGTACTGTGTGTACCATCAGCAGCGCGGTCATGCACCGACCATTGCTACCGCCTTCGTCATGAGGTCCAAAATCTCATCGACAACCGGACGATAGCTCCACCTTCAGCCCCAAATGACCAAGTACCTCATCCACATCTCAACTTAATCCACACACTGGCCGTCCTTACGACCCCGCATATACATCACCCCAGCCATTACCAAACCGGAGGTGTTCATTCCAGTCAGCATGGACTTATGCATGATGGATGCACCCGGACCCCAATCATCTCAACCCTTGAGCCCACTACTTCTGAGCTTGATGAGAAGATCGAAGATCTTCAGAAGAACTGTGGCAGATTTAACCTTTGGGGTTTGGCCCCATCATCGACCCATCACGTACCAGGGAGTTCATGTTAAAGTGCTCCCAACCTGGGACGGGTTGCATTGGAAGAAGGCCAATCCCTTGGCAAAGTGGAGGCAAGTGGGTAAGAACAAGGTAGGGGCAGGCATTGGTCCCCATGAACACCTTCAGTGGGATATTGAGGCTTTGAAAGCCGAAGGGCTGAACAAACAACAAGTACTCGCAGTTGTTGCAAAAACTGTGGACGACACTTTCGCCACTCAGAATGAGAGTAGTCTGAATCAAGGGGCAAGCCGGGAGAAGGGTCGTTGCACCAGGAATGTCCCTTTCAGCTCTAATCCCGTGCTCAGAAGAGATTAGTAAACCCAGTCAGCGCCTGTCAATCCCTTTGCTGGCATGTCCAGCAAAACTCCACAAACCTCAAAACACCCACCTCGGAAGTACTGCGCCTTTCATCAACAAACTGGTCATGGCACTGATAGTTGTTACCGTCTCCGCCATGAAATACAAGATCTGATTGACAATGGAATCATCATCGCGCTGGGTCCTGCAAAGTTTATCGGCATCGGGTCAGTGAACTTGGGGGATAATATGAATATGTGATCGGGGGATGAACCAACTGCGGGTGGCGCTCGACTTACTCCAGATGTGGCGTATGGCACGCACTGTTTTGAGCATTTGCGAATGCTATTTTCTGACTTGGGTATTTAGGCCAGTTTTTGTTGTGTTGTTTTGGGTCTGTCTCTTTGTTTTGAGTCAATCTTTTTGTTTCGAGTCTGTCTTGTTGTATCGAGTCAGTCCTATTTTGTTAGAGTCAGGTGATTCCAGGGGTGTTACCTCGAGCATCACTATTTTGTTTTGTGTCTGTCTTTTCACTTTCTTTTGAGTCTGTTTCTGCCATGGAGCCAATTACACCAACAGTTATGAATGAAACAGCAGTGGTTTTTCATGCTTTTGTGCTTGCTTCTGCCTTGTGCCAGTTGTGCCAGAAAGTTTAAATGAAACGGCAGTACTTTTTGCCTACTCTTCTGCACCCCAAAATCATTGCATTGACCTAAGTTTTTCAAAACTTTTTGAACACTGCGGTGAAAACGAAGAGGAAGGAATTCCTCGGGTTTTGCAAAAATTTGATCATTTGATAGAAAGAGAGGCATGCTAAGCCTTTAATGATTGAGATCATGCTTGTTAATGTGATTACTGAGAAGGATCCTGGCTTGATCCAGATTGGTCCCACACTGTCTTCAGCGCGAGCGACTAGTCGCTTTCTTAAAAGATTTCAAAAAAATGTTTTGCGCGATCCTGCAAAGACCTGTGTGGAATCGTTCTTGAGATTGTGTAGCCTAGGATCGCTCTCAGCCTCGAGACTCGACCCCTCATTTTCAAACCTTGGACTTAAATTCAGAATGGTCAATGGTCAACCATCAAAGGAGGCCTGTGTGGCCATATTTGAAGCAACCCTCGAACTAGGGGCAAGAAAAGTCAGATCAAGGAGATCAGATGTCGCGAAAAGAAGCTTGCAAGGCTATATCAGAAGTATTCCTAGAACTAGGGGCAAAAATGCCAGATGTGCTCGAAGAGCCGAAGATGGATCATCCTGCAAATCAATGAAGACTGGCAAGAGTGCCAAACCCCAGAAGAGAAGAAAGAAGAAAGTATTGCTGAAGAACAACTGAGTTCCTAGCCACAACACTAGGGGCAAATCCAGCCCCCATGGGATGGACTCCTGCATTGTCAGCGAACAACAATCACTTTCCTAGATTCAGACGGATTCGAGATCTCAGAACCATTTGACATGGACCAAGCTACACTTTTACCCTTGAGAGGCTCGCTGGGCCGAAAATGAAAAATCAAGTTCTATTGTTCTTCCCTTTTAATATTTTTAATTTAAAGTTTTTTTTTGTGTTATTATTTTTAGAGAAAACAAATACGTCTAATAGAAAATATGAAAAAATTGAGGAAAATGAAAAGAAAAAAAAAAGAAAAGAAATGAAAAGAAAAGAAAAATAGAGCTCGCAAGGTTGAAAACCCAGAAGGGCGGCCTTGACAAAAGTTAGAGCGTAAAAGGAGAGGTTAATACCCGAGTGTACCTTAACCCCGAACTACGTAAGGCTTGATTTCCATCTTTGGGATACGTAGGCAACTTCATTCCGAAGTCCAGCCGTAAAAAACTTCAAAATCAACTGTGTCCATGTAATGGTTTTGATCATCTTTGCCTTCTCTGTATCTGAGAGTTCGGTTGTCATCGTCACTCTGAGGACTGATTATAATGCGCTGCGATGCTATCCAAACAAGGGGCAACTTTCCGTTGCCATGCAGTGTGCCGTGGTGCCATTCAAACAAGGGGCAACTTTCCGTTGCCGTGCAACTCTCTTCAAGCAAGGGGCAATTTTCCTTCGGATCTGAGGTTGTGCATCTCAAGAGTAGGTTCCGTGCTTGTTGAGCATTGGCTGTTTGCAAAAATAGTTTTTGAGAATTTTTACAGAGGTTGACTGATTTTCTCGAAAAGTATTCCATTTTTCAAAACTGGACCATTTCTTGGATCCAAAAAAGGAAAATTTTCAGTGCTCATAGCCGGACTTGCATGATTTTAAATCAGAAAATTGAACAAGCATGTTAATCTAACTCTCATATTGGTCAAAATTGTTTTAGTAGAAAGCCAAAACAAAAAATGGTCAACATGATGAACTAGAGGCACAGTTGAGTCAGGTGTTCTGTCTTTTCCCCATTGATAACATGCTTGCCAAGAAAGGCACCATACCTACCGGAAAAAGGCACCACTAAAGCTAACCGCAAAAGGGCAGAAAGCTCTCACATCCTCCAAGCAACGAGGTATCAAGCCAAGTGCGAAGCACGAACCGAAATGGGACAAGATATCCCATTCCCTCATCTGGGCAGATCTGATCACGTCCAAACTCCCCAGCAGAGCATCGTTAACCGATGTCAGCTGCAGATTTGCTACACACCCAATTGTAGCGCAGCCCCTCTGTGGAAGAAACTCACTGTTGTGAACAAGAAGAAGAATCTAGCGGAATGCTAGGGGCAAGACGTAACTTTCTATTTATCCACCAACCACCCAGGGGAGGGATAAAAAATGAGAGATTGAAGAATAGAGAGATGTGCGTTCAGAGAAAAAGTGAGAAAATGGGGTTTTTTTTTTTTTTTTTTTTCCAGAAAAACAGAGATTGAGTGCCAGAGTGATGTGAGAATCACAAATGAGAAAAGGGTGGGAAACACTACCCGGAGAAACTGGCTCCTCGCGAACTGAGAGGTCTCTTGTCTTTGTAACACGTCTGTGTGTTGTGTCTTTTGTTTTGTTTACCTCAACTTTTGTTTTGAGTCTTTTTCGAGTGTTACTCGATGTATTTAGGTCGTGTACCTTTTGTTGAGTCATAATATGCTGTGTTCAGTTGTAGGCTCAATACCTGGTTGAGAACCCTTTTCTCATTTTCAAAAAAATCGTTTTGTGCTCAGAGTGCTGTGCCATTCTGCACATTTATGCAAAACTAGATTCTTTCTTTCATAAACCGCAAGGTTCAACCCAGGTCATGAGAGAATAGTAGAACAAGGACCTATCTGAAGCTATATAGGTTCCGGACTGCAAAGCAAAAGAAAAGAAGGAAAATTTGGAGCATCTTAGTCTGTTTTAACTTCGGCAAATTCCGAGACTGCACTCCAGGTGCACCTTCTCAGGCCTCGCCATTTCTCTGGAGTATGAGTGTATCTCGACCCCAAGTGTAAGCCTGCTTCAAGTCAGAATGGCAGTCCAAGCAGCACCCGAGGGTTTCACATGCAGATGTTATCTCTCGCCAATATAAACAGGGTGTCCCATTTTGAGCTGAGCATATTGCCAAGTCCTCCGAAAGGTAAATCGGAGGCACCAGGGTACATGTTTGATGCCCTTCCATTGCATAGAATGTGCACTTTCATATACACTTCTGTTACATGCGTGCCGCGCATTGTTATGATTCATGCATAGAATATGCTTGCTTTCGATTCTGCATAGAATATGCTTTCAATATTGCATAGAATATGCTCCTATTTCTTGCATAAAAAATGCTCATATCTTTTGCATAGAAAATGCACTATTCCATACTTGCATAGAAAATGCACCTCATTTGCATAGAACATGCATTCACTCGCACTGTCTTGTGCACTTACACTTTGTATCTCACTAGCACTGTCTTGTGCATCTTGTGGTTGTATCTCACTCGCACTATTTTGTGCATTGCATATTAATCGCACTGTTTAGCATATCGCACTGTTTAGTGCATTTCAAATCAATCGCGCTGTTTAGCGTATCGCACTTTCTTGTGCATTTCAAATCACTCGCATTGTTTAGCGTATCGCACTGTCTTGTGCATTTCAAAATCAATCGCGCTGTTTAGTGTATCGCACTTTCTTGTGCATTTCAAATCACTCGCATTGTTTAGCGTATTGCACTGTCTTGTGCATTTCAAAATCAATCGCGCTGTTTAGTGTATCGCACTTTCTTGTGCATTTCAAATCACTCGCGTTGTTTAGCGTATTGCACTGTCTTGTGCATTTCAAAATCAATCGCGCTGTTTAGCGTATCGCACTTTCTTGTGCATTTCAAATCACTCGCGCTGTTTAGCGTATCGCACTGTCTTGTGCATTTCAAATCACTCGCGCTTTCTTGCGCATCGCACTATTTTGTGCAGTTTATCACTCGCGCTTTCTTGCGCATCGTACTATTTTGTGCAGTTTATCACTCGCGCTTTCTTGCGCATCGCACTGTTTTGTCCAGTTTATCACTCGCGCTCTCTTGCGCATCGCACTATTTTGTGCAGTTTACACTCGCGCTTTCTTACGCATCGCACTATCTTGTGCATTTCATTACATGTTCTCTCTCATCTTGCATAGAAAATGCTTGTAGCACTTGTCAGTGCATTGCATCGCACTGTTTTGTGCACCTTACTTGCATTTGGCATGCATCTTATCACGCTATCTTGCGCATCGCACTGTTTTGTGCACCTTACTTGCATTTTGCATGCATTTTATCACGCTTTCTTGCGCACCTAACCTGTACTTGTTAGTACATTGCATCACACTGTTTCGTGCATCTTCTTAGCACTGTTTTGTGCATTCACTCTTCACTCGCACTTTCTTGTGCACTCTCTGGTCTAGGAGACCTTAAATCCTCTAAAGGTGCAATTCCTTTGGTGTTTGTCATGCCCGAACAACTTCAGGTGGTCTGGTATAGCCACCTGCCTATGTTTGCGGTGAGTTCCTAGGAGACCAACTGAGACGGTGGAAACTAGAGTTTGAATGGCTCATGCCTAGAACACAAAGGTTCGGGATTTCCGAGACTAAAGTCTGGTTTAAATACCCAGTGGTATATCCTCGGTTTAAAATTTGTATGGCAGCCCTATAGATTGAGATAGCATCTGTATGCACCTCAATTCTGGATACTGATCCAACCTAGTCCGTCACCCTGTTGGAGAATAGGGAAAGCTGCGGCCACAGCCAAGGAGAAAAGTAGTACCTGTAGTTTAACCAAGAAGAAGGGAAAGGTCCCCAGTAGCATGAGGTAGGTCATTGCCAATTGCCCCTGTAAGTTACCTTCACTTTCTAGCTATTACATTGCATTTTTTTTTTTTTACATTACATTGCATGGCATAAATCCCCAACTACCAAACCGGCTTCGCGTAGCGTATAAGTCAAATTTTCAAACCGGCTTCGCGTAGCGTATAAGTCCAATTTTCAAACCGGCTTCGCATAGCATATAAGTCCAATTTTCAAACCGGCTTCGCGTAGCGTATAAGTCCAATTATCAAAGTCTTCCTGCATATCATTTGCATCCTGCCCCTGAACTACGCTGGTTTGATTCCTTGTAAAGGGATACGTAGGCAGCCTACGGGCACAACCATTTATTTATCGGTTTTTTGTTTGTTTGTCTAAGTCTTCGGCCTTGTCAAAAATGGGTCATCTCTAGGCTTTGACATTCACTCACGTCACTTCTTGACTTCCGAGTTCTATCAAAGAGGGGCAACTGTAGACACCCCATTTTTGACCGCCCTTAAGACTTGGGCACCACTGATGGTTTACTTGGTGAAGAAAAGTATGCAGAGCAAATGTTCAGTTTCTTCGGCAAGGAGAGAGACAAATCTCAACTTCACACCCCATTTTAGACCAAAGTTATTTTGGATGGTTTTTAGACCTTAAAACCCTCTCTTTCAAAACTTTTTTGAAATAAAATTTCTACAATGTTCCGAGGCTCACATTTTGTCAAATGATGCGCTTTTCGATAAATCGAGCAAGGACAAAGTGGAAATGAATGAAAGAGAGATGAAATCTTTGAAAAATCTTTCAAAACACCTTGTTTAGGGGTTTAGAGTTGAAGAAAAGAGGAGAAGAGAGAAGAAACCTAGCTGAGGAAGAAGTTGGGTATGAATCGCTAAGAGAGAGTCGAGCGGTTCTTGCCAAATCAGGTTTATCTGTCCGTGCACTTGTAGTTAAGCTATGAGACCACCATTGTTGGAAAGAAGACTTCCGGGGCTTCATTTTGCACTCAAGAATCTCCTCAGACCAAGTCCGGATGGGGGAGATATGATTGGTTGAAGTTGGGCATCATCCCGGTTGGACCGAAATTGAGCAACCTTCACCAAAACAAGCATAACTTTTTACAGAGTTGGAATTTTGATGCAAGGCTGGTTCCATTGGAAAGCCTACTTCCGGGGCTTCAATTTGGACACAAGCATGACCTGAAAAGGAGTTCATATGAAGGAGTTATGCCCGTTTGAAGTTGGACCTGCAGAGCAGATTTTTCCTGCCGGCCAACCAAACAATGTGCCGACCGACCAGAACAATGTGCTGGCCGACGACCTTTCGGCATATTCGACAGATTAAATGGATGCCAGCTGTGCCAGCTGGAGGGCAAAGACTGGATCCTCCATACACGTGTATGGAGAATCTTTGCTCTTGGTTTGAAGCTTCTAAGAGAAGCTTTAGTCTCTTGGCTCTATAAAGGAAGGCTCCCCTCTCCATATATCAGGTTCAGAACTTGGCTAGGGCATATACACATAGATCCCTCTTTGTCCCTCTATATCTCCTCTATTTTAGCTTCAATGTGTAAGGTTCTTGGCTCCATTACCCCACACCTCATAACCTAACCTCTCCATCATCCATCCAAGCATCTTGGAGCTTGTTTTCAAAGGCTAAGGGACTGGTTTTTGGGACCAAAGGCTGCTGGAGTTCTTGGCTACAAGGGTAACACACTCATCTCCCTTTTTAAGGCTTATCTTGCTTCATAGCTTAGCCATACTTGAAAGAATTTTTGAGCTTTGTCATAAACTGGAAAAGGTCTTATTTTGAGCTCCTCTTTATTGAAAAAAAATGGATGGGAATAGTTATAAAATGAAATTCTCTTAACGTAAGACAAAGTATGATAGTACCCATATCGTGGGTTAAAATCATAGGTGGGTTGAAAAAAGAGGAGACGAGTCAAGAGATAAACTTTTAAATGAAATCGTTCTGTCGCTTCATATACTATCTTTCTGAAGTGTTGAACATCAACTATTATACCATGTATGGGGTCATGTATTGGATTTAGAGGAGGGTTGTCAACAAACTTAGCCTTCCAAGTTAACCTTG
>NW_021024849.1:2064054-2172450 GCF_004153795.1 Camellia sinensis
TCAATTCTGGATACTGATCCAACCTAGATCCGTCACCCTGTTGGAGAATAGGGAAAGCTGCGGGCCACAGCCAAAGGAGAAAAGTAATACCTGTAGTTTAACCAAGAAGAAGGGAAAGGTCCCCTAGTAGCATGAGGTAGGTCATTGCCAATTGCCCCTGTTAAGTTACCTTCACTTCTAGCTATTACATTGCATTTTTTTTTTTTACATTACATTGCGGATGGCATAAATCCCCAACTACCAAACCGGCTTCGCGTAGCGTATAAGTCAAATTTTCAAACCGGCTTCGCGTAGCGTATAAGTCCAATTTTCAAACCGGCTTCGCATAGCATATAAGTCCAATTTTCAAAACCGGCTTCGCTAGCTATAAAGCTCCAATTACAAAGTCTTCCTGCATATCATTTGCATCCTGCCCCTGAACTACGCCTGGTTGATTTTCCTTGTAAAGACGATACGTAGGCCAGCCTACCGGCCACAAACCATTTATTTATCGTTTTTTGTTTGTTTGTCTAAGTCTTCGGCCTTGTCAAAAATGGGTCATCTCTAGGCTTTGACATTCACTCACGTCACTTCTTGACTTCGAGTTCTATTCAAAGAGGGGCAACTGTAGACACCCCATTTTGACCGCCCTTAAGACTTGGGCCACCACTGATGGTTTACTTGGTGAGAAGAAAAGTATGCAGAGCAAATGTTCAGTTTCTTCGGCAAGGAGAGAGACAAATCTCACATCACAACCCCATTTTAGACCAAAGTTTATTTTGGATGGTTTTTTAGACCTTAAAACCCTCTCTTTCAAAACTTTTTTGAAATAAAATTTCTACAATGTTCCGAGGCCTCACATTTTGTCAAATGATGCGCTTTCGATAAATCGAGCAAGGACAAAGTGGAAATGAATGAAAGAGAGATGATAATCTTTGAAAAATCTTTTCAAAACACCTTGTTTAGGGGTTTAGAGTGGAAGAAAAAGAGGAGAAGAGAGAAGAAACCTAGCTGAGGAAGAAGTTGGGTATGAACGCTAAGAGAGAGTCGAGCCGGTTCTTGCCAAATCAGGTTTATCTGTCCGTGCACTTGTAGTTAAGCTATGAGACCACCATTGTTGGAAAGAAGACTTCCGGGGCTTCATTTTGCACTCAAGAATCTCCTCAGACCAAGTCCGGATGGGGGAGATATGATTGGTTGAAGTTGTGGGCATCATCCCGGTTGGACCGAAATTGAGCAACCTTCACCAAAACAAGCATAACTTTTTACAGAGTTGGAATTTTGATGCAAGGCTGGTTCCATTGGAAAGCCTACTTCCGGGCTTCAATTTGGACACAAGCATGACCTGAAAAGGAGTTCATATGAAGGAGTTATGCCCGTTTGAAGTTGACCTGCAGAGCAGATTTTTTCCTGCGGCCAACCAAACAATGTGCCGACCGACCAGAACAATGTGCTGGCCGACGACCTTTCGGCATATTCGACAGATTAAATGGATGCCAGCTGTGCCAGCTGGAGGGCAAGACTGGATCCTCCATACACGTGTATGGAGAATCTTTGCTCTTGGTTTGAAGCTTCTAAGAGAAGCTTTAGTCTCTTGGCTCTATAAAGGAAGGCTCCCCTCTCCAATTATATCAGGTTCAGAACTTGGCTAGGGCATATACACATAGATCCCTCTTTGTCCCTCTATATCTCCTCATTTTAGCTTCAATGTGTAAGGTTCTTGGCTCCATTACCCCACACCTCATAACCTAACCTCTCCATCATCCATCCAAGCATCTTGAGCTTGTTTTCAAAGCTAAGGGACTGGTTTTTGGGACCAAAGGCTGCTGGAGTTCTTGGCTACAAGAGGTAACACACTCATCTCCCTTTTTAAAGCTTTATCTTGCTTCATAGCTTAGCCATACTTGAAAGAAATTTTTGAGCTTTGTCATAAACTGGAAAAGGTCTTATTTTGAGCTCCTCTTGAAGTTTATTTAAGGATATTTTTCTGTTAAGGGTCATCTACACCCTTGTATGCTTCATCCCCCTTTTAAGGCTTTATTTTGATCCATATCTTAACCATACTTCAAGCTGGATTTAAGCTTATCTATAAACTGAAAAAAAGTTTCATATTTTCATGCTTAATATTTTCTATTAAGGTCATTTTGTGTTGGGGGTCGTCCACCCCCTCTTTAGGCCTTGTTTTGGCCTCATTTTGAGCCTTCTTTGTTAAGCCTTGGAACTTTTGTGTATTGGCCTTCTCACCACTGAAATACAGGAGATTTTCAGTGGTGGTGAAGAGGGTTTTTTAGGTCTTGCATAGTATAGGGGAGGGACACCCCTCTTCCTTTGTGTCTCTTTAGCTTGTGTTTAAGGCTTATAAAGGTAGCATGCGTGCCTAGCTTTGTTTGGCTTTATTTCAGAGGTTATTTGGTGTTTATTTAGCATGTTTTACCTCTGTCCCATGTTGGTTTGTTGACCCCTTGCATCCATAATACACTTTCCTTGAATTCTTCTATTTTGCTTAGAAATGCATATTGCCTTTGGGCCATCATGCTTGCATGTTTTGGCTCAGCTTTGTGAAGCTTTAGGTCATGTTTTGCCATGGTTAAGGAGTTTTTGGTACTGATTTGGTCATATTTTCCATGTTTGATATAGCCACTATGCATTTTGGTTTGAGAGCCTTGGGTGTGTGGGTCACTAGCATGCTTTACTTGGCTTATTCCCATAATTTGGCATCATTTGAGATCATATTTCAGTCCATGTAATGTGGTCTTACACTTGCATTTGGCTCTCTTTCAATGCTTTGAAGTGTTGTAGTTTTGTGCCTCAAGAGTTGGTCATTGTGTTTGCCACCATGTTTAGACATTTGGGATGCCATCTAAGTGGGTTTTGGGGCTCATTCTAGCATGCCATAGCTCTTATTTTGTTGGTCTAATGCCCATGTTTGTCTTCTTTTAAGTGCGCTTGAAAGTTGGCTTTTATGCCTTAGTCTTAGGCCCATTGGTTTGCATGCTTGTCTTGCATGTTGGCACCATCATTTTAGTACCTTTGGCCACTGTTTTAGGGTGTGGCTGAGGTTCCTCCGTCCTAGTGTAAGTCCATGCATTTGTGTCTTGTAGTATGATCATTACATTGCATGATTGTTGCATCCTTGTAGTTAATGCATTATTACATGATTATCATTTTGCCTAGTTGTCTATCTAGGTAGGATTGTAGCATTGCATGCTTAGCACATTGCATATTTGCACGTTTGGTTGGTGTTTACATTTGACATGCTTTGCTAGCTTGAGTCATTTTGCATATTCGAGCCATATTGCATACATGCATTACATTTTGCTTGGTTTGGGGTGTCAAACCAAGCACGAGGGATGAGGTGCGTTCGTACTCAAAGTGACGTAACGCGCCTCGACCCTCGGTCGCCGACGCCCTTGATCCCTACATGATAGGGCGTGAAGCTTTCATTTGTTTGTTGCATGCATTGACATTGATTTGCTAACTTGGCCTCTTAGGCCATCACGCATCGAAATGTGCAATTGATGACCCGAGGGTCGAGGGCCATGCTCCCTTGAGTCCATTGCATGATAGGGAGTGTGGCCATGCTCACATTTACTTGAAAATTCCATGCCATACACTGCTTGCCCTCTGCTGCTGTCAACTGCAGGATTCTGCAGGAAGCTATGGCCGGCCGGCCACCTACAATGCCGACCGACCACCAGTGGCTGGCCGGTGGTACAACAGTTAGCCGATATGCCCATCCCCATGGCTGGTGGTGCTTGTAATTGGCCGGTGATATTCCAGAGTGATCAGGAATTAGTTCAGAGGTGCCCCACGAATTTTCACAGTCCTCAGAGGAGCAGGGCAGTGTTAACAGAGGCAACAATGCTATGGCAGCGAGTTTCCGGGCAAGACGAGTCAAGCATGTATCATTCACGCATCCCGTGACGGGACTGTGGCCACCTTCTTTCTGCATTTAATTTGTTAATTAATTAGAAATTCTATAATAATTAATTTAGTATTATTTATTCGGACTGTAATATTTATTCGGACCCTCCGAGTGAGGGCAATTGTGTAATAAGTGTGCGTGAGTGTGTGTATGTCTCCCAACCCCACGTCTTTCTTCCCTTTTATTTACTAGCTTTCGATGGTTAGTCTAGGGCATGTTTCAATTAGCATACAGTATGATAGCACATTTGCATCTATTCATTCGTTTTGCATGCACCGGGCTCGACGCATCATTCTAACTGCATTTGTATTCCAATTCCAAATTGAATATGTGTTAGTTGTAGCATTTCACATGTCATTGTAGATTAGCCGAGCCCATCTTAGTTGCATTTTGCATGTGTTGCATTAGCCATCTTAACATGAACTAGGATCATGCATATGATTACTAACTAGTTTCTGTTTTGGCTCGGAGTACTCGGTAAGTTCTCATGCTTTAGCATCCTTGCATGTGTGTGAGTGTTGCCATGACAGCATACTTACCATGAGGCTAGCTGCTTATGTGATAACTGCTTGAGTGCCTGTGGATGGAGGTTGAATTACCTAAATTGAAATAATGCATTAAAACTGTGAGTTTTAAGCCCACTAGATAGTGGCAAAACCATCTTTTCTAAAGCCCACTTGAGAGTGGCAAAATCTGCATTTTAGCCTACTTGCGAGTAGCAAACCATTTTCAAAACAAACATGAAATGTTTTGTTCCAATTTAGGTGATTTGGTCTATACTTGTTTGCTGTGCGCATAACATAGTAATTCTAGGCTAATAACTGGAATAAGAGCATATAATGTTTTTAAAACAAGATATCATGGTTAGTAGAGGTCGATCTTTGACCGGGCGAGCGGGGGCGCTCATAGCTGACCTTCCCTAATCGTACCCAAGTTCCCGAGCCGAGGCAACTTTTGTGATGACGGACACGTGGCCTTTGGCACCGAGTCAGGGTTTTCTAAATTCCCCCAAAATAAAATATTTAGGTGGCAACTCTGTATCTGGCAAAGCAGTCCATGTTTGGCCCTTCTTTTCTAAAAATCTAATTTCTCAAAATGATTTGCCGGATTTGGACTCTTTGGTTTAGATTAAGAACCGTGACAATTCGAGTCCGAACTGTAGCATGGGGCCCACGGGCGCGTCTACAGACAGATGTGACTATGGCTCGCGCAGCAGAAGCTCCGGTGGCGCGCCTTGTGCATGGCTCCGGAAGTGGCGAAGGCTGTCAGGAGGAAGCACGTGTATCGCCAGCCTGTAGGCCACCAGATCGAACGGCCGAATGTGAAGAGGCAGGAGCTCGGCCTCAAGGTCCACGTCCAACTCCGGGGGAGCCCCGCCGCCTGGAATGTCGTCTGCCATCTCAAGAATAGTGTAAAAATGGCCGGAAGTGTGAAAACCGGGCAAGAATGTGAAAAGCCAACCTAAGGTCAACCCCGGGAGGGTGGAAAATGGGAGAAAATGTCGAAGTGCGGAAAAGGGCACGAAGACCGAGGAAAGCTTGGGAGAAACAAACCCTAGGTGATGGAAATCAAGAAAACTACACCAAAATCAAGTTTTGTTCGGTTCAAAATATGCAAAATCAGAAGGATTTCGCAAATCAAACAACGAAATAGGCCCGAAAACTAAGGAAAAACGGGGATCGAGAGGAGGAAAATCACCTAGAGAGAAAGGGGGAAGTTTTCGAGCTAGGGCAAAGTGAAATTATGAGGTTTAGAACCTCATATTTAGAGACCCGTGGCCAATTGACAAAACTGCCCCGACACAGGCATTTTTGGCCGGTCGGCCAAATTGTTAGCCGGTCGGCCAAATATTTGGCCGGTGACCTTATTTAGTGGTCGATCGATGGCCAGTGGTCTTCCCCGGTGGCCGGTGAACCCCCTACACCCTTGTTTGGGTCATTGATGTGGTTTGAAGCCTTCATTTATCAAGGCAGTACAAGGAAATGCACTTTTGAACCTTGATTGACCTTCGTGTTGACCTCGAGCCGTATTTCCCGTATGCGATGCTCAATACGCGCAAGGTGTATCCTTTCCATATCCTTTGGTATCTTGCGAGGTTCAATAACTACTTTAAATGCGTTGCATTACATGTGTTGCCTCGTTTATGATAAACATGCATAGGTTGCATTGTTATGCACGTCTACGCGCGTTGTAACACACACAATTTGCATTGTTATGCACTGTTCATTTGCATTGTCATGCATTTCAACAAAACGTGCGTTGTCACACATTTGAGTTTACATACATTGTCATGCATTTCAATGAATGTGCCCAGTCACGCATTCGAATTTACTTGCATTGTCATGCATTTCAATAAACGTACGTTGTCGCGCATTTGAGTTCACATGCAATGTCATGCATCTCAAATTACACGCATTGTCATGCATCTTCCTTATCTTGCATTGTCATGCATTTCCTCACATGCATTGTCATGCATGTTCCTTATCTCACATTGACATGCGCACCTCACATGCGTTGTCATGCATGTTCCTTGTCACGCATTGTCATGTGCACCTCATTTGCATTGTTATGCATTTCCTCTTACGCATTGTCCTACATTTCAATTACATGCATTGTTATGCATTTCAATTACACGCATTGTCATGCATTTCAATTACATGCATTGTCATGCATTTCAATTCATGCATTGTCATGCGTATCTCATTTCGCATTGTCATGCATCTCTATATCGCGCATTGTTATGCATTTTAATTACATGCATTGTCGAACATTTCAATTACATACATTGTCGCGCATTTCAATTCATGCATTGTCATGCGTGTCTCATTTTGCATTGTCATGCATTTCCTTACTTTGCATTGTCATGCATTTCAGTACATGCATTGTTATGCATTTCTCTCATCGTGCATTGTTATGCACACCGCATTTGCATTGTCATGCATTTTCTTATCATGCATTGTCATGCATCTCCTTACTTTGCATTGTTATGCATTTCAGTACATGCATTGTCATGCATTCCCTTATCACGCCTTGTCACGCATTTCCTTATCATGAATTGTCATGCATTTCGGTACATGCATTGTCATGCATTTCCCCATTTTGCATTGTCATGCATTTCAGTATATGCATTGTCATGCATTTTCCTACCTCGCATTGTCATACACGTTTCATTTGCATTGTTTTTGCTATACACATTGCATGCGTTTCCGCGCGTGCTTTACTTACATGTGTATGTTTCGCTTGCTTTACACATTGCATGCGTTTCCGCATGTGCTTTACTTATATGTATTTATGCATCCCCCCAAGTGGTTACACATTGTACACGTTTTCGCGTGTACTTTACTTACATGTGTTCATACCTTGCTTGCCATAGACATTGTACACGTTTCCGCGTGTGCTTTACTTACATGTGTTCATGCATATTTTCAGAAGGTTACGCATTGCTTGTGTTAGCGCGCATGCTTTACTTACATATGTTCATTATTGCCATACACATTACATGCGTTGTCGCATCGTGCTTTACTTATATGTGTTCAAGTTCCTATACACATTGCATGCATTGTCGCGTTGTGCTTTACTTATATGTGTTCAAGTTCCTACACACATTGCATACGTTGTCGTGTCATGCTTTACTTATATGTGTTCAAGTTCCTATACACATTGCATGAGTTATCGCGTCGTGCTTTACTTATATGTGTTCAAGTTCCTACACATATTACATGCGTTGTAGCGTCGTGCTTTACTTATATGTGTTCAAGTTCCTATACACATTGCATGCGTTGTCGCGTCGTGCTTTACTTATATGTGTTCAAGTTCCTACACACATTGCATGCGTTGTCGCGTCGTGCTTTACTTATATGTGTTCAAGTTCCTACACACATTGCATGCCTTGTCGCGTCGTGCTTTACTTATATGTGTTCAAGTTCCTATACACATTGCATGCGTTGTCGCGTCGTGCTTTACTTATATGTGTTCAAGCTCCTACACACATTGCATGTGTTGTCGCGTCGTGCTTTACTTATATGTGTTCAAGTTCCCATACACATTGCATGCGTTGTCGCGTCGTGCTTTACTTATATGCGTTCAAGTTCCTACACACATTGCTTACGTTGTCACATCCTGCTTTACTTATATGTGTTCAAGTTCCTACACACATTGCATGCGTTGTCGCGTCATGCTTTACTTATATGTGTTCAAGTTCCTATACACATTGCATGCGTTGTCGCGTTATGCTTTACTTATATGTGTTCTAGTTCCTATACACATTGCATGCGTTGTCGCGTCGTGCTTTACTTATATGTGTTCAAGTTCCTACACACATTGCATGCGTTGTCGCGTCATGCTTTACTTATATGTGTTCAAGTGTTTCTTATTACATACATGGTATGCGTTGTCGCGTGTACTTTACTCACATGTGTTCAAGTTTCTTTTACAACACATTGCATGCGTTGTCGCGTATTGCTTTACTTATATGTGTTCAAGTTCCTTTACCTTCACACATTGTACATGTTGTCGCATGTGCTTTACTTACATGTGTACATTTTATTCCTTACTTTACACATTGCATGCGTTGTTGCGCATGCTTTACTTACATCTGTTCATACTTATCTTCACAATTGCGTCACATATTGTACATGTTGTCGCATGTGCTTTACTTACATGTGTATACTTTTCCTCACCTTCACACATTATACACGTTATTGCGTGTACTTTACTTATATGTGTTTGTGCCTTCATAGCATTGTTATGCTTGTTTCAAATCGCATTGTTATGCACACACCCGGGTTGCGTTGTTATGCACCCCTTCCATCCGCATTGTCATGCACCCTCTCACTCGCGTTGTCACGCACTTTTCACTTGCGTTGCTATGCATGTATCTAACGATATTGTACCTGTTAAGTTCTCTTTCTTTTTCAGGCACGATATTGGATGTACGGTTCATTTGAGGTTGGCACGACCAGACGAACCGGACAGGAACGATATTGTATGTACGGTTCATTTGAAGCTGGCACGACCAGACGAGCCGCACAGGTATTGTATTCTCCGCGTCAAACGTAGCGAGAATTACATAATTCTTTTACATCCTTTCTACATTGTAATGTAGTTTGGTTTTTGGCTTGCTTAAAACTGTTGCATTTATTGTATGTATTTGCTTCATTATAGTTTTCTTTGCATAATCATAAGTTATGTTCGGCTTTGTGCATTGTTCTTGCATCTTGCCCCTGCCTACGGGCACATATCTTGCTATCTTGCATGCTTGTCTAAGTCTTCGGCCCTGTCAAAAATGGGTCGTCTCTGGGCTTTGACATTCACTCCCGTCATTGTTATGACTTTCGAGTTCTGTCAAAGAGGGGCAACTGTAGACACCCCATTTTTGACCGTCCTCAAGACGTGGATGTCATCGTTTGAACACTCGATGATCATCCATGTTCGTGTTCGTCTTGAGTTCTCGGAGGTTTCGGTCGCGCACCTTGCCTCAAGACCTCTCGACTTGTTTGTTTTGTGCTTGGTTGTACACCAAACACTTGTGTTTTGCTTCTAAGGGCAGGAAATGGCTTGTTGGCCATCCCCACACCTCACCGGCCTTGACTTGAGGCCACCGGCCTTGTTTTCTTGCTATCGGCCAAATTTTTTGGTTGGTCGGCAGTGTTTTTGGTCGGCCGGCCATTTTTGTTGGTCAATCGGCCATATTTTACAGCCGACCCCTTTCCATCTGCTTTATGCAGATATTTAGTGCCAGCTGGCACAGCTGGCACGCACAATTCACCCCCTCCATACACGTGTATTGCTTAGCTTGTTTTGGAAGCTTTGCAAGATTGGAATTCTATAAAGAGGGAGCTTCTCCTCCCTCCTCAAAGGTTCCAGAGGTCTGAAATTAGAGTTAGAAATAGTTGTATCTATCTATCTCTATATCTCCCTCTCTTTACATATTTGTGTGTGTATAAGGTTGTTTTGTTCATACTTTTGCACACAAACACCTAGCATTACAACATCCTCTTGGAGCTAAGGTCCTTGGAGGTTGATTTTGGTGTTCTTGGGTTTCTTTGGACTCAAAAAACCTACTGGACCATTGTTCTTGAAGAAGGTCTACAAGGGTGAGTGTTCTTGCTTTAGTTTTTCCATTTTTGCACAAGCTTTTAGTCTATCTTGCTTATTGTTTTAAGCTTCGACTATAACTGATAAAAGTTCTCATTTTGTGTGCTTTAGAACTTTGCTTAAGGTCACTTTGAGGTTTGGAGTTGTCTCCCCCCTCTAAGGCCTTGTTAGGCCTTGTTTTAGGCCATACCTTTTGGCCATTGTTCTTAGCTTTGTATGACCTCTCTACCATTGAAATCCAAAGGATTTTCAGTGGTGGAGAGGTGGTTTTGGTGTCCTAAATGGGAGAGGGTCATCCCCTCTCCTTGTTATCTTTAATGCTAGCATAAGTGGCTTGTGTTGTAGCATGTGTGCATAGCTTTATTTGGTTCTATTTCAGAGGGTATTCGGTGTTATTTTGCCATGATATACCTCTGTCCAAAGTTGGTTTAGACATGCCATGCATGCTTTGTATACTTGTCTTGTAATTCCATGAAATTGCCCTAATACACTGTGTGCTTTGAGCTTTTTTTTTAACTTGATTTTGGCTTGACTCCATGAAGTTTTTATGCATGTTTTGGCATGCTTTAGGTTTGATTTTGGTTGTTTGGGTCATCCATGACTTGCTTTGTATAGCTACCATGCAACCTAGCTTGTATGCTTTGAGTGTTGGCTCCTCTACCATGCTCTATTTGCATCATTTCAGTGGTTTGGCACCACTTATAATGCCATTTCAGTCCATATGTTATGCTTGTATGCTTGCATTTATAACTCCTTTAATGCTTTAAAGAGTTAGGGTTGTATGCCTCATGGATGTGTCATTGTGTATGCCATCATGTCTAGGCATTTGGGATGCCATCTAAGTGGGTTTTTGGGCTCATTTTAGCTTGTCATATCTCTGATTTTGGTTGCCTAAATCATGCCATGTTTGGTTGTCTTAGGTGTAGTGTAACACCTCTTTGGTGGCTTTGTATGCCTCATGCCTTGCCCCTTTTGTTTTAGCTTGTTTTAGCTTTGGCCATTGCATGTTTTAGGCTTACTCTGGCATGATTTGGAACTGTTTTGGTCCACTTTGGTCATTTGCTTCATGTGTCACATGATCATGGTTTGAACCCCCTTGGCTAGCCTCAAGTTTTGGACTCCCTTGCACGCTTTACTTGGGTTGTATGATTGGTTTGGCACCATTCTTAACATGATTTTAGAGCTTAGCATGCTTGTCATTTGCCCATATTAGTCTCTTTTAGATGTGTTTAAGAGTTGCCTCTTTTATGCCTTAGATGATAGGCCCTTGTGCATGCATGTTTGCATATCTATTCCACGCTTTTGTGGCATCATATTGGCCACTAATTTGGACTTGTTTGAGAGTTGTCCATATTAGTTTAAGACCATTCTCGCATGTTGTTGCATGCTCGCCTTGCATGTTGTTACATACTCAGCCTATTAACATGTTGTTGCATGTCTAAGTGGTAGTGCATTTGGCATGCATTCTTTTGGTTTTACGTTGTTTAACATGTTATTACATGTTTGCCTCACATGTTGCTACATGATTGAATGAAGTCAGATGTTTGTTTGCATACTTGAATGTCCATGTTACATCTTGCATCTTAACATACTCATATTGCATTAGATGTGTTGCACACTTGAGCTATTTGCATGTTTGCTTGCTTGCCTAGGTTGCATTTCATTAAGCATGCATTCCTTGCCTCTTGATCAACCATGATAGAGGTTGGGGACCTTTATGTGTTTGTGTGCATTTTATTTGATATTGAAGTTGCACACTTGACTTCTTGGGCCATCATGCATTGAAATGCATGATTGGTGGCCCGAGGGTTGAGAACCATACTCCTTTGAGTCTCAAACATGATGAGGAGGGTGGTGGTGCAAACATTGCTTTGAAATGCATTGCCATGTCTTGTCTGTCCTCTGCTGCAGTAAACCAGTATTCTGCAGGAAGAAATGGCCGGTCGGCAACTTTCAGTGCCGACCGACTATCAATACCCAGCCGGTGATATAATTTTTGGTCGATGACCATAATTCCATGGCCGGTGGTGCTCTCTCTTGGTCGGTGGCCTCCCACAACTCTCAGGGAGTATTTCAGAAGCAATTTGGAAAGGAAAACAGTGCAAACAGAGGCAACATGTGACATGGCGGTGGATTTCCGAGTGGAGCTGAGCGTGCATGCATTCGTCCCTCTTCCCGAGGCTGTTTTACTGCCTTCAGTAATTTAATTAATTTGTTTAATTAATTAAGGGTCTGTAACATTTAATTAGCTTGTTAGTTAATTAATTTGTATTATTCATTCGGACCCTCTGAGAGAGGGCAATTTTGTAATAAGCATGCGTGTGTGTGATGCATGTTTTCCAACCACCATTTCTTTCTCCCTTTTACTTAACTGCTTATGATGGTTAGTTCTAGGGCACGTTTCAATTAGCATCCTTATGCTATGCATGTTTGCATCATTCATCTGTATTGCATGCACCGGGCTCGGCGCATCATACTAACTACATAGTATTTCAAATTCCAAGTTGAATACGTGTATCAAGTTGTTGCATTTCACATGCCATCCTTAGATTAGCCGAGCCTATTCTAGTTGCATTTTGTATGCGATGCATTAGCCATCTTAACATGGACTTGGATCATACATTTGATTACTAACATGTTCCTTGTTTTGGCTCGGAGTACACTGTGAGTATTTATGCTTTACCATCTTGGATGTATGTAAGTGTTAACATGACAACATGCTTACCATGAGGCCATTTGCTTATGTGATATAACTGCCTGAATGCCTGTGGGTGAAGGTTGGATTACTTGAATTGGATCAATTTATTGAAATTCGTGTTTTAGCCTACTCGAGAGTAGCAAACCTTAAACCATTTTCCAAACAAAACGGATATGCGATGCTTTGTTCCAAATTAGGCGATCTAGTCTATACTTGTGTGTTGTGCGCATCACATAGTAAATTCTAGCTAATTAACCGGAATAAGAACACATATGTTTTCAAAACTCGATATCATGCTTAGTACAGGCCGATCTTCGGATCGGGCGAGCAGGGGTGCTCATAGATGACCTTCCCCAATCGTACCCAAGTTCTCGAGCTGATGCAACTTTGGTGATAATGGACACGTGGCCTTAGGCAATGAGTCAGGGTTTCCTAAATTTCCCCAAAACAAAATATTTAGGTGGCTACTCTGTATCTGGCAAAGCAGTCCATGTTTGACACTTCTTTCTAAAAATTTGTTTTTCAAAACGATTTGCTGGATTTGGACTCTTTGATGATTCATCGGTCTTGCATTGCACTCCGCGAGATTAGATACAGGACCGTGACATTGAGTCCGAACTGTAGTAAGCCCAATGAACAAAACGGGATTCCCACCCAGGACGTTCGGGGACGTCTACAATAGTGCAATGTAGGTGCACAAGACAGTGCGAGTGAGGGTGCACAAGATAGTGCGATGTAGGGGTGCACAAGACAGTACGATGTAAGTGAATGCACAAGATAGTGCGAGGTAGGTACAATGTAGGTTAAATGCACAAAATAGTGCGATGCAAGATTGCACAAGACAGTGCGATACAAGGTGAAATGCACAAGATAGTGCAATGCAAGGGGCACAAAACAGTGCGATACAGGGTAGAATGCACAAGATTGTGCGATACGGGATGCGCAAGATAGCGTGATACAAAGAGTGCGCAAGATAGCGCGATACAAGGGTGCGTAAGATAGCAAAGCATGTTCTATGCAAGAGACGAGCATATTCTATGCAAAATTGAAAGCATACTTTATGCATGAAACAAGAGCATATTCTATGCAAAATCGAAAGCACGTTTTAAGTATGAAACAAGAGCATATTTTATGCAAAATTGAAAGCACGTTCTAAGCATGATTGAAAGCATATTCTATGCATGATTCATAAACGATGCAAGGCACGCGTGTGTAGACGCGCCCTGCAAGAACTCCCTGATATACGTGCCTACGATGGGGCGCGAATCTCGTTTTGTTCTCTAGGCTACTACAGTTCGGACTCAATATCACGGTTCTGAATCTGATCTCACAAAGTGCAATGTGAGACCGATAAATCACCAAAGAGTCCAAATCCGGCAAATCGTTTTGGAAAACTGATTTTTATAAAGAAGTGCCAAACATGGACTGCTTTGCCAGATATAGAGTCGCCACCTAAATATTTTATTTTGGGGGAATTTAGGAAACCCTGACTCGTGCCTTAGGCTACGTGTTCGTCATCACCAAAGTTGCCTCGGCTTAGGAACTTGGGTACGTGAGGGGAAGGTCATGCAATGAGCACCCCTGCTCGCCCGATCAAAGATCGGCCTGTACTAAGCATGATATTTTGTTTTTGAAAACACAGGTGCTCTTATTCCGGTTTAATTAGCTAATCTTACTACGTGATGCGCACATCATACAAGTGTAGACTAGATCGCCTAATTTGGAACAAAACATTGCATGTTCGTTTGTGAAAATGGTTTGAAGTTTGCTACTCGCAAGTAGGCTAAATTCAGGATTCGATGAATTGTTCCAATTTAAGTAATCTAACATTCACCCACAGACATTCAGGCAGTTATATCAAGTAAGCAGTTAGCCTCATGGCAAGCATGCTTTCATGGCAGTCAATAACACACATGCAGTATGCTAAAGCGTAAACACTCACAGTATACTCCGAGCCAAAACAGAGAACTAGTTAGAAATCATGCATGATCCTAGTTCATGTTAAGATGGCTAATGTAACACATGCAAAAATGCAGCTAAGATAGGCTCGGCTATTCTAGAATGGCATATGAAATGCAACTTGGTACATGTATTCAAATAGGAATTGAAATATAATGCAGTTAGTATGATGCGCCGAGCCCGGTGCATGCAAAACAAATGAATGAGTGTACGCATGCAAGCATAAGGTATGCTAAATGAAATATGCCCTAAAACTAACCATCGTAAGCGGTTAAGTAAAAGGGAGAAAGAAATGGGGGTTGGAAGACATGCATCACACACACGCACGCTTATTACAACAGTTGGTCCTCTCGACGGAGGGACCAAATAAGAAGCTAACTAGCTAATCTAAGCTAATTAAACTAATTATTACATCACAACGAAGCTAATTAACTAATCCTAGTTGACTAACTATTACAAAACAGTTAGGCAACTAAACGCATTAACTACTTAAATACAGAATCCAAAGCATAAACTAGCTAAGCAAATTAGCTAAGTAAAGCAGTAAATTAGGAGCAAAGTCCTCAGAGGGAATGGAGTGCATGCATGCCCGGTCGCCTCGTTTGGAAATCCGTCGTGATGCCCCAACTTGCCTCTGTTTGCAACTACTCTCAGAAACTTGCACCAAGCTCCGGATAGCTTCTAACTCATCTTGGGGACCTGTGGGAGGGTGGCCGACCAGTTGTTGGTGTGGGAGACCACCTGCCAACCACTTTTTGTTGTTGTAGGGCAGAAAAAGTGGTCGGCCAGCTAGTTTTTCTAGTTGGCTGACCAGTTGCTGCTGTATTCTTCCAATTTGGTGCAACAGAGAGCAAGAAAGGGCATGACAATGTATTTGCAAGATATGTGTGCACAACTACCCTCCCTGTCATTTCATAAGCTCAAGGGAGTGTGGTTCTTGACCCTCGGGCCACCAATCGCGCATTTCAATGCATGATAGCCGAGAGGCGAAGTTGCACAATTCAATATGAAAATGAATGCACACATAAACACATAAGGCCTAAAACTCTATCATGTATGATCAAGAGCATCGGCGACCGAGAATTGAGGTACGTTTCATCGCTTCAAGTATGAAACGTCCCTCGTTTTTCGTGTTTGGATTAACACCTATTCCAAACAGAATGCAACACATAATATGGCATGCACAATGCTATGTAACATGGAGTATGCAAAAAATGCAATGCAACACCAGCATGCAAATATGCAATATGACTTAAGCATGCAAACATGGAATGCAACATGAACAACCTAACAAGGTTAATGGCATGCACAATGCACAATGCACACTGCTAATGCATGCATAGTCAATGCAAGACAACATAAGCATGCAACAATATGAACAACAACTAGCATGCCCAGTGCAAATGAACATAGCATACACAAATGCAATGAACAATATGGTATACTCAATGCAATATGATCATGGCATACACAATGTGAATCAAGAGCATGGCATGCACAATGCAAACAATAACATAACATGCACGATGCGATGTAACATGACATACGCAATGCTCAATGGACTTAAACCAAAATACACAGACCTCAGCCATGCCCAAATCAGTGGCCATAGCACCAAAATAAAGGTACAAAAGGCAAGGCATGCATGCATAATGCATTGGCCAACCAAGTAAGCCTAAGAGTACAACCCTCAAGAAGGCTCAAGGAGTGACAAATGCAGAAGTGTAACAACACTAAATACACTGAAATTAAGTAAGACATGATGCCAAATCATTCAATCAAACACAAGCATAGCATGCAAAGGTCCTAAAGCATGAAAGCTAATAAGGAGGACTACAAAGGAGGTATACAATACATGGTATAAGTGTATGAAACAACCATGGACAGAGCTTAATTAGGTCTAAACAAAGACCAAAACAAGCTAAGATGGAGGCTCAAATACCTAGGCAAGATGGCATACATTCTAGGCCACAAACTAGGCAACAATGCACAACACTCAAAGGCACTTAAAGAGTGAATAAAGTGGGAACATGGCAATGCTAAATACTCTGAAATAACATGTTAAGTGATGCCAAATCATGTACACAACACAAATGAAGCATGCTATGGTGCTCGAAGCTTGAAGCTAGCATAGGCACTTGTACTACAACTATGCAAAACATGAAGCCTATGATCAAGGCAACCCAAAACAGTCCTAGAATATGTTAAAATGAGTCTAAAACATGCATGGAAGGAAGCCAAAACAAACTAGCATGAAGGGCATAAGGCATGATACATACAAGGCAAATAAGGTGGATTACACTACACCTATTAAGACCAAGCATGGGATGACTTAACCAATAAAAATCAGAGTTATATGATGGCAAAATAACCCCAAAAACACATTGAAATGATAGCTCACAAGCTTAGGCATGAAGGCATACGCAATGGTTCATGTTAAGGCATAAAGGGGCAAACCCTCCAACGCATTGAATGAGTGAAAAATGCAAGTGCATGACCATGAAACATGGACTGAAATCACATATGAAATGATGCCAAATCATTCAAATAGTCCAAGTAAGGCATGCTAGTGGACTTGATGCACAAAGCTAACAAGCTAAAATGCATTATAGCTATACAAAGCAAGGCATGCATGACCAAAACAATACAAATCAAAGCTAAAGCATGTTAAAACATGGACAAAAGCTTCTTGAAGTTAAGCCAAAAGCATGCTAGAATGACATGTTAAAGCATGATGCATGTTAGGCTAATTCATGGAAATGCACTACAAGTGCATGGAGCATGCAAGAGGTGACCAAACCAAACCTTAACAGAGGTAGGACATGGCAAAATGTCACCAAAAACATGCTGAAATGGACTCAAGGCAAGCTAGAATGACATGCTACTTCATGAAGCATACAAAGCTAGTTTATGAGATTTACACTACAAGTGTATAAACCATGCGTGGAGTGACCAAACCAAGTAAAAACAGTGGTATGCCTCAACAAAATAAGCCCAAATACAAGCTAAGATATGGCCAACATAAACTTAACAAACATGCTCACACTTGAGGCATTCAAGACAAGTATTGAAGACACAAGGAGAGAGGATGACTCTCTCCTTTTTGGGACCTCAAAACACCATCCCGTTCAGTGGTGAGAAGGCCAAAACAAGGTGGTCCCAAAAGCTCACAAAGAAGGCACAAAAGCAAGGCCAAACAAGGCCTAAGAGGGGGTAAACAACCCCAAATACAAAAGTGACCTTAAACAAAGATCTTAAGCACCAAAATTCAGAACTTTTTGTAGTTAAGAGTTAAGCTTAAAACAGCATGCAAGTAGGGCTAAAAGCTTAAGCAAAAATGGGGGGTTTAAAAGGTTAAAAGCTCACCCTTGAAGACCACCTTCAAAGCTACAACTCCAGCAGCTTCTTTAAGCTCAAACCAGTCCAAGAACTCCAAAAACAACTTCAAGGGACCTCATCTCCAAGAGTATGGTGTTTGAGTGTGTGTTTGTGTACAAAATTAAGATAAAACCACACTTTAAGGCACAAAAATGAAGCAAAGAGAGAGATATAGAGATGAAGGTGTATCTATCACTCTCTAACCCAAAAAACTGAACCTGGAGGAGGGACAGGGAGCCTCCCTCTTATAGATAGCAAAAGCACAAACTTCTTGAAGAAGCTAAGGCTCAAGGCCATCCCTCCACGTGTATGAAGGATGGTTCTTGTGCTCTCCAACTGTGCCAGCTGGCCAAAAATATCTCCAAAAAGGTGACAAAAAGCAGCCGACCACTCACTACAAGAAAAAACACCTTTAATGACCACCTATTTTTAGTTGGTCACAAAAAGTATAGTAATCTGCCACCAAAATTTATTTTGGTCACGGATGATGGTGTTTTAGTGACCAACATTTTTTTGGTGGCTAATAGTTAAGTATTTGTGACCAAATACAAAATGTGGTCGCCAAAAGTGATGGCGGGAGCGCGAAAAAAAAAAGGGCGGGACATCAATCTTTTGGCTACCAGTAGATTTTGGTCACAAAAAGGAAAAAAAGATTCACACTACGTCATTTTGAAATTCTGAAATAAAAAATATGTTTCTGAGCCTTGATCTTCCCTCATTGTTGCCCTCTTCCTTCCCTCATTGTTGCCCTCTTCCTTAATAAAAAAAAGTTTCCTGTTTCCTTGAGCTTCCGATCGGTTCATCAAACCCTACCCACCATCTCCTCACTTCGTCCCCTGGGTTTGCCGCTCTTCATCTTCGCCTCCACCTTGTACTTACCAGGTTAGTGTCTCTCTCTCTCTCTCAATCTCTCTCTCTGTGTTCATGTATATATATATATATAATCGATCGATTGACCATCCTTTTTCATCATTGCAACTCCTCACTTCTGATCGGTTCATCAAACCCTTTCAGCTCTGCCATTGTGCTTACCAGGTCAGTCTCTCTCTCTCTCTCTCTCTCTCTCTCTCTCTCAATATACAATGATTTTTTTTTGGGATCCCTTTAATCAGTCTTGTTTCATCGAATGCTCTCTGCAATTTGTCAACTCACTGCCCTCATTTCTATTTCTAGTGAAGAATCCATATCTATGTCTATGTCTATATCTATATCTCTATCATTTGAGTTTCATATATACTTTCTGATTTTTTTTATAATCTCTATCATTTGATTTTCATACATAGACTTTGTGATTGATTTGTAATCGATCTGTGCTTCTCTCTCATTTTTCTTTGATTTTCATACTTTCTTTTTTTTTTTTTTTGAAAATTTTCTCCTCTGTTTGTTTGTTGAGAAAATTGAGCATTAGAACCAAATACAATTAAAAAATAGCTTCATGATTAGTAACCCAACTGGTCTTGGCTTGTGTGCACACTACACACAGGACTTTGCTTTCCCCCCTTCTTTTTGCTATTGTTTGGTTGCCAAGAATTGTAGATGAAAAGAAGCAAAATTACTGTGTCAAGTACTACTGAAGTAGTGATCAATCTTTGAAAAAAAAGTACTACCCAAGTAGTGCTTGTGACAAATTCCAAAGATTTTCCCTAAACCCAAACATGTGCAAGTGAATTTAAAAAAAGAAAAAAGAAAAGAAAAAAAAGTAGATGAATAGAGAAGGAGAAGATTACAATGTCTATCAAGAACCTAAGTATAGTGTTTGTGAGAAATTCCAAATATTTTCCTTGAACCCAAACACATGTAGGTGTTCTCAGGAAAAGATTAAAGATATATGTGATGAGATATCTTCACCTGTATAAGATTTTGTTTTATTTTATTTTGTTTTGGGTGGGAAGTTTAGAAAAACCATCATCTCTAGTTGAACAAACAAACACTAAGAGAAACCGAAAGAAATATAGTACCCCATGGTAGTTAGGCCAATGAATCTATAGTTGGAAATCAAAGTCAAAAACTTGAAAAAGCTTATCTCACTTACCTAATTGTTGTTATTAATTTGATTTCCACCAAACATCATATATCATCATTTAATCCGCTCATCAAAATGCAACATTAATCTTTTAACGATTTAATAATTAGATGTTTTTAATTTATTTAACTTATTCTTACCTCCTATGTTGTAAAAAAAATTATCACTTCGATAATTTCTTTAAAAAAAAAAAAACAAATAATCCTATAAATTGTACACAACAAATAATTTATTTGACAAATCTATAAGATGAAGATATGGTTCATTGAATATATCTGTACACTTTATTAAAAAGCATTCCCACCATTCCTTTCTTATGTATATATTGGATATTCTCTTTTCTCTCTCCCTATTGGATATCCATAGTGTTTGGTCCTAGGTGATCCTTTTTGCACTATAAAAATATTTTAAAATGTCTCTGTTTTAAAATGTTTTAAACAAATATTTTAGTTTGGTATTTGATTTATTAGACTGATTAATTTAAAGAATCAAGTTCATGGATCCCATTTGTGTGGATCTCTTTTCTATTGGCAACTATTTCCCATTGGGCAGTGGCGAAATCTTCAATAACCAGATCGCGGGTGTTGGTTAACTTGATTGATGATTGCCTATCAACCACCAATTTAATATTAAAAATAAAAAATGAGATAGAAACCGATCTTGTCTTCCATTCTGTTTGTTTTCTTGCAATATATATATATATATATATTGGGAAATAACAATTCAGGATATATTTTGAAAGTTAATTACAAATCTGTCAAATATATGATGCAGATGAGCAATCATTATGACTTTAATTGTATTAGGTGGTGATGCAAATGATAGAATGATGATGCCCTTAATATTTTAATCTGTAAAATATTTTCTCTTTTTTTAAAGTTGAAAATATTATTTTTTCAATTAATATTATTTGGTTCTTTGTGCTGCAGCAGCAACTTCATGCTGCAGCAGCAACTTCCTGTTGGTTCTTAATATTTTTTTTTCTTCTTTTCTTAGCAGCAACAGTAGTGTTCAATATTATGCTTATTGAATACTAAAACAACCATAATGGAATCAATAACTATTATAGTTGAATAATATAGGAAGGAATGTGAGATTTGATGCTTGCTTAAAGTGTATAAATAACTTTTTCACCTTATAACAAAATTAACCTCCAAAATAGGAATAAAACTCATATTTAGTTAATTGGTTTTTGCTTTATTCACCTAACATAATCTTCACTTTGTAGGTCACCAAATATGGACAAGAGTTGGATGTCAATTAGGAATAGATTGAGTTCGGAGTATAGAGAAGGTGTTAAGTCATTTCTCCAATTTGCAATGACAAATGTTGGCGTAGATAATAGAATTCGTTGTCCATGTATGGATTGCCTAAATTTTGAACATCATACCTTTAAGGATGTGGAATATCATTTGATTCGAAAAGGGATATCACTTTCATACAAGACTTGGGTGCACCATGGGGAAACTGTTTCTGTCAATCAACCTCGTGTGTGGAATAATGACAATGACATTGAAGGTGTTGGTGATGAAGGGACAACCAATGAATGCCTTCACGTTGAAGATGAATTGTATGATATGTTAGAAGACTGTCGCATGGTGCATATTTTTGATGATGATGAAGAGGGTGAGCGGAATGATAATGAGCAAAGAGAGGATGGACGAAACTTTGATAAATTGTTGGAGGATGCTCGTCGTCCATTATACCTTGGCTGTCAGAAGTTTACTTTGTTATCATTTGTCGTTAAGATGCTTCATATAAAAGTGTTAAACAAGTGGAGTAATAAGTCTTTTGACATGTTGTTGGGCATATTGAAAGACCTTTTACCAGAAAGTGATCAAAAGGTTCCATGGACCCTTTATGAAGCGAAGAAATTTTTACGTGATTTGGGTTTAGGATATGTGCCTATTCATGCATGTAAGTATGATTGTGCTCTTTTTTGGAAGGAAAATGCAAATTTAGAAAATTGTTCGATTTGTAAGGAGCCTAGATACAAACTGAATGATGGCAAAGGTAAGAAGATACCTCATAAAATTTTGAGATATTTTCCGTTGACACCAAGGTTGCAAAGATTATACATGTCGAGAAAAACAGCTGGAGATATGCGATGGCATAAAGAAAAACGTGTTAATGATGGCATCTTAAGGCATCCAGCCGATGGTGAGGCGTGGAAGGATTTTGATAGGCAACATGCTGTGTTTGCCCAAGAACCACGTAATGTGAGGTTAGGGTTGGCCACCGATGGTTTCAACCCTTTTGGAAATTTGAGCAACTCGTATAGTATGTGGCCTGTGGTAGTTATGCCTTATAACCTACCACCGTGGAAGTGTATGAAGCAACCATTTTCCATGATGTCATTGCTTATTCCTGGACTGCAAGCACCAGGGAGAGATATTGATGTTTACTTGAGGCCATTAATTGACGAGTTGAAGGAGTTATGGGAAAATGGTGTAGTTACTTATGATGCCTCAACTGGGGCAAGTTTCCGAATGCATGCAACTGTTATATGGACTATTAATGACTTTCCTGCATATGGTAACTTGTCAGGGTGGAGTACAAAAGGATATTTGGCTTGTCCCAATTGTAATGAGAATGCATCATCACAACGGTTAAGAAGTAAGATAGGATACACTGGTGCTCGTCGATACTTACCTGAAGACCATCCTTGGCGAAAAAGTAAGCTCTTTAATGGTAAGGCAGATGATCGAGCAAGACCTTCGAAGTTGATAGGGGAACAAATTTTAAATCAATTGGATTCAGGAACATTTAAACCATTTAGGAAGCATCCAAGCAACCAAAAAAGAAAAAGGGATGAAAATACCATCCTGAATTGGACAAAGAAAAGCATATTTTTCGAATTGCCTTACTGGAAGACACTCAAGTTATGACATAACCTCGATGTCATGCACATATAGAAGAACATATGTGATAATTTAATTGGGACTTTGTTGAGCATTGATGGAAAGAACAAGGATACGGAAAAAGCACGCATGGATTTAGAGGATATGAAAATTAGGAAAGATTTGCACTTAAAGAGGCGTGCGGATGGGTCCTTTGAAAAGCCCATTGCATTGTTCACATTGTCCCTAAAGGAAAGACAACGTTTTTGTGAGTTCTTAAAATCGATTAGGTATCCTGATGGATATGCAGCAAACATCTCTATGTGTGTGAGCACAAAGGGCGACAAGTTATCCGGTTTGAAAAGCCATGATTGCCATGTCCTTATACAACGACTTCTTCCTATTAGAATGCGTGGGTATCTTAACAAGGACATTTCTATTGCATTGTTTGAGTTGGGAAATTACTTTCAACAGTTATGTTCAAAAACAGTAAGGGTGAATGATTTGGAAAAATTACAAGAGAGCATAGTACTCATACTTTGCAAGCTAGAAAAAATTTTTCCACCTGCATTCTTTGATGTGATGGTTCACTTAGCTATTCACTTGCCTCGCGAAGCCATTCTTGGAGGGCCAGTGCAATATCGATGGATGTACCCTATCGAAAGGTATTTTTATGCTCTTTGATGTGAAATTATATTTTTTTTAATATTATAGTATACCCATATATATGGTTTATATAATAATTTCCTATTATTTGTTGAAGATTACTCGGGATTTTGAAAGGGTATGTAGCAAATCGAGCTCACCCAGAAGGTTCAATTGCAGAAGCTTACATTGTCAAAGAATGCCTAACTTTTTGCTCTGTGTATCTTGGTGGGATTGAAACCGTATTTAATAGAGAGGAAAGAAATGAAGATGGTGGTGATGTTGGCTCAGGGCATTCAGTTTTTTTCACAAAAAGTCTGTACTTTTGGGCTAACTCAAAGGGCAGTTGATGTGTCTGAGAATGAAAGAAAAGTGGCTCATTGGTTTATCTTGTACAATAGTCCTAAAATTGATGAATATCTAGAGTATGTTCTCATTTAGTTAAGTATATGCAAAATGCTTTTCATTATGATCGCACTCAAGTACTAATTATTCACATTTGATTTTTCAAGTAGAGAACACAAGAATCAGTTACAAAATGCAAATGTACATGACATTACAAGATGACAACAAGAAGAATTTCCTAGGTGGTTCAAAGAGCGGGTAATATATAAGATACATAGATAATATGTAACCTCTCATCATAAACATAATTCACTGTTCGTAGATTGATATTAACATCATGCATCCTTGTCACATGTTCATGTAGATAAATCAATTACGAGCTGAAGGATCATCGGAAGCAACTGATGAGTTGTGGTCATTAGCTAATGGTCCTAGTCCAATAGTGAATATTTATTCAGGTTGTATTTGTAATGGCATTCGATTCCACACGAAAGAGCGAGACAACCGTCGTAAAAGTCAAAATAGTGGGTTGGTTGTTCAAGAGGATCATCATGGTATGTCAATTGATTTCTATGGTCAGTTGACTAAAGTTTGGGAAATGACATACATGTTCGGGCATCGAGTTGTGTTGTTTCAATGCGAATGGTTTAACACTGGTAGCAACAGAACATTTCGCACTGAAACACATTTGACAACCATTGATGTAAGAAGCCGTTGGTATCAAAATGACCCATTTGTCTTGCCAAGTCAGGTGCAACAAGTTTTTTATGTCAATGATACCAAATTAGGTGAACATTGGAAAGTCGTAGAGCGGTTTCAACGTCGAGGAATATGGAATGTGTCGGAGCTTGAGGATGTAGATCCCGATGATAATGAATTGCCTATTCCGAATGATGTGTTCCAGCAGGACGAGACCACTGAAATTGTCCAAATCAGCATTGCAGATTCCATTAGCAACACTTTACGTAGGACTGATATTGCACATGATATTATTCCAAGTGAAGTGGTTCTGCAATCTGGTACAAGTGTACATGTAGAGGGTCCAAACAGAGAGGATTTTATCTGTGATGATAATGATCAACATTCAAATGATCCTAGTGATGATGAAGATGAATTTCATAGTCATAGTAACTCGGATACAGACCATGATATAGAGTCTTGATTGTAATATCCTTTATTTTTTGCATTATCAAGTCATTTTCATTGTAATGCTCTTGATTGTAATGGCATGCACTTGTTAATGAAGACATGTTTAGTTACAACAAGTCTGGACTGTTGTACCTATTGCTTCATTGTGGTCCATTTGGAAACATCGGAATCTGTCTGAATCTGTTTGAAGCTGTGTTTGTTCTACTGACTCCTCTGTGTGCTGCTGCTGAAGTGCTCTCTGTTTTTTTTTCTCTTCTGTTTGGTGATGCTGCTGAATCTGTCTGAATCTGCTGAATCTGTTTTGAATCTGCTGGTGTAATGCTGAAATGCGGCTGCTGCTTGAATCTGTTTTTTATGCTTCATGCTGGTTTCTCCTCTGTTTTCCTATTGGTTTTGTTCTTGTTGGTTTCTCACCAACGGTTGTATTACTAGCGGATGTTTGGGCTAGCTCATTGGTGCCAAGTTTGTTTGGTTTTAATAGCTATGCTCCTGATGTATTTGTGTTCATTATATATAATCTTCTTTTGTTTGCTGATAAAAAAAATGAAGACATGTTTAGTGATGATTCAAATTGTAATGAATTTTTTTGTTGATAATTTCTTGACTTGTAATGTGGTTCTAATATTACACTATTAGGTTATCTTATAATTTCATAAATTGTCATGCATTTTAAATTTTTGCTTTTGGTTGCTTACAATTCATTTGTTAGATACAAAGACTACACAGATGCCACCTGGGCAAGCCACTAAGAGGAGGTCGACGACTTCAATGTCAGAGGCAAACCTGGTTGAGCTCCCAACTGACATGTCAACAGCTCCATCTCTTGTGGATGCATCTGCAAGTCTATCTCCTGTGGATGCATCTCCATCTTCGCAAACAGTTGATATTGGTAAGTGTTTCATCCTTTGTATAGAACAATTTGTTTTTTGCTCCTGAAACTGTAATCAATGTTGAGTAGTTACTACATGCTTACTCTTTTTTGAGTGATTATGATTAAAAATTTGTTAGTATTGAAGTATGACTCTATGAGAGACAATCTGTGAGAGACAATGAAAAAAGAGATCTTTGAAGTCACAAACGGCACCTAAAAGATAAAGTGTGAGACAATTAGTCAATAAAGAGTGCAAGTCATGTTTTTTAGGTGGCGTTTGATATGAGTCAGGCTTACACTTTTAAATGTGAAAGAAGATATTATAAACTGAGAGTCACTTTAAAATCCACTATTATTGTTTAGTAATCCAGACAGTGTATCTTCAACTGCTTGTCAGCTGGTGCTGTCCTTTTTGTAAATTAACGAAACTCATTTCAACAGTGTGATTGTTACAGATCTGGCTATATCAGTTTGTTTGTTATGTAAATTAAGCTATATTTATCATTCAATATTTCATTTGCCTATCATGGCTAGGACTACTATGACATGTCATGAAGGAATTATAATGGGTAGTTTTATAATGATATTGTTCTAGCCTCATTCTTTGTTATCTGGAACCTTTATTTCACATTGGGACTACCATGCATGCAACATCTGGATATTAGCCCACTAGTGGTGAATGTTGTTTTTAAACTTTTTCCCTTGGCACCTGAAAAATATATATAATATATATATATATATATAATGCAAAAAAGATCCCATGAACAATCTAAAATATATATAAAAGAATATATTTTTACATGATTCGACAATAAGACTATTTCATTAGATAATTGTTGAAAGAAAATTTCTCTAATATATTTCATCTGATGTACAGCGTTAGCATTTCCGTTTCCATTTCACACACCAGAACGATCAATGTTCTAGGAACATAGTTCATCCATGGATTACAGTTCACTAAACTTGTTTCCAGGGAGAGTTTTAATTAAACAACCTGTTAATGTACATTAATGTAAATGTAGGCTAATGCAGAATCATTTTGTAGGGCCTTTAACATAGAGCCACCCACAACTTCAGTGAATAAATCCGACATCATTAAGCACCATACAAGGCTCAAAATGAAAGAGTGATCAAGAAAATGATGAAACTGAACCTCAAACTTGCACTAAACTCTATTACTAGTTATTGTCACACACCCAAAAAAAAAAAAAATTTAATTTAACTTGGCAGTTATCACATAATTTTAAATTTTCAAATCACAAAATCAGATGAAAATAACTTAAGAACTTGCATCACAATGTAATTGTAACGCTTGACTTACATTGTATGAGAAGATGAAGCCCACAGAATTGTATGCCTAGTGTGAAATTCATCCATGTAGCCCACAAAAATTAGCCAATAGAACAGAGCATCTACATGTTCCCTAACGTTGAAATAATTTTAGCATTCTATGCAGTGGAGGTTGAAACTTCATATCCTTGCACAAAACTCCTTAATTTTTCTGTTTCACCAACAGCAGAGAGCCAATCAGTAAGAATTTCCATGGTGATATAGTCAGGATTACAGGCATGTTCAGTCATCTTATCCTAGACATAGTAATCTTATAATCATGAACATGACATAATTGCAAGCTTGAATAAAGGCATATACATTCCATGATGCTTTAAACTTGAGAGTTCTTAAAATCTACAGCAAACTATATAGCAGCAGCAGCAGCAACCTATATACATTATATGACACATAGTAATCTTAATTCACATATGCTATTTAAAGAGAGTTCTTAAAATCTGCTCTGTATATACAGCAGCATCAACCTATTTAGCAGCAGCCTATAATAGTGTTTCATTTTGTGTTTACAATATAGGTCCATCTGTAAAGTGAGTACGAGGTCCAACTAGGGGTAAGAACAGTAGTAGACTCATCAGCCAACATGGTGGGAAGAAGCTTTTTGTTGGAGTTTCTATTGAGAGGAGGACATTTGTAGGGCTTAATGCCACCAAGGCCGCTAACAAATTGGGGGCACAAATTCGATTGCAAGCCCCATTGCAAGGAACAAAAAATTGGGAGGACGTTCCACCAGTCATTCGAGCAGCTATCGTACAATCCTTGCGGGTAATTTAATTTTTATAGTTGTTAAGATTGAAGTAATTAATATATAAGATGTTTAATTTTCATTTTATGTTTAATTGGGACAGGATAAGTTTGAGATTGAAGGATATGATGAGAGCCCACTCCCACAAGAAATCATTGACACAAAGTCCACACATTTGTTCAAAGGCTGGCGATATCATATGCATGAACATTACAAAGCGTTGGTGAAAGAAGGTACAGATCCTTATAGTAAACCATTTGTTGGGGTGAGCGAAGAAGATTGGAGATACATGATTGATGAAGTGTTTCTTGGTGACACACACAAGGTAATTAACTTAACAGTCATGGATGTTTCTTTTAATTGCACTACAATGAATAACTCAAAGATCCCAAGTTTCTTTGAAATTCAAATAATATACAATTATATATGAGACAGAGTAAGGAAATTGCAGAGATGGAGGGAAAGACATAGGAACCATGCTTGGATATTGATTTTTAAGTTAATATTTCTATTGCATTGTAGAAACGGTCAACAAGAAATATAGCCAACAAGAAAAAGTTACCCTATAATCACACCATGGGTTCAAGGTCATTTTCAGCAGCAATCTCAATTGAGGTAACATATTTTTTGTTTTAAAACTTTTAGTTAATGCTGCAATTTTTTTATTAACAATATTACTAAGCTTGCATTTTATATGTTTCATGTAGGGAATTGAAACTGGGAAGGAGCCTCACATTGTAGATTTTTTCAAGACCTCACATTGGAGTGAAAAAAAAAAGATTGGATTGAACTAGTGTGTGAGGAGTTATATGTAAGTATACCTTCATTATATTTGTTATTCATATTCCTATATAATGCTTAACTAGTTAGTGTACTTGTAAAATAGGATAACTGTTGATCTTTTTTTTTTTTTCCTTTTCTTTTTTTAACACTAACAGGAAAAGATGGACCAACTTCGTGAGGAAGCTTCACAGCTTGGAGCAACCTCGCTAACACAAGAGGAAATTACTGTTCAAGTCCTTGGGAAGCGTTCAGGGTATTTGAGAGGTTTCGGGGTTGGTCCAAAGCCGTCTTCTGCATTCAATTCTACAACTAGGTCACAAGCACGTGATGAAGAGGTTAAGGGCCTTAAAGAAGAGGTAGCATCACTGAAAGGGATAATTCAATCATATGAAGGACGCTTTGAGCAGTTTGAACACTTTATGAGACAAATGCAGGGCAATGGTAGTGGATACGACTCTTTTGATGAGTAAGTACTATTGCTTTTGATGGTTTGTGAATACTTTTGGGATTTGCTTCAATTTATCAGGTCATAGATCTTTATTTTGATGGTTGATCTATGACTGTCGTGTTGGCATCCATTCATATGATGGTCTAATATTGATTTGATTGGTTTCATAGGTTGATTTCATTCGGATTTAGGTACATAGTTGGATGGTTGGGGGACATAGGTTGAGGTGCCTTATTTTCAGTACATGACTTCGTATTAAATTATTGGATTTAGGTACATAGTTACATTTCTATGACTGTCTTGTTAGCTTGTTTGGTTCAAGAGGCTTTATGTTGTTAAAGGCTACTTTATGTAAAGGTAAAGTTAAGAGGTACTATGTGTATAAAGGAGTAGGTGGTGTTTGCAGATGATGGTGTGTTTTTCTAATATTAGTTAATTGGTTTGTGTTGCTTTGGATTGCTGGTTGTTTGTTTTTTTTTTCTCTGTTGGTTTCTCACCAACTATTGAAGCTTGTGTTGGGGAAAGACATGGCTGAGAATCCTGAATATCCACACACAAATAAATAAATACATTGTATCTCTCCTGAAAATTTGAGAAATTATAATTTACTCTCAATGTTTGGCAAAATTACACTATGTTTTCATAATATTTTGATTCACATTACAGTTGTCCCCACAATGTTGACTTAACAGAATATTCTACTTACAATCTATACATGGGTAATAATTCTATTTACATACTACAAAAAATCTCAATATAGATTGGCTGAGAGTGAATTTTGCACTGTCATGTACCTATTTATATACCTCTTTATATAGTTAGGGATTGAACTAGTGATGGAGGAGATAATACACGAACTGCAAGGATGGTAATAATGTGGTGGTGTTGTGGTTTATATATATATATATAGAAATGTAAACAAATATATTATTATTAACAACGCTTTCTTCAAAAAATTTTTTATTGCAGGTAGCTAGCTAGAGGCGCAGTCATGCATGTTTATGGATCTGAGTTTGCCAATGCATTAATTCTAAGTTGTGCATATATATGTGGAGTTTTTGAGATACTTCGCATCGGACAAATATGACATGCATTTGAAATCTTTGATGTTTTGTTAAATATTTTTTGATGTGGTGAATTTATTGTAAGGATGGATGGTTATTTTGGGCGTGTAATGTGTTGATATTGACAGGTGGTTGTAAATATATTAATTACTATTTTGGCTTTATAATTGATGGTTTTTTTGATGTGGTGAATTTATTGTAAGGATGGATGGTTATTTTGGGCGTGTAATGTGTTGATATTGACAGGTGGTTGTAAATATATTAATTACTATTTTGACTTTATAATTGATGGCTTTTTTATTTATTTATTTTAGATTGGATTGGTATATTAAAATTGATTGGATGGACATGAATTATGTATTAATTGCAAATGTATTATAGGTATTACAAAAAATTTAACATTATATTTAAAAGAATCAATTTTGAAATTAAAAGTTTTTTTGCGACCAATATGTTTTTAGTCGCAATAAGGTTCTAGGAATTGCTAAACACACCCTTTCTGTGACTAGCATTATTCTGGTCGCCAAAAGTCTACTTTTCGCGACCAATATATTCGTCGCCAATGCTCACTTTCTGCGACTAGCATTATTCTGGTTGCCAAAAGTCTACTTTCCGCGACCAACATCTTCGTCACCAATGCTCACTTTCTGCGACTAGCATTATTCTGGTAGCCAAAAGTCTACTTTCTGCGACCAATATTTCGTCGCAATTGGTCACGAACAAAGCACTAATTATCTTTTAGCGACCAAAATAGATAGGTTGCTAAAAGCTAACTTTTAGCGACCAAATTCTTAGTCGCAATAGGATCAACTTTTGACAAATTCAAGTCCCTTCCGCGACCAAAATATGTTGTCGCAAATGATGGTTTTCCGCGGCCAACTTCACTTTTGGTCTCCAAAAACCTTCTGTGATGGACTTTTGGCGACTAAATTGCGACCAACCATTTTTTGGTCGCTAAAAACTATTAACGACCAGATTTGATCTTTCTGCGACCAGAAATGTTGGTCACGAAAAGTGTTTTTTCCTATAGTGACTATAAGTGGTCTCCTAAAAATAAAAGTGGTCGGCCATGGTGGGAGAAGGTCAGCAACATGAAAATAAGCAAATGGTGTGGTGGCCGACCACTTTTGATGGTCCAAAGATCAGGGAGACCAGTTGTCAGACCAGAAAACTGGCTGGCAGGAAGAAAAGTGGTTTGCGGGGAGAGAAACTGGTCTCCCATCCTTGTACCATCTTCCAAACAAGGAAAACAATGTTTGTACCAAAAAAAAACCAAAACGGATACAAGATGAAAGTTCGGGAGGCAAAACGCGCAGCCGGGTGCCTCGAAAACTAGCTGACAAGCACTAAAAGTGGTTCACGACCACAAAAGTGGTCTCCCAAACCACAGTGGCCCTCCAGGCCAAGGAAACAAGGTGTGGTTCAAAAACCACACCAAACGGAGAACGTTAAGCGGTCCTAAGACAAGGCGCGCGGCTGAAGGCTCCGAAAACCGAAAAATAGTCTCCAAGCGGGAAAAGTGGTCTATGACCACGAAAAGTGGTTTACAACCACAATGAGAGGTTTACAAGACCTCTCCTTCCCTCAAGCAAGGAAAACAAGGCTTGGTCCACAAACCGAGCCGAAGCACAAAGAGTTCAGATGCCCGGAGGCAAGGCACTCGGCCAAAACTTTGGAAACTCGAAACGAGCACAACATGCACTATCACCGAGCGCTCAATCGATGACGTCTGAGTCTTAAGATCGGTCAAAAATGGGGTGTCTACAGCGTACAACATGAGTATATGTGAAAATACACATTCTATGTAATAGAAGAGAACAAAATATGTAATTTTGACAGAATGACAGATCGAACAAAAGATGTTGTTCAGCGACAACCTCTGATTTACTCCTCAGAGACTTTGTAACATGCTCAAAAGGAGATATCCTATTCATATTGGCAAGGGGTAACATCTGCAAGCCGTTTTGATCGCCATTCTGACTTGAAGCAAGCTTGAACTTAGGGTTGAGGTACACTCATACTCCAAAGAAATGGTGAGGCCTGAGAAGGTGCACCTGGAATATAGTCTCAGAATTTGCTGAAGTTAAAACACACTAAGATGCTCCAAATTTTCCCTTTTTTCTTTTGCTTTGTAGTTTGGAACCTATCTAGGTTCAGATAGGTCCTAGTTCTATTGCTCTCACTCTTGACCTGTGTTGAACCCTGTAGTTTATAAAAGAAAGAATTCTATTTTGCAGATCATGTTGAGAATGGCACGACACTCTGAGCACAAAACAATTTATTTTGGAAATTTGTTAACCGAGTATTGAGCCTATGACTAACCACAATCAAAATGACTCAACAAAGGAAAAACAAAGGTAGAACAACCGAAACACTTCTACTACACTCAAAACGACTCAAAACAAGAATCGAGACAAACAAAAACAGCAAACACAACACTTGGATGTTTTCTGCTGGTGGGAGACCTCTCGGTTCACGAGTGTAGACCGCCTGAACTTTCTCCGCGCGCCCTCCTTTCGGAGAAGGCGCTGATTGGGTTCTAACTACTACAGTTCGGACTTCTGTCACGGTTCTGAATCTAATCTCACAAAGTGCAATGTAAGACTGATAAATCACCAAAGAGTCCAAATCTGACAAATCGTTTTGGAAAACTGATTTTAATCAAAAAGCGCCAAACATGGACTGCTTTGCATGATTTTAGAGTCGCCACCTAAGTATTTTACTTTGGGAAATTTAGGAAACCCTGACTCGTGCCAAAGGCCATGTGTCCGTCATCACCAAAGTTACCTTGGCTCGAGAACTTGGGTACGAGAGGGGAAGGTCCTGAAATGAGCACACCTGCTCGCCCGATCAAAGGATCGGCCTCTACTAAGCATGATATGTTGTTTTATAAACCTCATGTGTTCTTGTTTAATTATTAGCTAACTTACTATGTGATGCGCACAACACACAAGTATAGACTAAATCGCTTGATTTAGAACAAAACATCTCTTGTTTGGTTTTTCAAAAATGGTTTGAAGATGATACTCGCAAGTAGGCTAAAACGCGGATTTGCCACCAAACAAGGTGGGCTTGAAACAACATGATTTGCCACCCTCAAGTGGGCTTAAAACTCACATTCTGATGAATTGTTCCAATTCAAGTAACAAAGCCTTCACCCACAAGCATTCATGCAGTTAAGCACTTAAGCAAATAGCCTCATGGCAAGCATGCTATCATGGCAACGCTCACACTCATGCAAGTATGCTAAAGCGTAAACACTTACAGTGTACTCCGAGCCAAAACAGAAAACTAGTTAGAAATATGCATGATCCTAACTATGTTAAGATGCCTAATGCAACACATGCAAAATGCAACTAAATAGGCTCGGCTATCTAATCATGGCATATGAATGCAACACTTTGATACATGTATTCAAATAAGTATTGAAATACAATGTAATTTGAATGATGCGCCAAGCCCGGTGCATGCAAGACAATTGAATGATGCATGCATGCAAGCATAAGGTATGCTAATCGAGACATGTCCCTAATCTAACTATCGTAAGCGGATAAGTAAAAGGGAGAAAGACGTGGGGTTGGAAGACATTCACACACACACGCACACTTATTACAACATTTGCCCTCTCGACGGAGGGTCCGAATGAAAGAGAGCTAACTAGCTACGCTAATTAAGCTAATTGTTACAAACCAACTAATTAACTAACTATTTTAGCTAATTAATTACAAACCAAATGAAATTGAATAACTAGCTAATCTAAGCTAATTAGAATATTACAAAGATGAATTGAATCAGCTAAACACATTAACTAATTAATTACAAAATGGCCTCGGGGGAGGGAGACATGCATGCTCGGTTTGCTTCGCCTGGAAGTGCATTGCCTTGCCATAAGTTGTCTCTGTTTGCACTTGCGGTGACCTCAGAGCATCAAACACACTTTCAAGTTGCATCTGCCCCAAAACAGGAACATTTTGGAAAATTTTGCTATAGGTGGCCGGCCGGTCACCTCAACTGGTCGCTAGGCTACCTCAACTGGCCGGCCGGCCAGTACAAGTGGTCGGCAGGCTAGTGCAAGTGGCCGGCCGGCCACTTTTCCTTCCAGAATCCCAACTTTGCTGCAACAGAGATCAACAAAGACATAGCAATGCATTTGCAAGGAAATGTGTGTGTAACTACTCTCCTTATCATTTCTCAAGCTCAAAGGAGCATAGTACTCGACTCCCAAGCCACCAATCACGCATCTCAATGCATGATGGCCAAAGAGCCAAGCTTGCACAATGTTATTGAATGCACAAATAAGACTCGAAGTGTCGTCACCCTATCATGCATGATCAAGGGTGACAATGACCAAGAAATGCAACACGTTTCATCACTTTGAGTATGAAACGTACATTCCTTGTGTTCGGATTAACGTCCGATCCAAACACAATGCAATGCAAACAACATGCTTATCTTCCAATGCTAAAGAGGCATGCACAAAACTCTATCATGTAAGCAAATCAGGTAAGACATGTTAAGGGGCCAAGAGCACTAAAGCAAGTAAAGAACATTACACATGAGGCATGCACTACCAATCTCAAATGGTCAAACCGACTATGGACAGACCTAAGATACTCTAGAACAGTGGCCAAAACACGCTAAAACTTAGGCACAAAAAGGCGAGAAATGCATGCTCATTCGTTTGCTCGCAAGTAAGGTACGAAGCTTAACTTTCAAACACATTGAAAGAGTGACATATATGAGAGCATGATAGAGGTACAAGCACTGAAATCATATGTCAAATGATGACATATCATGCAAACAACACAAGTATAGTATGTTAAGGGTCCTTAAACATTGAAACTAGTGAATGACACAACACAAGGACCATGCAATACAATGTTCAATGGACTAAACCAGCCCTAAATAGACCTCATGCATGCCAAGACAGTGGCCAAAATGATCTGAAATGATAGCATGAAAGGCAAGATAATGAGGTTCATGCATTGGCTCATCAACAAGGCATGAGGCATAACTCTTAAACATAATTAAAACGTGATATTCATGAGAGTATGACAAGGCTATATGCTCTGAAATTATGTGTTAAATGATGCCATATCACATAAACATCACAAATAAGGCATGCTAGAAGGCCTAAAGCACAAGGCTAGTAAAGGGCACCACACAAGAGACATGCAATACATAGCCTAAACAACCAAACCAGCTCCGGACAGAGCTCAATCATGTCAAGACAAAGGCCAAAACATGCTGAAATGGAAGCCCAAAAGCTTAGACAAGCATGCATACATATTGGCTCACAAACAAGGCATAAGACACAACTCACAAAAGTTATGAAAGAGTCGAATATGTGAGAGTGTGACTACGCCATATACACTGAAATCATGTGAGAAACGAGGCTAAGGCATGCAATCATCACAAGTAGAGCATGCAAGAGGCTTTGAAACTCAAAGCTAGGCAAGGCCTTTACACTACAACCATGCACAACAAGTCTCACATGGCCAAGACCACCCAAAACAAAGCTAAGGAATGCTAAAATAATAGCAAATACATGTTGAGATAGAGCTAACACAAGCTAGGATTAGAGGCGTAAAGCATGATGCATGTTAAGCCTACAAGTAGGATTGCACTACAAGTACAAAAACCAAGCAAAAGGTGACCCCACCAACCAAAATTAGAGTTAAGGAATGTCAAAATAACACCAAAAACATGATTGAACTAAGCCATAAAAGAGTATAAAAGCATGCTCAAGTACGAGGCCAACAAGGCATGCAAGCAAGACAAAAGGAGAAGGGGGCCACCCCCTCCTATTTTGGACCACAAGAGCAACTTTTTACCACTGAAATTCCTCTAAGTTTCAGTGGTAAAAAGGCCAAGCAAGAGGAGATTCAAAAGCTTAGAGAGTTGGCTCAAGTGGCTTAACAAGCCAAAGAGCAAAAGAGGGGGACCACCCCCCTAACCCCACAAGGTTCAAACCAACATTATAAAGCCTTAAAATCAGAGTTATTGAGAGGCTAAAATCAACCTCAAAGTAGCATGCAAAGGTGATATAACACTTAATCAAAACAAAGCTTTAAAAGGAGTATATGCTTACCCTTGAAGAACAATGGCAAGACAACAACTTCAGCAACAATTTTGGACCAAAACTAGGACCTCAAAACAAGCTCCAATGGCCTTCAGCTCCAAAGTGAAGGTGCTTAACTAGGTGTCTTAGTGCAAAGTGTGAAGAAAACTCACTTTTAGACTCAATATAGCACAAATATATAGAGAGAGGGAGAATTCTAGATAGAGAGGGATATTTTAGCTCTAAAATTCCGAACCCTCAATTAGGGGGAGGAACCTCCCCTTATATAGAGCAAATAAGCCAAAAGGCTTGCTCTATCCCTCTATACACGTGTATGGAGGATGAGTTCAGTGAGCCACAGCTGGCTCAAAAGATCTAAAAATATCTAAAAAGGAGAAAAAGTGACTGCCGGCCAGTTAAGGTGGCCAGCCGGCCACATTCCCTAGCTGGATGACCAGTCCAAGTGGCCTACAAAGGAGAAAAGTGGCCGGCAGATGCCAAAAGTGGCCGGCAGCCCTTCCCCTCCCTCAGGAAAAGGGGCAACAAGGTTTAGACCAAAAACCAAGGCCAAAACACAAAGTGTTAAGAGGCTCAAAGACAAGGCACTCAGCCAAGACCTTCGGGCGCTCGAAACAAGCACAAACATGCGTAATCATCGCGTGCACAAACGATGACGTCTGAGTCTTAAGGTCGGTCAAAAATGGGGTGTCTACAACGGGGAGCCCACTGCTTCTCCAGGTATTGTTTCCCACCATTTCTTATTTGTGATTCTCACATCACTTTGGCACTCAATCTCTTTTTCTCTGAAAATCCATTTCCTTTCTTTTCTCTCAACGCACATCTCTCTGTTCTTTAATCTCTCTTTTTTTTTTTATCCTTTCCCAGGCGTGGTTGGTGGATAAGTTGAAAGTTGTGGGCTCTTGCCCCTAGTATTCTGCTAGATTCTCCTTCTTTCGCCCACGACTAGTGAGCTTTCCCATAGAGGGGTTGTGGTGCGACTGAACGTGCAACAGATCTGTAACTGACATCAGTTGACAATGCCCTTGGCCAGTTTGGACGTGATCAGACGCGTCCAGATGAGGGAGTGGAATACCCTACTCCATTTCCAGGTCGTGCTTCGCATTTGGCTTGGTACCTCACTACTTGGAGGATGAGAGAGTCTTTTAGCCTCTACTATTAGCTTTAGTTGTGCCCTTTCTGGTGAGTGCATTGATAATGGGGAAAAAGACAGGAAACCTGACTCAACTATGCCCCTAGTTCATTATTTTGACCATTTTTTGTTTTTGGCTTTCCGCTAAAACAATTTTGATCACCATGGGAGTTAGATTAACATGCTTGTTCAATTTTCTGATTTGAAATCATGTCAGTCAAGTTGTGACCATTGAAAATTTTACTTTTTTTTTTGTCCAAGAAATGGTCCAGTTTTGGAAAAATGGAATAATTTTTGAAAAACTAGTCAACCTCACCAAAAATCTTCAAAACTGTTTCTCCGAATGGCCATTGCTCAACCAACACGGAATCTACTCTCAATATGCACAATCTCAGATCTGAACTTAATTTGTCTTGCAGCTGAATCTTGTAATGGAATAGGACAACCGAATTTGAATGAAGATGAGCCAATTTGCACATGGATAAAATAGCCAAGTTTGAACAAGGATAAGCTAATCAACATGGATGAGACTAGCAAGTTGAAAATGGTTGGGGCTGAACTTCAGGATGAAGTTGCCTATGTATTCCAAAGATGGGAATCAGGTCGTACGTAGTTCTAGGGTTTAAGGTACACTCAGGTATTAACACTCTCCTTTTACGCTCTAACTTTTGCCAAAGCCACCCTTTTTGGGTTTTCAACCTTGCGAGCTCTATTTTTCTCTTCTTTTCATTTCTTTTCCTTTTTTTTTCCTTCTTCTTTTTTCTTTCCATTTTTTCATTTTTGTTCTTTTTCTTTTCTCTGCTCTAACTTTTGCCTAGGTTGCCTTTTTAGGTTTTCGGCCCAGCAAGCCTCTCAAGGATAGAAAAGTTTAACTTGTCCATGTTGAATGGTTGTAGGATCTCTAGCCATCCAAGCCTATGAGAATGGCTGCTGTTGCTGACTAAATAGTCTTGATGATGTAAAAGCCCATCCAATTGGGGTTTGAATTTGCCCGTAGTGTTGTGGATAGGAGCTCGATTGTGCTTCAGCAAAACTTTTCTTTTCTCTATTTTGGGATTTGGTTTTCTTGCCGATCTCCATTGGTTTGTGGAATGACCCATCTTTTGAATCTTTGAGCACATCTGACATTTTTTCCCCCTAGTTCAAGGGCTACTTCTGATCTAACTTTGCAAGCTTCCTTTGATGACATCTGACCTTCTTGATTTGACTTTCTTGTCCCTAGTTCAAGGGTTGCTTCTAATCCATCCATACAAGCCTTATATTATGATTAATCGTTTGAACATTCTAAGTCAAGGTTCAAGGTTTGAAAGCAAAGAGGTCGAGTCCTGAGGCTGAGAGCGATCCTATGCTCCACAATCTCAAGATCAATTCCATGCATGTCTTCATAGGACCACGCAAAATATTTTTTGAAATCTTTTAATAAAGCGACTAGTCGCTCTGGCTCCTCTGAAGACAATGCAGAACCAATCTAGATCAACCCAGGATCCTTCTCAATACTCACATTAACAAACATGATTTCATTCATTAAGGGCTTAGCATGCCTCTCTTCCTCTCAGTTGATCAAATTTTTGCAAATCCTAAGGAATTCATTCCTCTTTGTTTTCATCACAGTGTTAGAAATGTTTTGAAAAACTTAGGTCAATGTAATGATTTCAAGGCACATAAAAGGCACAGTTTTGGTCAATTACTGTCATCCCATTCAGAACTTCTGGCTCAACTGGCTCAATAGTAGAAACAGACACAAAAGAAAGAGCGGAAAAGATAAACACAAAACAAGAAAGTGATGCCCGAGTTAACACGCTCGAAATCACCAACCTCTAACATAACAAGACTGACTCGATATAACAAGACAGACTCAATACAACACAACAGAACTGACTTAATATCCAAGTCAGAAAGTACAATAAATAGCATTTTCAAGTTGCTCAAAACAGTGCGTGCTATCCACCACATCTAGAGTAAAATGAGCACCGTCAGCAGGTGGTTCATCCCTCGATCACATAGTCACATTATCCCCCAAGTTCATCGATCTAGTGCCAACAGACTTTGTAGGACCTGGTGGAGTGATGTCCTTATTGTCAATCAGATCTTGAACTTCATGGTGAAGGCGAAAGCAACTGTCAGTGTCATGTCCAGTTTGTTGATGGAAGGCACAGTACTTGGTAGCATTATGTTTGGCTGGAAGGGGATTCGGGAGAGGCCGAGGGTCAAGGGGTTTGAGATGGCCTTGCCCTATGAGGATTTGGAAAACTTTAGGCAAGGTCATATGAAGAGGATTGAAAGTGTAGTTTCTAGTTTTGACAGGCTTGACAGGTGTTAACTAGGTTTGATGACCTCTTATGGGTGTAGGATTGGAGCTGAAAGGGGCCTTTTTGGTATGACATCCCTTTTCGTGGTTTGCCCCTTGATTTGAAATGCTCCCAACCTTAGTGACAAAAGTGTCATCCACAGTTTTTGCAACAACCGCCAATACTTGTTGCTTGTTCAGCCCTTTGACCTTTAATGCCTTAATAGCCCACTGAAGTTGTTCATAAGGATCAATACTTGCCCCATCCTTGTTCTTGCCCTTTGCCTCCACTTTGCCAAGGGATTGGATCGCTATATCGGAGTAGAGCCCAGTTATTAACACGTCCTTACCCAGACTTGAGATAACTTCAGGTTCGCCATTTTCTATTACAGCTCGCCCCAAGATTGAGGAGCCTTTTGGCGTGAAATTTCTGGCATGTGATGTGGTCGATGATGGAGCCAAAATCCCAAAGGCTAAATCTGCCACAGTTCTCTGAAGATCTTCAATCATGCTCACTAGCTCAGAAGTAGTGGGTTCTTGGGTTTGAGATGCTTGGGGTTCAAGTGCATCCATCATACACAAGTTCGTGCTTTCTAGAATGAACACCTTAGGCTTAGGTAAATGAGCTGGAGTGATATATATGCTGGGGTTATAAGTGGACGGCAGTGTATGGATGAGGTTAAGGTAGTGAGGAGATACTTGGTCATGGATGGGAAGTGGGTTGGTGGTAACATTGGAGTCTTGAGGTGGAGCTATCATCTGATTGTTGATGAGATTCTGAACCTCATGATGAAGGCGGTAGTAACGATCAGTGCCATGACCGCACTGCTGATGATATATGCAATATTTGGTGGGGTTATGTTTGGCAGGGAATGGGTCAGGAAAAGGTTGGGGATCAAGGGCTTTGAGATATCCCTTTTCTATCAGGACTTTTAGTGCATTGGTTAGGCTCATATAGAGGGGGCTGAAAGTTCTGTCTTGAGCTCGGGTTGGGCTGGCTATTTGTGGGTTGGTATTGGCAAAAGGGTTGGCAGTTTTGGAATTGGTGGTGACAGTATTTATTTCTGAGCATTTCGCAGTTGTGCTACCATTGGAACTGCGAACAATATTCGTTCTCATAGGTTCATTACCCTCCACAATGATCCCTTGCCTGATGGCATCCTCGACTTGAACCCTAATTTCATGGAGGTCCTTAAAGTTGAATAACGGGAGGACTATCATCTTCTGTAATAGCCTTTCATGCAGATTTCTAACAATGATATGAACTTGCTCTTTCTCTGGAGGCCTGCTTGTCATCATAGCCGCCTTTTCCCTCCATCGAATAACAAACTCTAAAAAGCCCTCCTTCAGTTCCTGACGCGTTGCCTTAAGATCACGAGTTGTGACCTCGATCTGTGTGTTGTAGAAATATTAGGCAATGAAGGATTCAGCCAACTCCTGCTAGCTCTGTTTCACAGAGTCCTCCAATTTAGCATACCAGATGGCAGCTATTACAGACATGGTTTGGCTGAATAGTGACAACTTCTGTATTCGAGTCAAACCCATTGGTCGTAGGATATTAGAAAACAGAAGCAAATGCACTATTGGATCTCCAGAACTATCGAAGCGGTCAATATGTGGCATCTTGAACCGTTCCGATAAGGTAACTACCGATTCAGTACGCCCATCCTTTATGTCTAAAATAGAGTTGACCCCATGTGCCTTTTTGAATAGTTTTTCCAGCTTGTTGGCTTTGAGCATGGTTGGATCAACCTCAAATTTGAACGGTTTCTCAGTTTGATACACCGGGGCTCTGGAAGTTTGTGTTGGGATGGGTTCTGCTTGGACTGGGAGAATCGGGACACCCTCAGTTTGTGGATCTTAAGCAGTGGTAGCATTAGCTGTGGTACCGGGCACAGGGATAGCCGCGGTGGGTACATGTGATGCAAAGGCCGCTACTGGCTGCGATTGCTGTTGCTGTAGGCTAGTTATAACCTTAGCTTGACGGGTCGCATCATGTTGGAGGGAGTCAACTGTTTGCTGCAAATGGAGTAATAATTCCTCTGAATTTGTCAGAGGCTAAGCCATGATAGGGGTAGATGCTTGGGATGAGCTGAACGAAGGTAATCTAATTGGTGAATGCCGGAATAGTGGAACCGGTGAGCCCTGTCTGGCCCTTCTTTGCCTTGCCACTAGCGAAGGAAACACTGGTTACCCCTGAACTAAATCTCCGACCTGACCTGACAAAGTCTATCAACATGAGGCCAGAATACCCGGGAGATATTGAAGCCTTCTGAAGCTATGGTTCCAGGACTACCTTGCAAAAGAGAAAACAGACAGCACCTCAGCCCAATTTCACTAGAACGGATATGATCATAGCTAAATAAATGTACTCTCTACTGAAATATGCCCGACAAACTAATACCACATTTTGCAACTGATATGTACATCCCTATACAGTTTCACTGTAAAGCATATACCAATTGATTGAGAGCCAAAACACCCCTATGGGGGGTAAGGTTACCCTGTCCTAGTTTCGTCAGGAACTAGGGTTCACTATTCAAGCAATACGGTTTCATGCAATCCTGCATTCGGGTAGGAAAACCTGTCCTAGTTTGGAATAGTCTCCACGACTTTCGATATACAACTAGGCCAAATGGTCAAAAAGGGTACCTTAGCAAGACTACCTAATATACCTCTCACACCTAACACTGAGAAGTGAAAGGAGGATCAAACAGTACAGTGGTAGTCCAGATCCAAGGGTTATGTTCCCATCATGGCAGAGCCCACGACCGGTCAGCCTTTTGGCAAGCTTTTCCAAGCAAGCCTCTGGCAAATCGTCCAAGAATAGCAAATGGCAAACACAGTGACTTAGGCGCACCAATGCAAATGCAATGCAAGAAACACATAAGTGTAGATAAAAGTTCATATCATGAGTTCAAGTCAAGTTCTCTAAGTCCCCAACAGAGTCGCCATAAACTGTATCTTGGCTTTTTCGTGCCCCCCCTTCGGAAACTTGAAAAGAGCCCTACAATTCGGACTCCTGCGGTTCTGAATCTAATCTCACAAGTGCAATGTGAAATTCATAAACACCAAAGAGTCCAAATCCAGCAAATCTTTTTGAAAAATCAATTTTATGATCAAAATGCCAAAGTTGGACTGCTTTGCTAGATATGAAGTTGCCACCTAAATATTTTTATTTTTGGAAAAATTTAGGAAACCCATGACTTGTGCCAAAGGCCACATGTCTGTCATTACTAAAGTTGCCTCGGCTCGGGAACTTAGGTACAAGAGTGGAAGCTCATAAATTGAGTACCCCCGCTCGCCTGATCAAAGATCGACCTTTACTAATCATGATATGATTTTTTATAAACATTATATGCTCTTATTTCAGTTATTAGGCAAGCTTTACTATGTGATGCGCACAAGCAAGTATAGACTAGTTTGCTCGGATTGGAACAATTCAATTTCATATTTGTTTTGCAAAAAGGGTTTGAATTTGCCACTTCAAGTGGGCTTAAAGTTTGCGAATTTTGCCACTTAACAAAGTGGGCTGAAAAAAATGTACATTCGTTGAATTGTTCCAATTCAAGAAGCAAGCCTTCATCCACAGGCATTCAAGCAGTTTAGCAAGTAAGCATTTAGTCTCATGGTAAGCATGCTAGACATGACAATCACTCGCACTCATGCAAGTATGCTAAAGCATTAAAAACTCACATAGTACTCCAAACTAAGATAAAACAAAAAGAGTTAGAAAAATGATTGATTCCTAACTTATGCAATATGTCTAATGCAACACATGCGATATGTAATTGATAGGCTCGGCTACTAATATGGCATATGAATCGATTAAATAACATGCGGTCTAAGCACATATTCAAAGAAGTATTGAAACAACAATGCAGTTTGAATGATGCACCAAGCCTCGGTGCAAGCAATACGAATGAATAGATGCAAGCATAAGATATGCTAACTGAAACATGTCCCTGATCTTACCATCAAAAGCGATTAAGTAAAAAGGAGAAAGACGTGGGGTTGGAAGGCATACACATTATTACATTTTGTTCTCACGAAGGAGAGTCCGAATGAATAAAAGCTAACTAACTAGCAACTAATTAGGGCTAAGCTAATTAAGCTAATTATTACAAACCAAATGAATAAATAGCTAAACTAATTAACTAATTATTACAACAATTTTTAATTAACTAACTAGTAAGCTAACTAATTAAGTTACAACACAAGTGTAAGGGAAATAAACAATTAAAGCCTATAACTACACTGCCACTACTCCGCCTCGGGAAATGGAAGATGCACATGCCCGGATACCACCCGAAAAGACCTCCATTTTGCTCTCGAAAGCCTTTGTTTGCACAGTTGAACATTTCCAGAACCATTCTGCCCCACCTTACCAACATTCTATTAAAGTCTATATCAGTGGCCAGCCGGCCATGGATGAATGCTGTCGGCTATGAAGGTGGCTTGCTGGCCATCTATGGTGCACTACCGGCCATGGATGGTGGCTTGCCAGCCACTGATGCACTGGATCATCATGCTGCAATAGAGTACAAACAGAGTAAAAAAAGTATTTCCAAGAATTGTCTGCACAATTCACCCCTCATTTTCATGGATAAATCCAAGAAGTTATGAATCTTAAACCACAAACCACCAATCCAAGCAATTTTATTGCATGATGGCTTGTGATTCAAGGTGTGCAAGCTCAATAAATGCAAAACAAGACACTCAAGAAACATCACCCTATCATGCATGATCAAGGGCAATGGAGACCTAGGAAACTTGACACATTTTATCACTTTGAGTATATGTCACAATTTTCCTTGTGTTAAGTTAACGTCCAATTGAACACACAACACATAAGTCATTATCTTGCTCAATTTTAGTCCCAAGTTGGTAGTTACTCATTTTAACTTACCAACCATTCCTTAATCCAATTAAGTCCAAAAAGGTGAGTTAGAGTCCTCTAATGGAAAGAAGGCTCAAAACACAAGTTGCTTTGGGTACGAAAGAAGTCTCATACCGTTGGTAATGAACTCCCAAAAGGATTAAACCATTAAGTATGAAACCCCAATTCCACACTTAGGCAAACAAATGACTTGAAACAACTTTCAAAGCAAAAAGAAAAACCAAGAAAGGAAGGAGGTTGCAGAGGTGATTAGTGTTGAAATGAAGTGCAAACTAACACCAAAGCATGCAATCAACTCAAACAAGAGGTGCCTAATGGCCTAAAACACCAAACTTGTGAGGACTATTACACTACAACCATGCAAAAAAAGACTCCACTGACCCAAACAGCCCAAAATAGAGCCAAAGTAGTTTAAAACAAAGGCAAAAACATGATGGAATATAGCTACAAAAAGCTAGAAAATCATGCTAACATATAGAATTAACTAAGTTAGCAAACAAGACACAAGGAGGGGAGGCTAACCCCTCCAATTGTGAGTTTCAAAACATGTTTTTCGCCACTGAAAATACTCTGAAAATCAGTGTTTAAAGGCCCAAAGAAAGATGGTTTAAAGATGGGAAACACAAGTGAAGAAGCCTTACAATCAAGGTACAAAGAAGGGTGAGCCACCCCTACCTTAAAATGGCTTCAAACCACAAATTCCAGCCCATTTTGATAGAGTTTTTATAGCCTAAAAATAGTAAAAAAAAGAAAGGAAAACAAGTATGCAAAGTAAGCTAACAAAGTAAATATTATACCCCTTGAAAAGAAGAGTGATTCTAAGCAACAATTCAAGCCCAAACCAACTTGTAGAGCTTCAAGAGGGCCTCAAAGAACCTCAGCTCAAAGGTAATCAATTTTGGTTAAGGAAGTAAAGGCAAGAGTGTAGTGTAAGTAGGCAAAAGTGTAGAAAATTACAAGAGAAAGAGAGAGAAATCTAGAGAGAGAAAATTTTGAGTTTGAAATTTTCTAACCCCAAAACATGAGAGAGGGACTCCTTATATATAGAAAACATGAATTCTATACAAGGAGATCCAGCCCTCTACGTGTGGACAAATGCAAGCATCTGTGCAAACAGTTGGCACAGTTGGCATAAAATATCTACAAAAAACACTGGTGGCTGGTCGGCCATCATTAATGGTCGGCTAGGCATCATTGATGGTCGGTAGACCAAAAGCTTTGGCCGGCAGCCTTTATAGATAGCTGGCAGGCCACCAGAGATTGTAGGCTAGCAAGACCAAGGCATGGTCCAAAAAGGAGACAAAATGGATGCAGGGTTTGAAAGGCTCAAACCTGCGACATTTTGCTAAGGGCTTCGAGCGCACGGCGAGCAATCAAACTTGTCATCAGATGTACCTGCAAGAATATCCAAGTCTTGAAGGGCCGACAAAAGTGGGGTGTCTACAGCTGTCCCTACAGATGGATGCACCATTCCAGTAGTGTTTGTAAGTATATTTTCGAGGGTCTCTCATATATTTCTATATATAGATGAAACTCTCTTTTGTTAGAGAGGTTAGAAAAATTTTGGAATTTAGAAAATTTTGGAGAGCAAAATTTTGAAAAATTTCTCACTCTTGCAACCTACATACCTTTTAGTCTAAACCAAACCTAGAGAGTTCCTTGCTGAGGTGATTTAAGCTTGCATTTTAGCTCTTGAGGCACTTGAGAGTGTGAATTAGTGGTTTGTAATTCAAAGGATCATTCTTCTTCAAGAGGAAAGAGCCAACATTAGTAGTTGGCAGACCGCTTTTACTGGACGGCAGGCCACTATTAGTGGCCAGCCGACCACTACTTCTAGATTGCCGGCCACTTTTTCCAGGCAGGCAGTGTCCTTTTTCCAACAGAGCAGAATAGAGGCTAAGATAAAAAAGCAGTGCAATTTCTAACTGTGCAACAAAGGCATTCCAGTAGCAAAACGGAGAGCATTATCGGGTGGAAATCCACATACATGCATGAGCCATCCCTCGATTCTCAGGATCCGTCAAAGTGATGTTGTAATAGTAGCATGTTTTACTTAAAGTAGCGAGCTTGTAACTAATTAGTTAGAATAGCTAGTTAGTATTATGTTGTGTACTTATTTAATTAGCTAGAATAATTAGTTAAATTTGTTGTTGTAATAATTAGTTAATTAGCTAGTGTAGTTAATTTATTTTATTTGTTTTGTAATAGTTAGTTAATTCATAGTAATTAGCTAGGACATTTGTTCGGACCCTCCTGCGCGAGGGCAAACTTGTAATAATGTGTATGTCTTCCAATCCCACGTCTTTCTCCCTTTTATTTACTTGCTTATAATGGGTAGTTTAGAACATCATGTTTCATTTAGCATATTCGATGATTTGCATCCACTTGTCTTCCATCCATTGAGGCTCGGTTCATCATTCTAACAAAGTATTGCCATTTATTACTTCGTTGAATACGTGTTTAAACCACATGCTATCAAATTGATTCACATGTCATAATTACTAGCCGAGCTTATTAATTACATTATCGCATGTGTTGCATTAGTCATGTTGCATTAGTTAGAAGCGTGCATATTTTCTAACTCTTTTGTTTCTTTTGGCTCGCCTCGAGAATTGGGGTAAGTATTTATTGTTTTAGCATATCACATGCGTGTGATTGTTGCCATGTCTAGCATGTTTACCATGAGGCTAATTGCTTAAGTGATAAATTGTTTGAATGCCTGTGGATGAAGGCTAGTTGCTCAAATTGGAATAATTTAATAAATGTACATATGAGTTCACTTTTTCAAGCGGTACATGTTCAAAACAATTTTCAAACAAACATGAAATCAAAGTGTTCTAATTTTTGCAAATTAGTCTATACTTATGTGTGCATCACATAGTAAGTTAGCCTAATAATCGGAACAAGAGCATATAATGTAAATAAGAATCACATCATGATTAGTAGAGGCTTATCTTTGATCTGGCGAATGGGGTGCTCAATTCATGACCTTCCCCTCTCGTACCTAAGTTCTCGAGCCGAGACAATCTTGGTGATGATGGACACGTGGCCTTTGGCACGAGTCATGGGTTTCCTAAATTTCTCAAAAATATTTCGGTGGCGACTCCATATCTGGCAAAGTAGTCCATTTTGGCATTTTGATTCAAAATCGATTTTCTTAAAGAATTGTGTGATTTGGACTCATTTATTTCTATGTATTCCACATTTCACTTGTGAAATCAGATTCAGAACCACAGGAGTCTGAACTGTAGAGCTAGTCGTATTCGAAAGGAGCACAAGAAGTTGAGCTACAGTTTTTGGTGACTCTGCTGGGGAAAGTATAGAACTTGACTCGAACTTCATGATGTGAACTTTTATCTACACTTATATGTTCTTTGCATTGCACTTGTATTGGTGCGCTTAAGTCATTGTGTGTGCCATCTACTATTCCTGGATGGTTTGCCGAAGGCTTGCCCAAAAGCTTGCCAAAAAGCTGACCGGTCGTGGGCTCTACCATGATAGGAACATAACCCTTAGATCTGGACTATTGCTGTACCGTTTGATCCTTCTTTCACTTCTCAGTGTTAGGTGTGAGAGGTATATTAGGTAGTCTTGCCGAGGTACCCTTTTGACCATTTGGCCTAGTTGCATATAAAAAAGCCTTAGTGACTATTTCAAACAAGTATAGGATGCTCACCTGTATGCAGGATTGCGTGAAACTGCTTGATTGAAATAGTGAAACCTAGTTCATGACAAAACTAGGACAGGGTAACCCTACCCCCTCATAGGGGCTTAACTGGTACGTGCTTTATAGTGAAACTGTACAGGAATGTGCATAGCAGTTGCAAATTTGGTATTTGTTTTGGGGGCAGAATTCAGTGTGGGGTACAGTCCTACAGCTTTGATCATGTCTGTGTTGATAACGTCTTAGCTGAGGTGCTGTGCGGTTTCTGATTACTATTTTTTTGCTTTATTTCTTTTGCTTAGTAGTTTAAAACCATAACTTCAGAAAGTTAGGATATCCCCCAAGTACTCTAAACCCGAATCAGAAGACTTTGTAAAGCCGGGGATCTTGTTTGGGGACAACCTGTGTTTAACTCACTCCTACCGGTTACAAGACGGAGGAGAACCAAACAGAGTTCACCAGTTTAGTTCATATAGCAGTCACCCCTCAACTCACCTGTGTCCAGTCTGGTTCGGGAATGGTCATCTACTTCTAGCCCAACACGAGATCAATAGCCTATTCTAATGGCACAGTATCCCCCAGTCAGTGTGGAAGAACTAATACACCATCTACAACAGATAGTTGAGACCCTACAATAAGATGTGATCCGTCAAGTCGAGGTTATGTCCTGTCAGGCCAAGGTTATAACCAGGCTACAATAATAGTAACCACAGCCGGCTACGGCCTCTGCATCCCATGCACCTACTGCGGCTATCCCAACACCCAGAGCCACCGCTCATACTGCTAATGTTCAAGAAAACCAGGGCAATCCAGCAGAGCCAATCCTAGCACAAGCCTCCAAAATCCCTATTTATCAGATTGAGGCTCCATTTGAGTTCGAGGTTAACCCAACTGTACTCAAGGTCAGTAAACTGCAAAAGTTATTCAAGAGAGCACAAGGAGTTAACTCTATCCCAGACATAGAGGACAGGTATACTGATTCTGCAGTTACATTGCACATTGATCGATTCGACAACTCCAAGGATCCGATGGTCCACTTGCATTTATTTTCGGATATCTTGCGACCGATAGGCTTAACTAGACTACATAAGTTGTCTCTTTTCAGTCGCACCATGTCTGGTATAGCGACCATTTGGTATGCTAAGTTGGAAGACTACGTCAAACAGAATTGGGAAGAGATGGCCGAGGTCTTCATTGCTCAGTACTCTTACAATACACAAATTGAGGTCATAACTCGTGATCTCGAGGCAATACGCCAGGAGTTGAAAGAAGCTTTCTCTGAGTTTGTGACGAAATGGAGGGCCAAAGCCTCGATGATGACCACGAGGCTTTCTGAGAAGGACCAGATCAGGATGGTCATACGGAATCTGCATGGTAAGCTGTTGCAAAAAATTATTGTGCTCTCGTTATTTACATTTGCAGAACTTCATGAAATGGGAGTGCAAATTGAAGACGCTATGAAACAGGGGCTTATTACAGATGAGAAGGAGTCGGCAAAAAGGCCATTTGTTTGCAATTCCAATACTGCCGATGGTAGCACAACTACGAGACCGTCAGACGTAAGTGTTGTCACCACAACCAAGACTACTGACCCCTTTGCCAACACAAGCTCACAAACATCATCCAACCTTACCCGACCCCAAAGGATTTTTAACCAACTATACATGACTCTCTCTCAAGCCATGAAGGTGCTAGTTAGGAAAGGGCACCTCAAACCCTTAGAACCTCGCCCACTTCGTGATCCTCTCTTACCTAAACACAACCCCACAAAATACTGTGCGTTTTACCAACAGCATGGTCATGACACTGACCAGTGCTTTCGATTGCATCATGAGATTCAGGATCTCATTAACAACAAGGTAATTGCTCCACCTCAGAAACCAAACGTAACCACGAATCCACTCCCAGCTCATAATCAAGTCCTCCTACCTCGAAATCTTAACCTGATCCATACACTGGCCATCTCTTACGACCCTAGCGTATATATTACTCCCTCCCACTTACCAAAATTGACATTGTTCATTCTGAAAGGCGCAGATCTGTGCATAATGGACACATCCAAACCTTAACCCAAGCCTGTGGTGATGAGACTTACAATGGAAGGGGATTCGACCTTTGAGGAAGGTACTAGTCTATTGCCAAAGTGTCCTGAGGACTTATCTAATACGGTGTATGATCCAAGTTGCTATATTGTGTCAACTGGTCAAATCAAACCTGAATTAGTGTTGCCAACCTTGGTAGACATCAATGTGGTCAGGGAAGATGGTTCGAACCAAGGGTTGGATGATCTAGTAGAACTTGAAGAGGATTTGGACAACCTACAGTTCTTTGATGAACGGGATCAGAGAGACGTACAGATCGGGTGGTTCGACCTGAATGGATCAACTGACAACATTGGACGGTTGTGTGACACCCCAAATTTTGATAATATAATACAACGATACACCGGGATTTAACTAGCAGATACACATCATTTTAAGCACAAAATACAAATAATTACACTAAGAGAAAATATTAATAATAGTTACAGATAAAATTCTTCAAGTCTTTAAATACAAATCAGTTCCTTCATACAAAAAGACTATCCAAAATATAGGAAATATAAAATCTAATCTCTAAGGCAGCCATGGTTTCGCAAAGCTTTTAGGGGTTCCGTTCTCGGTGTAAAACTTGCCTTCACCTTGCATAAAATGCCATGAGCTTAGAATGCCCAGTAAACACACACACCTCGACCCTTTTCCCATTCCAAATACACAAGTAACATAACAACACGATCATAACATACAACGAACGCAATAATTAAGCAGAGCTTATAATTAAATTTCAGTTCTCATGAATAATAGTCAATTTTAGTTAGTTCTAGGCAACTCCCTGCGGAATACCATTCTTACCCAACCACTAACACAGGCCACGGGCAATTCTGACTCCCCCTTGGTTAATACAATACCAATGAGTTGCTTACCGCATAACCACTGGTGCGTCGCTTACCGCACAATTACCAATGATACACACGCACCTAGGTTACATACCCGAGTGGTGACATCACGGTCTGTCCCAAGGAAATGGGTTTCCAGGGATACTCCCCCTGTGTAAGACCCTCACTGCCACCCTTATGCCTCCTATTTCCGTTAAGTAGCCAGAATACCTCCCATGCCATGTTAGGGTTCGAAAGCACACTTGCGCAAGACTTCACAAAAATAGAACACATTCCACTATATCATACTCTTGAATCCATTGTTCATTATCTCATAAAATTTAATATAATGATCGCAACTCATTACCATCCCATTTGATTTCTCCTTTATTAAGTGCATTATGTTCTCAGTTATAGCAAAGCATGATCAGTATAATTACGAATCCAAACTAAACAACAAGTAATTTATTCATGGTAAAGCAAATTCAAAATTTATCATAGATTACATATAGAGACTAAAACATTCAAGAAACATAGAATATAAGAGTTGCAAACCAAATAAGAGCATATTAACACAAATTTCCAGATTTCCAGATTTGAACCAATTTGAAAATAATTATGAAAAAAATACTTTTATTGGCCCTAAGTACCTGGCCTCATGTGAGTTTGTAGATAAACAAGTCTAGTTTCAAACTCAATTTATGAAAGTAGGATAGGTATTTTAGATTTTAAGATAATTTACAATTACCAAGATCTGTCCATATTCGTTGACTGTTATGCAAATCGATTTTTCTCTCGAACCCCTTACTCTCTTAAGTTCATAAAATTTTTAGTTAAAATATAACACCAAGATTAAGATTTTAACATAAAAGTGGACTCAATATTATTTTTCTAGAATTTTATAAAAGTAGAGAAAGTTGACTATTTTTTTGGTTCTGTGAGTAACAAACTTAGAAAAATTGTTTAGGATATAAAAGTACATTCTTAGGTCCTACCAAAATTATCACATACTCTAGACATACCAAATCTTGCACCATAAAAACAAATTTCAAGTTTATCGAGTTTTGATAGGAAAATAAATTCAAGAGAGGGAAAAGATTTGCTGCTGGAAATTTAAGAAAGAAAGAGAAGCGTACAATTTCTTGATTAATACACATTTATACAAGAGTGTAGGCCTAGACTACAACATATATATATAAAGAACATGTATTAGGAGGGGAAAAAAAATTGGTAAAAGAACTTGAGAGAAGAGGTGATGTATGTTTACCTTTGTTTTACAAGACTCGACACAATTCTTCTTTTTCTTCTTCTCTTCTCTCTCTCTCTCTCTCTCTCTCTCTCTCTCTCTCCCCCTCTCTCTTGTTTTTTTTTCCAAGATCACTCTCTTTCACTCCTCTAGTGCATGGCTGAAAATGTGTAAAATGAGGGGGGAAAGTGTGCATATATATATAGAGAAGGATTGGGAGGTTTCTTAGGGGCCAAGTTTTATAAGTATAATTTGTCAAAGTTGCCATCAAGGCCCTTTCATCCATCACATAGCCAACTACTTGGGCTCCAAGAAATATATATATATATATATCTATATACTTATATATAAGATATTTGTATTTATAAATATAAAATAATAGGCATAAGTAAACTAATTAAGAAAGTACTACAATAAGGTTTGGAATGAAATAAAATAGAAGTATACTGGGATCAAGTCTAAATTTATGAAACCTTGATTTTTAGTATACAATATACTAACATTATAAAATAGTTAGAATAATAAATTTGGGTCTCGTTAAATTAAAGCGCAAACAAAGGTGAGAAACCGAGAAAAAATGGCATTACCGGGAATTAAGATTTTGAAGTGATTAATCTATAATTATAGGGTTAATAATAGGGTTTTAAAGGTGATTATTAATCTATGGGATCGATTAGGGTTTACTCGAATTAATCTTCAATGCATCCCGATTCTAGGGTTTAAAATACAATTAAGGGAAAATTCAAGGGCTTTATTGAAATAAACTCAAGGTTAGGGATTTGACGGTAATTACAAAAACTAGGGTCTCTACAGGTTGAGTGATGAGCCAAACAAGAAAGAAGAAATAGGAATAAAACCAGAGGGAAAAGAAGTAGAGATAGTTGTAGCAGCCGGAAGGGCTGATGAGAAGGGAAAGCTGTCGAAGAACGTTGGTTTGGAAAACCTAGCCCAGGAAGTGGGTGCTGTGAACACTGTAGATACTGAACAGGAAGCTACGCTGAGGCAGTTTGAACGAGAAAGAATTGAAGATAACTGGGAAACCATAAATTCACAACACCCTGTGGGGGACACCTATGATGTGAAGGTGATACAAGCAGAGCTAGACAACTGTTTTTCAGCCACTGAGGGCGAATGGTGGGACGACAATGATTTGCATCTGGCCCATACTAACGAAGACTAGGGGGATTACATTTCGGACAATACGTGGTATACCGAGAAAATAGACCATCTGACAAGAAGTGGGTGGTATTTTAAGCCGCCACACCTGGATCAAGCAAAGGCGTTTGGAAAGGACAAAAAGGCTGAGAAACAGAAGGAGAAACAACTAGAAAAAAAGGCAGTATTGAAATAGCTCTAGAAAATTTAAGTTGATATCTCCATCTGGGGTCTTCTCATGGCCTCACGAGTACACCGACAGGCAGTATTGTCGCAATGGACAAGGCTAAATTATCCATTGACACTACGCCTGAGCAGCTTGTGGGTTTGGTCTTTCCAACTGGTGCCAGGCCAACGCTTACTTTCTCTAACAAAGAGCTGCCGCCGGAGGGCTTGGCTCACAACAAACCATTGTATATATCTATGGAATGCAGGGAGAAATGGGTGCCGGTGGTGTTGGTAGATACCAGTGCAGCCATTAATGTCTGTCCTTCCCATACTGCCTATGCAATTGGCCTCAAATCAGCGGACTTTGTTCCCATAGCCCAAGTAATACGGGCGTATGATAACACGAGTAGAGAGGTCATGGGTATAGTATAAGTGAGAGTCTTGGTGGGCCCATCGGAGCAAGAGATTGAGTTTCATGTCTTGGATGTGCTGGCTACCTTCAATTTGCTGTTACGGAGGCCCTGGTTGCACCATATGAAGGTCGTCTCTTTCACTCTCCACCAGATGTTGAAGTATCCTCATAAGGGAGGAGTGACAATTGTTTTTGGGAACTCCTCCATCCATACGCCTCCAGAGGTGACTAAGCCAGTGCTAGAGATCAACCATGGCGAAGAGGATGCATTTCTCTCAAGATTCACTCTGGCTGTAGCCCAGATAGTTCAGACCTTTCTGGTCGTAGATGAAGGCATGTACGTTAGTGCCCAATCTATTTACTTCATGACCAAACTGCAGCACGTTCCAAGAATGGGGCTCGGAAGGAGTAGTCGGAAAGGTGTTGCAGCACTAACATATGTGCCACACAACCCACATGCCTTTGGACTGGGTTATGTGCCCACCAAAGAGGAATGGATTAGAAATAGAGAAGAAATGAGAGGCAGAGCCAAAGCCAAGCAAGCCGGAAAATTTTATGAACTCATCCACAGGCCAATCCAGGGGAAATTGAATTGCCATTTTGTTTAGGAAGGGAAGGATTTCCCTTTTTGTGGCTTTCCCAAGCCTTGGGTAAATTCCTCGAGGCAACGTGTCCTCGGGTTCGAGATCTTCTTTGACCATCAGCTGCAGGATAGTGATAATGAGGAAAGGGCTGAACCAAGCATCAAAGCTGAATAGAACACGGAAGGTGACTCAGATGATAGCGAACCTGGAGTAGGGACAGCACTGGCTAGTCTTTTGACAGATCCTACGGCCGACCTAGAAAACTTAGGGGATAACTTTACTGTCTCCATGATCAGGGAAGAACTGAGTGTGAACCCAACTAGTGGCATTTTGGATGTCTCAGGGGCACCATCTCTTACTTGGCAACTGAAGGAAGGCTATCTGTCCAGTTCTGAATCGGGTGATAAGCTAGAATCTGATTTCATTGAGTCTGTGGGGTCAGGGATTAGGTTCAAGTTCTTTTGAGTCTGAGTCTGGTATTTCTGGGGGTGGTAATCTGGATACCAAAGTCCTGTCTAGGTCTTCATTCAGCTTTTCTTTTGAGTCTATAATTGAAGATCTGAACCTTTTGAATGAAAACTCTGTAGATTTTGTGTACTTTGTTGTGCCATTGGTTTGTTGTATTGACCAAGATTTTCAAAATTTTTATGAAAATGAAGGGAAAGAAATTCCTTTGGCTTTAAAAAACTTGATTAATCGAGAGGACGTAAGGTTTGCTAAACCCTGTGCTGATGAAATCATTGCCATTAATGTGGGTACTGAGAAAGATCCGTGCCTGGTCCAGATCGGGTCCACGTTGTCTTTGAAGAAGCACAAGCGTTTAATCGTTTTGCTAAAAGATTTCAAAGATGTTTTCGCATGGTCCTACGAAGACATGCCTAGAATTGATCTTGAGATTGTACAACAACAGATCCCTCTTGACCCCGAGGCCTGACCAATTAAGCAAAAGCTACTCAAGATTTGTCCGGATTGGGCATTGAAAATCAAGGAAGAGGTCACTAAGCAGATTGATGCAGGTTTCTTGTTAGTATCTGAGTACCCAACTTGGTTGGCCAACATCGTCCCAGTGCCGAAGAAAGATGGTAGAATTTGGGTTTGCGTAGACTTCCGGGACTTGAACAGAGCCAGTCCGAAGGATGACTTTCCTCTGCCGCATATTGATGAGTTAGTGGATTTCACTGCAGGCCATGCATTGCTATCATTTATGGATGGGTTCTCCGAATACAACCAGATTCTAATAAACCCCAGGATAAAGAAAAGACCGCATTCACTACGCCTAGGGGTACTTACTGCTACTGGGTTATGACGTTTGGTTTGAAAAATGCTTGAGCTACCTATCAGAAGGCCGCGATCACCATTTTGCATGACATGATCCACAAAAAGGTTAGGTGTATGTGGATGACATGATTGTCAAGTCCAAAGAACAAGAGGGCTACTACACTGCGCTGAAGAAATTCTTTCAACGGATCAGGGAATACAGATTGAGGTTAAACCCTCAGAAATGCACCTTCGGTGTAACGGTTGGAAAAATGGTGGGCTATCTGATCACACAAAGGGGAATTGAAGTAAATCCTTCCACAATCAAGGCCATCTTAGAAATGCCACCACCAAGGACTGAAAAGGAGGTGCGTGGCATTCTGGGTAAAGTGCAATTCATAAGACGGTTTATTTTCAAATCAACCTTAACTTGTGAGCCACTATTTGGTCTCCTGAAGAAAGGGAAGAAATTCTGATGGGATGATCGATGTCAGTTTGCCTTTGAACAGGTTAAGCAATACCTCCAGAATCCACCTACGTTGTCGCCGCCAGAGCCGGGAAAGCCTTTGATTCTGTACTTGTCAGTAACAGACACAACCATGGGATGCATGCTCACTCAGGAATCTGAAGATAGGGTAGAGAAAGCCATCTACTACTTGAGCAAGAAGATGCTAGACTACGAGACCCTGTACACTCCTTTAGAGAAAGCTTGTCTAGCCACGGTATGGGCTACCAAGAAGTTGAGGCACTACTTGTTAGCTCATTCTGTAATCCTGGTTTCGAGATTAGATCCCATCAAATATCTCTTTGAGAAACCAGCGCTTATGGGCAGGCTGGCTCGTTGGTTGCTTCTTATCTCCGAATTTGATCTCAAATATGTTACCTTCAAGTTAGTTAAAGAAAGAGTTGTAGCGGAGTTCCTGGTAGACCACCCGGTAAAAGGAGATGAGGCAATGGAATACTTATTCCCAGATGAAGACTTTCGCATGTGGAAGAGGAAACTTGGACGATGTACTTTGACGGAGCGTCCAATCAGTGTGGTTATGGAATAGGTATGTTGCTGATAGCACCCAATGACTCCCATATACCTTTAACGTTCAAACTCCGGTTCAAAGTGTCTAACAATGAAGCAGAATATGAAGCATGTATTGCTGGTCTAGAAGCTACCCTAGAACTAGGGGCAATAAGATTGGATGTCACCAGGACTTGAACTTGGTTGTTTCTCAAGCAAACAGAGACTGGAAAGTCAAAGAAGAGAAGATGAAGATTTACCATTAGACCCTAGATGTTTTGATTTCAAGGTTTGAAAAGTTGACATTCACGTATCTATTAAGAGAGAACAACAGGTTTGCTGATGCTTTAGCAACTCTATCTTTTATGGTAGACATCTCACTTGGGGTTCGGATGCGTCCGATTATCCTCGAACAGAAATATATGTCGGCTTATGAAACTATTGCCGCGATAGATGAAGTGCAAAACAAAAACCCCTGGTATTACGATATTTGGAACTTTCTAGAAAAGGAGACGTATCCACTAGGGACAAATGCCAAAGACACATGAGGAATACAACATCTAGCAATCAAATTTATCATCTACGGGGGCAAATTATAGAAAAGAGGCCATCTGGGAATGCATAAACTGTGTGGGGAGGAAGAGGAATCGAAGCGCCTTATAGAGGCTATCCACGACGGAGAATGTGAGGCGCATATGAACGATGTGATGCTAGCCTAGAAGATTCTCAAGCATGGCTACTATTGCTCCACCACGGAGGAAGATTGTATTAGTTTTGTATGGTGATGCCACAAATCTCAAATTCATGCCAATCGCATGAATATTCCGCCGTCAAAGCTCTACAACATGACTTCGCCATGGCCTTTCTCGGTCTGGGGAATCGACGTTATCGGTGCCGTCTTGCCAAAAGGGTCGAATGGACATGAATATATCTTGGTGGCGATTGATTATTTTACAAAGTAGGTGCCAGCTCAGTTCTATGCCGTGTTGAAGGCATCGTATATAGCCAAATTTATCAGGAACAATATCATCTGCCGGTAAAGAGTTCCGAACGAGATCATATTAGATAACGGTTCCCACTTCAAGAAATAGGTGATAGACTTGTTGGAGAAATACAACATGACTTTTCATAAGTCATTCACATACAGGCCACAAACCAATAGAGCTGTTGAAGCCGCCAATAAGAATATCAAGAACATCTTACAGAAAATGGTTGAAACCTACAGGGACTAGCCAGATAAACTACCATTTGCACTCTGGGGCTACAAAACCTCGATCCAGACATCTACAAGGGTAACCCCCTATTCTCTCGTCTACGGGATGGAAAATGTTTTGCCAATTGAAATTGAAGTGCCATTGCTATGAGTTATGGCCGAGTGTCAGATAGCAGAAACGGACTAGCAACAAAGTAGATTTGAGGAGTTAATGCTGTTTGATAAGAGAATGCTAAAGGCATTGTATCATGTTCAGGGCTACTAGCGTAGAATTGCTAGGGCTTTTAACAAGAAAGTTAAGTCCAGGAATCTCAAGGAAGGATATATGATACTGAAAGACAACCGAGCTACCATCTATGAGCCTAGGGGCAAGTTCAAACCCAACTGGACTAGTCCTTACATTATCACAGCTATTTGGTCAGGAGGGGCGGTTATTCTTATGGACCTAGATGGCTTGGAATTTTCACAACCGATCAATATGGACAAGTTGAAAGAATATTACCCCTGAGAGGCTCCCTAGGCTGAAAACCCAAAAGGGCGACCTAAGCAAAAGTTAGAGTAAGAAAAATTAGAAATAAAAAAAAAACTAAGCTCGCAAGGTTGAAAACTTTAAAGGGCGACTTTGGCAAAAGTTAGAGCACAAAATGAGAGAGTTATTACTGGAGTGAACCTGAACCGAACTACGTAAAGCCTGATTCCCGTCTTTGGGATATGTAGGCAACTTCATCCTAAAGTTTGGCCGTAACTATCTCCAACTCAGCTGTCCTGTCCGTTTTCCTGACTAGGTCATCTTTGTTCATCATCTGTTAGTTTGGTTGTGATCTTTATTTTGGGAAGAAAAGTTGGTTACAATGCGGAGCAGTAGTGGTATCCAATCAGGGGCAGTTATGATCGTTTGATTCAAGGTTGTACATCTTGAGATTTGGTTTTGTGCGTGTCAGGTAGTGAACATTTTCGAAAATGGTTTTAGAAAGTTTTAATAAAAGTTGATTTTGTTCAAAATTTTACCTTTTACAACTTAGACCATTTTGGGACCAAAAGGACAATTTTTAGTGCTCACAACCTTAGTTCCATTAATTTCAACACAAAGTACATTCTCAAACTCTCCGATACAAATCAAAGTTACTTTTACATCATAAAACTTGAAAAGAAAGGTCAAAGCAATAAATTAGGGGCATAGGTGAGTCAGGTGCTCTTATGTCCTCTGCTCGTGCTTGCGGAGGCTTCTATAGCTAAAGTGGGCCCGACTTGTGCCTCATCCTCAAACCAAGCCAAGCAGTCGCTAGAAAGGGCATAACTGAAACTAGGGGCAAAGGCCAGAAGCTCTCTTGTCCTCCAGGCAGCAAGGTACCCAGCCAGGTGTGAAGCACGAATCAGGAATGAAGTTGGATATTCTACCCCCTCCTCTGGGCAGGTCTAATCATGCCCAAATTGGCATCTGAACTAGAAGAGAAAGTAGAACACGTAGTGCGTGAGGCCAATCAACTGTATGCCAGTCTGTCGAGTTATGCTGTAACTCAGCTCAGTCAGATTGAGCTAGGGGCAATGCCAAGTTACGTCAGCTGCAAACCTGCTGCACATCCAGTTGCACCACTATCCCTCATTGGGAAAGTCCACTAGTCACTGGCGGAATAAGTAAGCTCGAGCTGAATACTTGAGGTAAGGGTCTACCACATTCAACTTATCCATCAGCCATACCTGGGAAGGGATGAAAAATAAGAGAGATTAAAGAATAGAGAGATATGCGTGGAGAGAAAAGTAAAGAAAGGGCTTCGAGAGAAAATAGAGCATGAGTGCCGAGTGATGTGCGAGGCATATATCAGAAAGGGTAGGAAATAATACCTGAAGAAGTAGTGGACTCCCAGCAAATCTAGTGGTCTCTCGCCTATGAAAAGCATCAAGCCCATCAAGGTCTTGGCCAGTGCCAAACTGATACAACTCTTACATTCTTTCAGACATTAGTCCACTTCGATCAACTGAATGCTGGTTCCACTATAACTAGGGGCAATAAGGAAATGCACATGCATATATAAATAGAGAGCATGTTGTTGAAAATCTCACTAGAGAGGGTCGCCTCTGTCACTGATATCAGAAAATCGATGAATCAAGCTGGATATATCTAGCTTTCCGTCATGGGCCAACGACCGAGTTTCATGCAAAGTGAGCCCACACATCAGTCCCAAAGCCTGGGTGGCCAAAAAGGGCTGAGGCATGATTTCTTCGTCGTGCCTGGTTTCCATCAATGCTCGAAATTCTTCAAGAGTCGAGCACATTTCATGTGTTCCGAAGCGAAATACATGCGTAATTGGGTCCCAACATCGAATTGTGGCATGGAGAAACGAAAAGCAAAGTGGAGTATGACTCAACGGAAAAAGAATATTTATACTGAAATCTCAAAAATTTACCTTTTCCGTGCCGTCTAAAGTGGCTATCCAATCCATGAGCTTTTTGGCAAGGAATATCTCCATTTGTGGAAGAAACAGCAGGAAAAATGAGGCTCTAGTGAAGAAATCATGAAGAAAGACCTTTTGAAGAAGATAGGGCTATGAGTAGAGGCCAGCTGTCAGCTGTCTAGTGGATTCATCACAAGTGGCCGGCCGGCCACTTTTTCTGGCCTGCCGTTCACTTGTGGGTTTGGCAGTTTTGGCAATCTGGTTTTGTTTTGGTCTTTGTGTTTTGAGGTCTTGTTTTGAGTCTTTTGGTTTTAGCAGGTGCGCATATTTGTGTTTGAGTTGTTTTTGCTTTGTTTATCGAGTAGTATTTTGTATTTTAGTCGTTGGTCGATTCATTACCTGATTAAAAACGTCGTGCCAATACGAGTTTTCATCTTTTTTGGTTTCAAATTCAACTCCATTTTCTATGTAAATGTGGTACTCATGATGCCAAAACAATAACTCTTTTCATAAAACTGTAGGGTTTTCCTCTGATCATAGTTTTTACAAAAGAGGGTACAAGTTTTCGAAAGTAAAAGTAATAGCCTATCTAAAGCTATACATGTGCTAAACTACCAAAATAAAAGAAACTAAGCAAAAAAGTACAAAAATCGGCGCCAGTCATCTCAATCTTGAGAGGCCCTCTTCATCTTCTTCATCGGAAGGGATTCAGGGGCACTGTCTTCGTCAGCATCGCTATTAGAATCAGACTTTGAGCTAGAGCCGGTCTCATCATTTTTGCTCCCTAAGCTAGAGCCAGTCTCATCATCTCCGTTCCTTGCTTCAGAGCCAGCCTCGGCGTCATCTTCGCTCCCTGACCACGAGCTAGCATCATCACCTCAGCCCTCAAACTTAGGGCGTTGGCTCACTGACTTCTTAGAGTCACTGGCCTTGGTATCATCCCTGCTCAATACGGGCTCGGACTCGTTGCTCTGGTTCGAAGAACCCCTGCTTCTATCTCGACCTCAGTGCTTATCCCGGCCGCGTGCTGGGGCCTGCCCACCTCTCCTCACTATCACTGGAGGAGGCGCTGGTGGTACCGCTACTGCTGGTGTCCTTGGTTTAGATAGGATCTAGAAAATAATTGTTAATATATCAAATACAGTGTATGTATGCGAAATGGATGCAAATGGTATAATATGAGTACAGTGTGTTAGTATAGAGAATCGGTGCAGTGTGGAGTGATGTGAATGTTACGGTATGCGTATTAGTGCACCAGTGGGAATGTGAATGTGATAGTGTGGTGCACAACAGTGTGAGGTAACAATGAAATGTATGTGAAAAATAGGAAAAAATACTTGGATACCGTGTAGATCAAGCAGCGTCTCTTTCCTCTGCACCATGCCAATTAGAGAAGCAACCAACTGGAGCAGGCCTTCTGTGTACTCAGTCAGTGCCTGCAAGTGCATTTGAATGATCAGTATCTGAAGAATTAATATCTGAAAAGGGAGAGTTTAGTTACAAGCTGTAAAGTGTGGTTTTATATATGAGGTACGCCACGGACTCTGACGTACCCATGCCCTACCATGGGTGGCTTTATCGGAATCTAATAGGCTGACCCGATCGGCCGCCAACATGTAAGCGCAGTGGGAATCACTGGCCAACGAGCAACCTGCACAATGGGAGGGCCCCCCCAATATCGGCCTCGGTATCCTGAGCAGCTTCACCTGGCAAGGGAGCACCTACTGCATCGCCTACGCAAACGCCCGTCAGAGGGGGTATGAGATGAGTCTGGATAAAAGTCACATAATGGCCCTCTGCTCGAAAATAGTCAGCATCCAGCCCCACCATAAACTAAATAATAACTCTAGCTGGGAGACTATTGGCTATTTTTATGGATACTGGAGGTGGCATAGGAACAACTGGGATGGGTGAGCCCAGAGTCTGGCATAGGAAACACTCTCCCAAGAACCAAGCCTGACGAACTGGGCCTTCCAGTGAAATCTAAAATCAAGACGTGGCCCAAGCCCTGGCATACTGGTCCCTCACCCTAACTGGCATCGTCGCCCAAGGCTGCCACATGATCTATAAACAGAGAATGTACAAATTGTTAGTTGCCGTTAGTTATCGAAGTATGAATCAGAACACTAGTAAAGCACAAATGACTTTGACTTTCGGATTACCTTATAGGCAACCACCATATCGAAATATCAGCAGTAGAAGGAAAATGTCATATTGTCGCGGCTCCGGCGCTGGCACCAGCACCGGCCTTCATATCGTCATGAGTAAGGCATGACAAGAGGGATCTCATCTATTGGCTCTGGAGTCAGAGCTGAGAAATAAGCGTAAACCCATAACTACAACAAAAAGTGCAAAGCAGAAAGCACAATCTGTGAACAGATATAAAACAGAAAGTGCAAAGTAGAAAGCACAAGTTGTGAACAGATATAAAACAAAAAGTGCAAAGCAGAAAGCACAATGTGTCAACAGATATAAAACAGAAAGTGCAAAGTAGAAGGCACAATGTGTAAACAGAAAGTGTAAAAACAGAAAGGTGTGGTATATACCTCCCAGGCTCTCCAGTAGCCTCCGACCAGCTCTTCCCTCATGCGGTAAGTGGAACTCATATAGTCATAGAGAGTGGTGAGGCTAGCTCCACCCAGTCATAGAATCGAACTCAGTGCAAGATCACGAGGGCGCTCAGTAAATACAAACTCACGGTGTTCCACCTGTTTGTAAACAAGGTGGTACCAAGTAGGAACATCAAGAAGCCCCAGACGTACTGCTCTACCTCCTTCCGTGTCTCGGGCTCACTCCCGCGAAAGTGCTTAGAGAACCAGCTATATCTCGCCATCGCTGGCCTGTATAGAGGTGGGTGCGCTCCAAGCAGATAGATCCAAGCCACCTCTCACTCACCCATATCCATGTCAAAGGGGATCGGATCACCCCATACTCCTAAGCTTGTGATCATGGAGAAGTCATAGGGAGTCATCGTTATCTCCCCAGCAAAAGAGAAGTGGAAAGAGTTGGTGTTGTCCCACCACCTCTCTACCAAAGCTCCAAGTAGAGCCCGGTTCACCATGTGTCGTGAGATTTTGGTGCCGAATAAGCCAAAGCCGGCCTCATCAACAAGGTCACAGACCTCAAGAGGGAGCTCATAATACCAATCTCTGGCTGTCACTGTCCCGTAACCCCTGTAAGAATGGGAGTCCCCCTGTGGCAAAGAAAGAGTAAATCAGATGAAAGACAGTGATAAAAGAGCATTCAAATAAAAGGCAGTGTAAGAAATACAGTCAAATGAAAGGCAAGAAAGCATGAAAATAAAGTTTGTACCTCAGAAGTGCCATAGGAAAGGTGAGAGTACGGCTCTCTCAGCAAAACGTCCTCCGGCATGCCACCAGCAAAATTGTCAAAACGCATCATGCCGCCAAGCACCAACATGTGCGTGAGAGGATGATAAGTGACCGAATCGAAGGGCAGTATCCTCAGGATAATGGTTCAGGCTCAAGTCCTGGAGCGAACTCTGCCTCGAAGTCAGCCGCAAGGCCTTTCGCCGCCTCGCCAGCCTCGATAACCATTGGCTCCTCGACCTCAGCAGGGGGTAAATGTGCAGGTGGAACCTCTGGAAGGGCCTCAGCATGACGAATGTCGTCTACCATCTGAAAAGTGGGTGAAGACTGGTGAAAAGTGAAGAAAATGAAGAAAAATAGGGAAAACTTGGAAAAAGTCAACCCTAGGAGAAAGAAAATGGGAGAAAAAGTCAAAACCCGGGAAAGTTCGCAAAACCTGAGAGAAACTCGAGGGAAACAAGCCCGAAGTGATGAAAATGCAAAGAAAGATCAACGAAAACAAAATCTGTTCAGTTCAAAGTGTAGAGGATCAAAGAGGGTTTACGAATAATGTTTGCGTGGGCCATTGGAAAATGCGTATAAAGCATAAATCTAGAGAGAGGAAGCACCTAGAGAGTGGGATAATGTTTTCAGACTTGTGTGTGTGAGCAAGTGAGGTGTGGTGGTGTATTTAAGAAGACTCAAGCCGAAATCCCAATTCTGTCCCCGATTTTGCGTTAATGGCCGGCAGGCCTCATTAGTGGCTGGCAGTCCTCGTTTGTGGCCTAGTGCTATTTTGTTCCTCTTTGGCCCTAACAGTGTATGTGAGGTTCTCTTTTGGGTCCAGATTGATTTTTGAGGAGCTCGAAACTGTGTTCCGATTGTGCCATTCCTAATACTCATTGTGTTTTGATGCGCGAACGTCCTCCATTTGCCAATATGAACAGGGTGTGCCCTTTTTGAGCATGTTGCAAAATCTCTGAGGGGTAAGTCGGAGGTTGTCGCTGAACATCACTTTTGTTCGTTCTGTCAAATTACATATTTGTTCTCTTCTATTGCATATAATGTGCATTTTCAGACACACTTATATTGCATGTGTGCCCTGCATCGTTCATGATTCATGCATAGAATGCTTTCAATTTTGCATAGAATATGCTCTTGTTTCTTGCATAGAACATGCTTTCAATTAACATTATACGTCGGTTGTCTATCTTGTATGGAACATGTGTTGTCACTGTATTGATTTGTAATCTTACTCATCTTTGTGCATCTGTCGCACTTGTTCACTTTGTGCGTCTATCGCACTCGTTCACTTTGTGGATCTATCGCACTTGTTCACTTTGTGCATCTATCGCACTCATTCCCTTTGTGCATCTATTGCACTTGTTCACTTTGTGCATTGTCACGACCCAAACCCGCTCCTATAGGCTTAGCGTCGTAACCGGGCAGTAATCCTTGGATTACCGAAGGCCTTTTAATAGATACACTTATAATTAGGGGCCGTAAAATCAATATATAGAAATATACATAGTCCATCGAGCTGTGCTGACATACATGGGACAGATAATATTAAACTTTTAAAACATACGCGTGACATCAAAAGATATAGTAATTATACGTCATCCCATGTACATATAAACGGAAATTTTATTCATAAATCAAAAGAAACAAAGTCTTAAACATTCACAAAACATGGCCACGAGACTTGACTTAGTCCGGAACCTCATCGGGAGGCACAAAAGGTAGCTGACAAACACAAATTCCTTCAGACAACATCTTAAGCCTGGTCATGAGCCTACTTACCTACATACATAAATAAATATTGAGCGGGTGCCCAGTGAATAATAACAGAGTAAAGGGTTAAATGAATGATGTCCCATAACCAATTCAGAAACCAGAGTTCATATCGAAACAGATTCACATTCGTATTCTTGTTATGAGCATATACAGAAATCAGAGTTCATGCTTAATCTTACATGGCTTATCCATTAGCGCTAATAGATCTCATACAGAACATCAAAGGTCATACTTGTCAGTTCCATAAGGAACCTCCGGTCAGGTACGGATAACTTGTCAGTTCCATAAGGAACTCCGGAATGGGAACGGTGAACTTGTCAGTTCCATAAAGGAACCTCCAGCCGGGTATAGATAACTTGTTAGTTCCATAAGGAACCTCCGATCCGGGTACAGATAGCATACTTGAATCACAGAATTAATGTCATAAATATTTATCAGAATTGGACAATCATTCATAGTACAAAACATAACATTTCGTAAAACAGCTCTTGTTCCACATACAGAAAATAATTTAACTTGAACATAGCTTTACTAAGTTATTACTCACAGATAACGAATGGCTCCAAGTAAATGGACAGAGTAGGCAATTCAGATATCTTGTGGCGTGTGACCTACATAGATACAGAATGAATACGTACTGAGTTATTTATCCGGAATGATTAACTTGGTTCTTTCTTGTCTTGGTGTGTTTCTACTTCTTATCCCCATTATTGTGTCTTAATCTTGGCCTAGGAATGCCTAGGATACAATGAGGATGCTAACATGCACTTGAAAACACACAACAAAACTTGTTGAAAACAGGGTCCTCGCTCGAGCGGACATGCAAAATGTGAGTGGTCGCTCGAGTGTAACTTCTGTCGCTCGAGCAGTCTGTAAACTTTTGCAAAAGTGCTGGAGGGAATTCTTTGAAAACAACTTCAAATTATGATGAAATAAGCATGCATGCATGATATGGTTAATTTCTTTTTAATTCTAACTCAATTTCAACTTAATTCTCTTTGTATTCATGAACTCACCAATTCAAAGGCAAGACCAAAGGCTTGAACTCTTACCTTAAAATTTGATTTCACGAGTGTAGAGAATTAAACTTCAAAATTCTCTTCAATTCCCAACAATCCTAGCAATTCTCTTCATTCCCTTGTTGATTTCAGTTGTTCTCTTGGTCTCTCTCTCTCTCTCACACGTTGGAGTTTCAAAATGAGGAAAATGAGAGTGTGTAGTTGAGTGGCTTGATTCATATAAGCCTTATTTAGGCTTGTTTAATGAAGCTTAATTAACCTTGGCTTATTCTAACCAAATAAACATTAATTAGACTAATTTATTTCGTTCCGAATCGACTTTTAATTGAACCCACCGTAAATTCCTAAAAATTCCAAATAACACGTAAATCAAGTTAATTTCATGGTCGGATGTCGATAAGGCCTTTAAGTCGTAGAACGAAACAGAAACGGAAACAGATATTTCTATATTAAATAGATGTAAGCACAATAAGGCAACAAACACATGCAATAAATTCGAAATTTCACTTTAATTATAGATTAGGCTTATTTAACCATGAATCAACATAAATCAGAGGTCGGGGTTGTTACATGCATCTATCGCACTTGTTAACTTTATGCATTTATTGCACTTGTTCACTTTGTGCATCTATTGCACACTTTTATTACATTATATATCTATTGCACCATTTCATACTTTTTGCATCCATCTCAGGACGCGTGAAACGCGACCCTGAGTGGTTTTTCTTCTCTTATCACGATTTCAGCGTGATTAGAGTATCTTAGGACGCATGAAACGCGACCCTAACCGGTTTTTCTTCTCTTCTCACGATTTTCAATATGATTAGAGTATCTCAAAACACGTGAAACGCGACCCAGAGCAATTTTTCTCTTATCTTAAGACGCGTGAAACGCGATCCTGAGCGATTTTTCTCTTATCTCAAGAACCGTGAAATGCGAACTTGAGCGGTTTTTCTTCTCTTCTCACGATTTCAGCGTGATTAAAGTATCTTAGGACACTTGAAACGCGACCTTGAGCAGTTTTTCTCTTATCTCAGGATGCGTGAAACGCGACCCTGAGTGATTTTCTTCCCTTTTCACGATTTCAGTGTGATTAGAGTATGTCAGGACGCGTGAAATGCGACCCTGAGCAATTTTTCTCTTATCTCAGGACGCGTGAAATGTGATCCTGAGCAGTTTTTCTCTTATTTCAGGACGCATGAAACGTGACCCTGAGCGATTTTTCTCTTATTTTAAGACGCGTGAAACGCGACCCTGAGCGATTTTTCTCTTATCTTAGGACGCGTGAAACGCGATCCTGAGTGGTTTTTCTTCTTTTCCTACGATTTCAACGTGATTAGAGTATCTCAGGATACGTGAAACGTGACCTTGAGCAGTTTTTATCTCAAGATGCGCGAAATGCGACCCTGAATGGTTCTTCTCTCCTCGTCTCATGGCTACGGCATGGTTAGAGTGTGCATTTTTAGTTCTTCCCACGTGGAACCCATTTCGATTTAAGCTTGAAGCTGATTCATATGTTGTCATCTTGTTATTGCTTATCACATCTGTTATTACTTATTGTATCATCTTGCATGATCATATGTTTTCAAAATAGCCGGCTTCACGAGGCATGTGAGTCTAGCTTTCAGAGTATTTTTCATACATATCATTTGTATCCTGCCTCAAAACTATACTGGTTTGATTCCTTACAAAGGGATACGTAGGCAGCTTGCGAGCTCAATCAATTTTATTTATGTCTTGATTGTTTGCCCAAGTCTTACGGCCTTGTCAAAATGGGTCGTCTTCGGGCTTTGACATTCACTCGCGTCATGTCATGACTTCGAGCTCTGTCAAAGAGGGGCAACTGTAGACACCCCATTTTTTACAGCCCTTAAGTCTTAGGCACCACTGATTGATCACTCAATGATGAATGTGTACGCTTGTCAAATGCTTGATTTCCTCAGCAAGAAACCTCAGTTTTGAACCAAACCTTGTGCCTTGTTTTGGACAAAAATAGTGGTTTTTCGAGCCTGAGCATCCAGGGACCTGCAGACCCGCCAGTGTGGCATGCCGCCCACTAATGTGGCCTACTGGCCACTAGTGCAAAAAAATAGATATTTTCTGCCAACTATCCCTACAAATGCATGCACCATTCCAGTTGTGTTTGTAAGGATATTTTTGAGGGTCTGTCATATATTTCTATATATAGATGACCCTCTTTTTTGTTAGAGAGGTTAGAAAAATTTTGGAATTTGGAAAATTTTGAAGAGCAAAATTTTGGAAAATTCCTCTCTTTACAATTTTCTCTCTCTCTTGCAACTTACATACCCTTTGCGTAAACACTCTAAACCAAACCTAGAGAGTTCCTTGTTGAGGTGATTTAAGCTTGCATTTTTGCTCTTGAGGCACTTGAGAGTGTGAATTAGTGGTTTGTAACTCAAAGGATCATTCCTCTTCAAGAGGAAAGAACCAACATTAGTGGCCGGCTGGTCACTACTTCTGGGTTGCTGGCCACTTTTTCCAAGCAGGCAGTGTCCTTTTTCCAACAGAGCAGAGCAGAGGCTAAGATAAAAATGAAGTGCAGTTTTCTAACTGTGCAACAGAGGCATTCCGATAGTAAAACGGAGAGCATTATCGGGTGAAAATCCACATACATGCATCAGTCATCCCTTAATTCTCGAGATCCGTCAAAGTGATGTTGTAATAGTAGTATGTTCTACTTAAAGTAGTGAGCTTGTAACTAATTAGTTATAATAGCTAGTTAGTTTTATGTTGTGTACTTATTTAATTAGCTAGAATAGTTAGTTAAATTTGTTGTTGTAATAATTAGTTAATTAGCTAGTGTAGTTAATTTATTTTATTTGTTTTGTAATAGTTAGTTAATTCATAGTAATTAGCTAGGACATTCTTTCGGACCCTCCTATGCGAGGGAAAACTTGTAATAATGTGTATGTGTAGACACCCCATTTTTGACAGCCCTTAAGACTTGGGCGCCACTGATTACTTACTTGATGGTGAAGGCTATGCTATGCAAAGGTTCGATTTCTTTGGCAAGAGGAGCTCCAAATCCCAACCTCACACCCTATTTTTGGACCAAAACGATTTTGACCAAAATGATTTTTAGACCTTAAAACCCTCTCTTTCAAAATATTTTTGAAAAAGTTTCTATGATGTTCGGAGACTCACGTTTCGTTAAATGTGGCGCTTTTTGGTAAATCGAGCAAGGACAAAGTGGAATAAATGAATGAGAGCTGAACTCTTTGAAAAAAAAAAACTCTTTAAAACATCTTGGTTAGAGGTTTGGTGTTGAAGAAAACTGGAGGAGAGGGAATAAACCAAGTTGGGGAAGAAGTTGGGCATGAACTGTTAAGAGAGCGAGGCGAGCAGCTCTCGGTAAATCAGGCCTATCCTTTTATACACTTGGATTTCAGCTATGAGGCCACCACCGTTGGAAATTGGACTTCTGGGGCTTCATTTTTCATTCAAGAATCTCCTAAAGCCGAGTTTGGATGAGAGAGATATGGCTGGTTGAAGTTAGGCATCAATCTGATTGAGCTGAAAATGAGCAGTCTTCACTAAAATGATCATATCTTCTTTCACACTTGGAATTTTGATGAGAGGCTACCACAATTGGAAATAAGACTTCTAGGGCTACAATTTAGGCTCAAGAATGACTTGAAAAGGAGTTTAGATGAAGGAGATATGCCCATTTGAAGTCGGGCTTAAAAAGCAGATTTTTGTGGTCGGCCACGATTGTCGCCTGTCGGCCACCAGTGGTGGCCGGTCGGCCAGGGGTGAGGTTTGTCGGCCATCAATGGTGGTTGTCGGCCACTGGTGTCCAAAACTCAGATATTTTACAGATATTTCCCCTCTAACTGTTCCACACTGCTCTAGATATTTCTACCTTGTTATTTTCGACCAAGGCTCTTGTATTTCTATATATAGGTGACCTATCTCTCATATTGCAAGGTTGGAAAAATTTTGGGAGCCTCTCTCTCTAAAATCCTCTCTCTTTAGATTTCTCTCTCTAGAATTCTCTTTCTCTTGAGCTTTTGTGCTTAGAAGCTTGCATACTTCAAACTTTAACCTATCAACCCTTAACCAAAGTGGTTCATCTTTGGGCTGAGGTTGCTTGAAGCTCTCTTGGAACTCTTTAAGTGGGTTTTGACTTGAATTGTGGCCTAGAATCACTCTTCACTTCAAGAGGTATAACCTTTACCCTTTAAGCTTGTTTTTCATATTTGTTTTGCCATCTTTTTGTACTATTTTGGGGCTAGTTTTGAATTGTCAAAACCTCTGTTTTTGAGACCTAAAAGTGGTGGTTTGAGCCCCATTTGACTTAAGGGGTTGTCCACCCTTCTTGCTCCTTTGCTTGTTAAGCTTTTGTGCCATTATTCATCACTTTAAAACCAACTTTTTTCGGCCTTTTTATCACTGATTTTCAGAGGTTTTCAGAGGCTAAAAATGTTGTTTTGAGGCCCCAAAAATAGAGGGGTTGACCACCGCTCTTTACGCTTGTTTACTAGTTCAAAGCTTCGTGTTTTAGCTTATTGTCTTAGCTTCTTTTGTCATGTTTTCTAAATGATTTTGGGCTATAAAAACTTTGTGTTTTTTGGGTTGAAGCTTAGGTCCTAAGGCCATTAAAGGTTGAGGGGCTGATAGCCCTTCCTTGTACCTTGTTTTGGAGGCCTTTGCCTTTGTGTTTTCCACCCTTGCATCAAACTTTTTGGGCCTTTAAATCACTGAAATTCAGAGGATTTTTAGTGACAAAAACTTACTTTTGAAGTCCAAAATTGGAGGGGATAGCCTCCTCTCATTGTGTCTTGTTTGCGTTCCAAGTTAGCTTCCTATGTTGGCATGTTTTTGTAGCTTAACTTAGCTTCTTTTCAACATGTTTTTGCCTCTGATTTGGGCTGCTTTGGCTCTGTCTTGGGCTGTTTGTGTTGTATGAGTAGTCTTTTGCATAGTTGTAGTGTAAAGGGCTTCACTAGTTTAGTGTTTTAGGCCTTTAAACATGAATTGTTTGAGTTGCTTAAATGTTGTGGTGCTATTTTGCATGTAATTTCAACATCATAAGCTCTGTCAGATACTCTATTCTTCACTCTTTCATTTACTTTGAAAGTGGCTTTAAACCCCTTGTTGGCTTAAGTGTGAAATTGAGACATTCATGCTTAATGGTTTAATCCCTTCGTGGGTTCATTATCAATGGCATGAGGTCTTTTTCATGCTCAAGGCACTTGTGGTTTAAGCCCTCTTTCCATTAGAGGACACTCACTTTCGGACTTAACCGGTTAAAGAATGGACTGGTAAGCTAAAATGAGTAAACAAAACATGGCAAGTAAAAGAGGCAAGATGTAGACGCGCTCCCGGGAGAACTTCCCGACATCCGCGCGCCTGCGAGGGGGCGGTGACCAATCTCATCTTGTTCTCTGAGCTTACTTCAATTCGGACTCAAATGTCACGGTTCTGAATCTAATCTTACAATGTGCGATGTAAGATCAATAAATCACCAAAGAGTCCAAATCCAGCAAATCGTTTTGGAAAACTGATTTTTAGAAAGAAGTGCCAAACATGGGCTGCTTTGCTAGATACAGAGTCACCACCTAAATATTTTATTTTGGGGGAATTTAGGAAACCCTGACTCGTGCCTAAGGCCACAAGTCCGTCATCACCAAAGTTGCTTCGGCTCGAGAACTTGGGTACAAGAGGGGAAGGTCATGTAATGAGCACCCCCGCTCGCCGATCAAAGATCGGCCTGTACTAAGCATGATATTTCGTTTTTGAAAACACGTGTTCTTATTCTGGTTTAATTAGCTAATCTTACTACGTGATGCGCACAGCATACAAGTATAGACTAGATCGCCTAATTTGGAACAAAACATTGCATATTTGTTTGAAAATGGTTTGGAGTTTGCTACTCGTAAGCAGGCTAAATCAGGGATTTTAATGAAGTGTTCCAATTCAAGTAATCCAACCTTCACCCACAAGCATTCAGGCAGTTACATCAAATAAGTAGTTAGCCTCATGGCAAGCATGCTTTCATGGCAACATTAACACACATGTAGTATGCTAAAGCATAAACACTCACAGTGTAATCCGAGCCAAAACAAAGAACTAGTTAGAAATCATGTATGATCCTAGTTTATGTTAAGATGGCTAATGCAACACATGCGAAAATGTACCTAAGATAGGCTCGGCTACCTAGAATGTCGTGTGAAATGTGACTTGTTAACATGCTGTTGAACACGTATTCAAGTAAGTGTATTGAAAATACAATGTTGGTTTGTATGATGCACCGAGCCCGGTGCATGCAAAACAGATGAATAATGCACGCATGCAAGCATAAGGATGCTAATTTGAAATATGCCCTAAAACTAACCATCGTAAGCGGTTAAGTGAAAGGGAGAAAGAAATGAGGGTTGGAAGACATGCATCACACACACGCACGCTTATTACAACAATACGCCCTCTCGATGAAGGGACAAAATAAGAAGATAACTAGCTAATCTAAGCTAAATAAACTAATCATTACTCAACAAATTAATTAACTAATCCTAGTTAACTAATTATTACAAAATAGCTAACGCATTAACTATTAAAGGTACAAACCAAAGCGTAAACTAGTTAAACACATTAGCTAAGTAAAGCAGTAAAAGCAGGAGCTTCAGAGGGAGAGGAATGCATGCATGCCCGGTCGCCTCATTTGGAAATCCAATGCGATGCCCTGATTTGCCTCTGTTTTCATTTGTTCTCAGAACACTGCACCAAGCTCCAGAAAGATGAAACTTCACCTTGGAAGTCCTGTGGGAGGGTGGCTGACCACTTTTGGTCTTTGCAGCCACCTGCTGACCACTTTCTTTGTTGAAAGCCAGAAAAAGTGGTCGGCCAGCTAGTCTTTCTGGCTGGCCGACCAGTTGTTGCTGCTGAATTCCAGTTTACTGCAACAGAGAGCAAGAAAGGGCATGGCAATGTATTTGCAAGATATGTGTGCACAACCACCCTCCCTATCATGTAACGAACTCAAGGGAGTGTAGTTCTCAACCCTCAGGCCACCAATCGCGCATTCCCATGCATGATGACCGAGAAGCAAAGTTGCACAATTCAAAATGAAAATGAATGCACAAGTAAACACATAAATGCCTAGAACTCTATCATGTATGATCAAGAGCCAAGAGCGTCGGCGACCGAGAATTGAGGCACGTTTCATCACTTTAAGTATGAAACGTCCCTCGTTTCTCGTGATTGGACTAACACCTATTCCAAACACAATGCAACACAAGCATGGCATACACAATGCGACTTAAGCATGCAAACATGCAAGGGACAAGCATGCAAACATGCAATTAACATACTAGCATACACAATGCTATGAACTACATGTCATACACAATGCTCATGACAACTAGCATACACAATGCAAATGGTAACTAGCATACACAATGCAATGAACATAGCATACACAAATGCAATGATCAATATGGCATACTCGATGCAATGTGACATGATTAACTTAACAAAGTTAATGACATGCGAACAATGCTAATGCATGCATGCACAATATGATGCTACAAGGGCAACTTAGCAATGTTAGGAACATGCATACTCAATGCAAAGAAACAACTTGGCATACACAATGCAAATAAACCACATGGCATACTCAATGCTCAATGGACTACATGGCATACTCAATGCTCGATAGACTTAAACCAAGATGGACGGACCTCAGCTATGCCCAAAATAGAGGCCATAATACTAAAACAAAGGCACAAAAAGCATACACAAGCATGCATACCAATTGGCTCACCAATTAGGCCTAAGAGCACAACTCTCAAGAGTGTTCAAGGAGTGACAAATGCAGAAGTGTAACAACACTAAATGCACTGAAATTAAGTAAAAAATGATGCCAAATCATTCAAACAAGCACAAGTATAGCATGCAAAGGTCCTAAAGCATGAAGGCTAATAAAGAGGACTACAAATGAGGCATGCAATACATGGAAAATATGCATGAACCAACCACAAACAGAGCTCAAGTAGGTCAAAACATGGACCACAACATGCTAAGTTGGAGGCTCAAAGGCTTAGGTAAGATGGCATACATGCTAGGCCATAAGTAAGGCAACAATACACAACACTTAAAGGCATTCAAAGCATGAGAGAAGTGGGAACATGGCAATGCTATAAGCTCTGAAATAACATGATAAATGATGCCAAATCATCTAAATAGCTCAAAAATAGCATGCATGAGTCAACAAAACACAAAGCTAGCAAGACCAATTGCACTACAGCTATACAAAGCATGAAGCATATGGCAAACGCAACCTAAAACAGTCCTAGAACATGTTAAAATGATACTAAAACATGCATGGAAAGAAGTCAAAACAAGCTAGCATGAAGGGCATAAGGCATGATGCATACAAGGCAAATAAGGTGGATTACACTACACCTATTAAGATCAAGCATGGGTGTAGACACCTCATTTTTGACTGTCCTCAAGACTTAGACGTCACCGTTTGAACACTCGGTGATCATCCATGTTTGTGTTCGTCTTGAGTTCTCGGAGGTTTCGGCTACGCGCCTTGCCTCAAGACCTCTCGACTTGCCTATTTTGTGTTTGGTATTGCACCAAACACTTGTGGTCTTTGCACCTGAGGGTAGGGAATAGCTTGTTGGCCATCCCCACACCTCACCGGCCATGGCTTAAGGCCACCGGCCATGTTTTGTTGCCATCGACCAAATGTTTTGCCGGTCGGCACTCTTTCTGGTCAGCCGACCATTGTTTTGGTCAATTTGTCATTTTTGGCTGGCCAATCACTGTTCATCTGCTTTTGGCAGATATTTTATGCCAGTTGTGATAGCTGGCATCCACAATGCACCCCCTCCATACACGTGTATGGAGGGATTTCCCTCTTGCTTAGCTTGTTTTGTAAGCTTTGCAAGAGTGAATCTCTATAAAGGGAGGGCTTCTCCTCCCTCCTCAAGGGTTCCAAGAAGTTCCAAAGCTCTGAGATTAGGGTTAGAGGATTGTGTATCTATTCTATCTCTATATCTCCTTCTCCTTCCATTTTGTGTGTGTTTAAGGTGTTTTGTTCATAGTTTTGCATACAAACACCTAGTGCTACACTTTCCTTTAGCTACTGAGGTACTAAAGAGTTATTTTCAGAGTTCTTGAGTTGATCTAAGCTTGGAGAGGCTGCTGGAGCATTGTTCTTGAAAGAGGTCTTCAAGGGTAAGAAGTTTACCCGTTTATTTCCCATTTTTGCATAGGCTTTTAGCCATGCTTGCATCTATTTTTAAGCTTAGTCTATAACTAATAAAAGTTCTGATTTTGAGTGCTTAAAATAGATGTTTAAGGTCTCTTTGAGGTTTGGGGTTGTTTGACCCCTCTTAGGCCTTGTTTGGCCTCATTTTTGTGCATTTTTGGTGAGCTCTGGGACCACCTTGTATTGGTCTTCCCACCACTGAAATCCAAGGGATTTCAGTGGTGGGGATGATGTTTTGAGGTCCTACGAAGGAGGGGGCCATCCCCTCTCCTTGTTGCCTTCAATACTTGTCATTTTAGCATCATGTATGAGCATCTTTCTTGAGTTCATGTTGGCCATGTCTTAAGTAGTATTTGTGCTTATTTTGCCATGATATAGCACTATTTTTAATTGGTTTAGACACACCATGCATGCTTAGCATACTTGTCTTGTAGTGCCATGAAATTGCCTTAACATGCTTTGTGCTTTGAGCCTTGTTTTTAGCATGATTTTGGCTTAGCTTTGTGAAGATTTTATGCATATTTTGATGTTTTTGAGGTCTAATTTTGGTCATTTGGGTCATCCATGACTTGCTTTGTATAGCTACCATGCAATCTCCCTTGTAGGCCTTGTGTATTGGATCCTCTAGCATGCTCTACTTGTATCATTTTAGTGGTTTGGCACCATTAGTCATGTCATTTCAGTCCATATAGCATTCTTGTATACTTGCATTTATGGCTCCTTTGATGTTCAAAAAGTTTGTGTTTTGTGCTCCATGTTTGGGTCATTGTGCATGCCTTTAGACTTAGGCATTTGGAATGCCATTTAAGTGTGTTTTTGGTCTTGTGTAAACCTGCATTGGGACTATTTTAAGTCCCCATGGCCCTTTGGGGCTTGCTTCATTTAGCCTTGGTTTGAGTCCCGTGGCTAGTTTTCAAGTTTTGGGCTTGGTTGCATGCTTTGTTTGCTTTGTTTAGTTGGTTTGGCACCATCATTAACATGATTTTCAGAGTTTATCATGCTTACCATTTGTCCATATTTGTTTCCTTTTAAGTGTGCTTAAAAGTCCATTTTTCATGCTTAAGTGTTGGACCATGTTTGCATGTATGTTTGTATGTAAATTTGACCTCATTTCCATGGCATTTGGCCACTGTTTTGGGCCTAGTAGAGGGATGTCCATCTTGGTGTAAGTCCATCATTCGCATGTTGTTGCATGCTTGCCTTGTATGTTGTTACACACTTGGCCTTTGGCATGTTGTTGCATGTTCAAGTGGTGTTGCATTTGGCGTGCATCTTGTGTTAAGTTGCTTTACATGTTCCTATGCTAAGCCCCCCCCTCACATGTTGTTGCATGTTGGTCGTTAGCATTATTGTTACATGTCTAGCATGCTTGTTTGCTAAGGTTGTATGCCTAGTACACATTGTTTATTTGCATGCTCATATTGCATACTTAGCTCGCATGCTTAGGTTGCATTTTGCATGCATACCTTGCCTCTTGAATCACCATGATAGAGGTTAGGTCCATTATTTGTTTATGTGCATTTCATTTGACATTGAAATGGCACACTTGGCCTCTTTGGCCATCACGCATTGAAATGTGCGATTGATGGCCCGAGGGTCGAGTACCAAACTCCTTTGAGTCACAAACATGATAAGGAGTGTGGTGGCGCAGACATTTTCTTTAAAATGCATTGCCATGCCTTGTTTGCCCTCTGCTGCTATCAAAACAGGGTTCTGCAGGAAGATATGGTCGACTGACCATTCTCAGTGCCGGCCGACTAAATATCTTTGGCCGAGAGCTATACAACTGGTCGATGACCACTTTACCATGGTCGGTGACCATTCTTTATGGCCGGTGGCATCCCACAATGATCAGGGAGTGATGCTGAAGCATCCTTGGGGCTTGTGCAATTTTCAGAGGCATAGAGCAATGTAAACAGAGGCAGCTTGTGCATGGTGGTGGATTTCCGAGTGGAACCGAGCACGCATGCATTGGACCCTCTTCCCGAGGCTGTTTTACCGCTTTATTAGCTTAGTTAATTTTCTTAACTAGTTAAGTGGTCTGTAATTATTTAATTAGCTTGATAGTTAGTTAAATTTGTATTATTCTTTTGGTTCCTTTGAGTCACAAACATGATAAGGAGTGTGGTGGTGCAGACATTTGCTTTAAAATGCATTGCCATGCCATGTTTGCCCTCTGCTGCTGTCAAAACAAGGTTCTGTAGGAAAATATGGTCGACCGACCATTCTCAGTGCCGGTCGACTAAATATCTTTGGCCGAGAGCTATACAACTGGTCGATGACCACTTTACCATGGTCGGTGACCATTCCTTATGGCCGGTGGCATCCCACAATGATCAGGGAGTGATGCTGAAGCATCCTTGGGGCTTGTGCAATTTTCAGAGGCATAGAGCAATGTAAACAGAGGCAGCTTGTGCATGGTGGTGGATTTCCGAGTGGAACCGAGCACGCATGCATTGGACCCTCTTCCCGAGGCTGTTTTACCGCTTTATTAGCTTAGTTAATTTTCTTAACTAGTTAAGTGGTCTGTAATTATTTAATTAGCTTGATAGTTAGTTAAATTTGCATTATTCTTTTGGTTTCTCCGAGAGAGGGCGAATTGTGTAATAAGCGTGTGTGTGTGTGATGCATGTCTTCCAATCCCCACTTCTTTCTCCCTTTTACTTACCTGCTTTTGATGGTTAGTATTAGGGCATATTTCAATTAGCATCCTTCTGCTATGCATGTGTGCATTCATTCATTTGTATTACATGCACCGGGCTAAGCGCATCATACTAATTGTATAATATTTCAAATCTAACTTGAATACATGTTATTTGTGCATTTCACATGCCATCCATAGATTAGCCGAGCCTATTCTAGTGACATTCTGTATGTGTTACATTAGCCATCTTAACATGAACTAGGATCATGCATGATTACTAACTAGTTTCTTGTTTTGGCTCGGAGTACACTGTAAGTGTTTTTATGCTTTGGCATCTTGCATTTATGTGAGTGTTAACATGACAGCATGCTTGCCATGAGGCTAAATGCTTAGTTGATTTACTGCCTGAATACCTGTGGGTGAAGGTTGGATTGTTTGAATTGGAATAATTCATTGAAATCCGTATTTTGGCCTACTTGCGAGTAGCAAACCTCAAATCATTTCCAAACAAACGGATATGCGATGCTTTGTTCCAAATTAGGCGATCTAGTCTATACTTTTGTGTTGTGCGCATCACATAGTAAGATTAGCTAATTAATCAAAATAAGAATGCATAATATTTTCAAACGTTTAGTAGTGGCCGATCTTTGATCGGGCGAGCGGGGGTGCTCATAGCTGACCTTCTCCAATCGTACCCAAGTTCCTGAGCCGAGGCAACTTCGGTGATGACGGACACATGGCCTTAGGCAAACGAGTCAGGGTTTCCTAAATTTCCCAAAATAAAATATTTAGGTGGCGACTCTGTATCTGGCAAAGCAGTCCATGTTTGTCACATCTTTCTAAAAACCAGTTTTTCAAAACAATTTGTCAGATTTGGACTCTTTGGTGATTTATCAGTCTTGCATTGCACTTTGCAAGATCAGATTAAGAACCGTGACTAATTTGAGTCCGAACTGTAGAAACATTGAGGCCCGAGGGCGGGTCTACAGTTTCTGGCGACTCTGCTGGGGAGTTGAGTGCTTGACTCGAACTCGTGATATCTTGTTTTGATTTCACTTATGTGTTTCTTTGCATTGCATGTGCATTGGTGCGCCTAGGACACAGTGTTTGCCGTTTGCTATTCCTGAACGGTTTGTCGGAGGCTTGCTTTATGAAGCGTGCCATATGGCTGACCGGTTACGGGCTCTGCCACGATGGGAACACAAACCTCGGTTGTTACCGGGGCACCCTTTTGACCATTCGACCTAGTGCATATTCGGAATCCATAGTGACGATTCCAAACTAGGACAGGTTGCTTACCCGATTATAGGTTGTTTGAAACCGCTGCGTGTGTAGTGAAACCCTAGCTCCTGACAAAATAGGACAGGGAAACCCTACCCCAACATAGGGGTGTTTTGGCTCTCATTTACTTGCTATGTGCTTTTAGAGTGTATCTCTACCGGGAATGCGCATGTCAGTTTGCAAGTTAGAATACCAGGCCTGAGGGCATCAGTATCAGTGTTTTTGAGAATCAGTTATATCTGCGGGTATCCGATTCAGTTTTGGGGTAGTGATTTTGGGGAACCGTGATCAGTAATAGAGTGTAGTTTTTCAGCTATGCTTGTGTTTGTTCTAATTGGGCTGAAACGCTACGTGTTTTCTCTTTCAGTTCAAAGAGTTAGTTTAGAATAGCCAGTGTTCTTCTTTGCTGAGGCAAGACAGATATCTGATGCATCAGTCACCGTTCAAGTTCAGCGGACTTATGATGACCCAAAGTTCAGAGGAAATCGTGGTTATAACAGCCGTATTAGGCCAAGGAATCACCCTGTAAAGTGAGACCAATGTTGAAGTACCATATCCACCCAGGTCGCCTGCCGCACGCCCAATCTGGGAACCCCAGTTGTTTTAAGCTCGTGAACCCACAACATTTGAGTTGATGGGAATAATTGGAGACCTTCAGAGGTCTGTGGCTGATCTCGCCTACGGAATGTCAGCTTCGCCACCAGCCACGTCGTATGCCAGGAATTTTGTACCACAGGAGCCACTGCAATTGGGGCGAATTGTGATCGAGCTCAGCCAATCTGAGGTTGTCTCAAGCTATAGCAATGACGTGTCAACAACAACCGGGTTTCGCTCTAATGTAGCAACCCAAACCCTCGATCAAGCTGAGGCTAGAGGTAAGAACAAGGTAGGAACAAATGCTGATCCCGATGAACAACTGCTGTGGGCAGTTGAGGCTTTGAAGGCCAGGGGGTTCAATAAACAGCAAGTATTCGCAGTCATGGCTAAGACTGTGGATGATGCTTTCCTCACTCCAACCGAGGGCAGTTCAAGCCAGGCGAAAAATCGGGATAAGCCCTGTCATGCCAGAATAGTTCCTTCCACTCCCAACCCTGCACCTGGGAAAGATCAGAGAGCCAAGGCAGCACCTGCTGATCCTTTTGCTAGTACGCCCAGCAAAAATCCACAGACTTCGAAGTATTTGCTCGAGGGCGCAGGGTTTTTCATGCCCTCTACATGCCTTTGTCTAAGGAGCTCTGAATCCTTGCTGAGAAGGGACATCTTAAACCCCTTGAGCCTCGGCCTCTCCCTGCTCATCTTCCACCGGGTCATGATGCCACCCAATACTGCGCGTACCATCAACAGGCTGGTCACACCACCGACAATTACTTTCGTCTTCGCCACGAAGTGCAAGACTTGATCGATAATGAGGTTATCCTCTCGCCAAGCTCGGCAAAGTCTGTCACCGTTGAGTTTCTGGACTTCGAAGACAATGCAAGTATGTGATCAGGGGTTGGCCCACCTGCAAGCGATGCTCGGTTTATTCCGGATGTGGCGTTTGGCACGCACTATTTTTAGCATCTGCGAATGCTAACTTTTGTAGTTTCTGACTCGGGTGTTTAGTTAGTTCTGTGGTTTTGTTTTGAGTCTGTCTCTTTGTTTTGAGTTAGTCTTTTTGGCTTAAAGTTCTGTCTCGTTGTATCGAGTCAGTCTTGTTGTTTAGGAGTCGGGTAATCCTGGGGTTGTTACCTCGGACACCATTGTCGTTTTTGTGCTTGTCTTTTCCTTTCTTTTGAGTCTGTCTCTGCTGTGGAGCCAGTTGCAACCAGGAAATCTGAATGAAACAGCTGAGGCTATCATGTTTCCGTTCTTTTTGTTACTTTGAGCTAGTTATGCCAGAGGATTTGAATGAAATGGCAGAGCATCTCGCTTACTTTTCTGCACCTCGAACTCATTGCATTGACCTAAGTTTTTCAAAACTTTTTTTTAACATTGTGGTGATGAAAACAAAGAGGAAGGAATTCCTCGGGATTTGCAAAACTTTGATCAATTGAGAGAAAGAGAGGCATGCTAAGCCCTTAATGAATGAAATCATGCTTGTTAGTGTGAGTACTGAGAAGGACCCTGGCTCGATCCAGACTGGTTCTACACTGTCTTCAGCGCGAGCGATTAGTTGCTTTCTTAAAAATTTTCAAAAAATGTGTTTTGCGCAGTCCTGTGAAGACCTGTGTGGAATCGCTCTTGAGATTGTGCAGCCTAGGATTGCTCTCAGCCTCAAGATTCGACCCCTTTTCTTTCAAATCTTGAACATGCATTCAGAATGTTCAATGGCCAAACCGCAATGTGAGGCCCGTGTGGCCATATTCGAAGCAGCCCTCGAACAAGAGGCACTAAAGTCAGATCAAGAAGATCAAATGTCAAAGGTACTCGAAGAGTCCACGACGAAGATCAGCAAGAATGCCAAATCCCAGAAGGGAGAAAAAAAAACAGTTCCTGTTGAAGAACAATTGAGTTCTTATCCACAACATTTGGATGGACTTCTACAGCATTAGTGAACAACAGCCATTCTCCTGGAGTCAGATGGCTTCAAAATCCTAAAACCATTTGGCATGGACAAAACTATACTTTTACCCTTGAGAGGCTCGCTGGGCCGAAAACTCGGAAGGGCGACCCAAGCAAAAGTTAGAGCAAAAAAAAAAGAAGCAAAAAAGAGAAAAAAAAAAGAAAAAAGAAAAGAATACAAAAAAGAAAGAAAGAAAAATGCAAAAGAAAAGAAAAGAAAAAAAAAAGAGAATTGAAAAGAAAAGAAAAACAAAGCTCGCAAGGTTGAAAACCCGGAAGGGCGGCCTTGGCAAAAGTTAGAGCGTAGAAGGTGAGGGTTAATACAAGAGTGAAACCACCCCGGAACTACGTAAGGCTTGATTCCCATGTTTGGGATACGTAGGCAACTTCATCTTGAAGTCCAGCCACCAACACTTTCAAAGTGACTGTGTCTATATATTGGTTTTGACCATCATCGTCTTCTCTGTATCTGAGAGTTCGGTTGCGATCATCACTAATGAGGACTGTTTACAGTATGCTACGGCGTTATCCAGACAAGGGGCAACTTTCTGTTGCCATGAGTCGCCATTCAAACAAGGGGCAACTTTCCATTGCCATGCAGCTCTCTTCAAGCAAAGGGGTAATTTTCCTTCAGATCCGAGGTTGTGCATCTCGAGGGTAGATTCCGTGCTCGTTAAGCACTGGCTGTTTGCCAAAACGGTTTTTGAGAATTTTTACTAAGGTTGACTAATTTCTTGAAAATTATTTCGTTTTCCAAAACTGGACCATTTTCTTAGACCCAAAAAAGGAAAATTTTCAGTGCTCACAGCCTGACTTGCATGATTCTCAAAATCAAAAAGTTGAACAAGTATGTTAATCTAACTCTCATTTTTGTCAAAATTGTTTTAGTAGAAAACCAAAACAAAAAATGGTCAAAATGATGAACTAGGGGCACGGTTGAGTCAGGCTTCCTGTCTTTCCCCCATCGCTAGCATACTTGCTAGAAAGGGCACGACTGAGGTTAACAACAAAGGGCTGAAAGCTCTCAACATCCTCCGAGCAACGAGGTATCAAGTCAAGTGCGAAGCACGAATTCGAGATGGAACAAGATACTCCATTCTCTCATCCGGGGCATCGATTAAATGTCACCGGAGGAAATAGCCATGGGCTAATAATGTTGGGCGTGAACCCACAACTTCTTGTTTATCCATCAATCACCCTGGGGAGGGATGAAAAATGAGAGAGTGAAGAATAGAGAGATGTGCGTTGAGAGAAAAAGTGAGAAAATGGCTTTTTCAGAAAAACAGAGCCTGAGGGTCGAGTGATGTGAGAATCACAAATAAGAAAGGGTGGGAAATAATACCCGGAGAAACTGGCTCCTCACGAACTGAGAGGTCTATTATCTTTGTAACACGTCTGTGTGTTGCGTCTTCGATTTTGTTTGTCTCAATTCTTGTCTTGAGTCGTCTCGAGTGTTTCTCGATGTGTCTAGGTTTTTACCTTTTGTTTTTCGTTGTTGAGTCTTTTTTCCGCTGTGTTCAGTCATAGGCTCAATACCCGGTCGAGAACTCATATTCTCAATTTCAAATAAAATGCGTTTTGTGCTCTGAGTGCTGTGCCATTCTCCATATTTGTACAAAGCAAGATTGGTTCTTTCAACAACTGCAGGGTTTGACCCAGGTCACGTGAGAACAGCAAACATATGGACTCCGAATTGTGGAGCACAAGAAGAGAGGAAAAATTTTGGAGCATCTGAGTGTGTTTCAACTTCAGCAAGTTCAGTCATTACACCCCGTACACTCAGAATGAGCCGTGTATTCAGTATGAGCAATATGCTGTTGTGGGCTGTGTGTTCAGAATAAGCAGTGCATTGTATGAGCTGTGTGCATAGGCTGTGTGCCGAGTAAACCAAGCGTTGTGTTATGGGCTGAGTGTTCAGAATGAGCAGTGGGTTGTATGAGTTGTTTGTCATTGGCCGGTTCATTATCTAGTTATTACGACGCAAGTGTTCCAATTTTCAGACAAAAGATCAATCTCATTTATATTGTTATGTAATATGATGCGATGCGATGCAATGCGATGTATGAAATGTACGAATGCAACACTTTTTCAGACAAAAAGCTTGTTTCATTTCATTATCTTTTCAAGTACATAGCTTTGAAGAAAATAAAACCTGTCTGCGACAGTACAGTGTGCTCAAGCTACCAGCAAAAAGAAAAAGTACAACACAAAAAAAGAGCAGTAAAAGTCTAGATCAGTGCCAAGTGGTCTTAGGCATGAGGGTCTATCCTCGTCCTCTTCCTGGACGAGGGTCCAGGAGCATCGTCGTCGGCTCCGCCATCTAAACCCGAGTCCGAGTCATCGCCAGTCTCCTCCTCAGATGACTCTGCCTCCGCCTCCGTCTCAGACTCATCATCATCCGGAACTGGCGCCCGTGAACTGCTCCCTACGTGAGTGCGCCCCGCCTTAGTGCGGGGATGTATTGTGGTCACTCGCCCTGTTCTCCCTCCTCCTCAGACAGATGCAGATGGTCCTGCTGGAGCACCCCCTGTAGCTGACATCTGGAATGGGGGCTGAAAAGGACAAAGGGTGAATGCATCAGCAAAGCAGAGTACGAATACAGAATACAGTATGTGAATACAGTGTATGAGTGCTATGAGCAGTGTATTGGTACAGAATACAGTGTGTGAATACAGTGTATGAAGGCCGTGATGAACGCTATGAACAGTCTGTGGGTTACAGTGTGTCAGATGCCGTGAGAGCCGCGTATCAAGTGCTGTGTTGATAATGCGATGTATCAGATTATGAAGGGTTTGAGATTGTGGTTGAAAGAGCTTATCGAGATATTGTAGATGGCCAGCAGGTCGAGGCTCCGCTGTAGCATCCCCATCACGAAGGCAGTCAACTCCAAAGACTGGCGAGTGTACTCGACAGAAGTTTACAAGAGTGTTAGAAACATCGGTATTCTGTGAAATATCAAGAAAAATGAAATGAAATGACTGTGCAAGATACAAAATGCAGTAGCGCATACCGGAGGCAAGTCGTAGAATCTGACTAGCTCATGATCAGGCGGAGGGAGAGTGATGAGGAGCTGGTAAGCCTCTCCACCCTGCCCTCGGCAGGTCATCATCGTAGGTAAAGCTGGCCACTCGCCTCTCTGCTCTCTCTGAGATCCGCTCCTGCCGCGAGCCCGAGCCGCCCTCCGTACTCCTACTCTGACCGCTGGTGCCGTAGGCCTCTCCCTCTCAGCTCGACGAGGACCGCCCAGAGGTGGCATCAGATAGGCCTGGATATACTCAGTATAGTCGCCCTCGCCCCTGAAGCCCTCCGTATCCCAGCCGATCGTGTAATCAGCCATCTCCTCCAGAGTGTACCTCTCTGTCTGCCTCATGGTCGTAGGAGGCAGCTCCGGAACCGTCTGCTCTGGCATGCCCAAGGTCTGCCGCAAGAAGTGCTCACCTAGGTACCAAGCCCGACAGACCGGGCCCTCCAACAGAAGCCTGAATCGGGTAGACTCCTCAACGTCTGCATACCGCTTCCGAACTGCGGCTGGCAATGGAGCCCAAGGCTGCCTGGTAATCTGTAAATGATATGCAGTTTGTTATCTGCTGTTATCGAAAGAATAATGTAAAGCAAAGCTTAAATGAACTGCAAATTCTAAAATACCTTTGCAGCGGTAATGGTATCGAAGTAGCGACGGAAGAATATGAATGACTCCCGTGGTCTCCGCACGCATCTCACATCGAAGCGTCGAGAGAATGGAACGCTGATGGGGGTCTCCTCATCTGGCACTTGGGCAAGCCTCGGGAAGTAGGCATAGACCCACAACTGTAGAACAAATATCAATATGCTTATCAGATAAAGCAGAATGCAGAATAAAGCAAAAATCGCAGAACCGTATATTGTGTAGTGCATCGTGCAGAGTGTACAGTACGTGCAGTATACAATCAGTGTAAAGCAGATTACATGTTTGCAGTGTGTGCAGTGTACAGTCAGTTGGCAGCAAATTGTGCAGTATATGAAGTGTATTGTGCAATGTTTGCAGTGTGTAAAGCAGATTATATGTGTGCCGTGTGTGCAGTATATGACCAGCGTGAAGTAGACCGCAGTGTGTGCAGTGTACAGAGTATAGAAAATGTAAAGCAGAAATGTAAAACAGAAAAGAAGATGTACCTCCCAAGCCCGCCAGTAGCCTCCGAGCAACTGTCTGCTACAACGGGAGGATGAGCTCATGTATCCGTAAAGGGTGGCCAAATCGGCACCACCCCAGTCGTAAAGGCGGATCCGTGTGACGTCCACTAAAGCGCTTAACAGACAGAGGGGCACGGTGTTCGCCCGGTCGGTGAAGAGAGTCGTCCCCAGCAAAAACATAAGGAAGCCAAGGCTGGCTGAATCCTGAGCCATCGGTGCCTCCTCAGCCAAGGCTGGCTGAATCCTGAAGTGGTCCTCGAACCACGAATATCTGACAAATCCTGGATGGGCAAGAGGTGGCAGCTCGCCAAGCAGGTATATCTGGGCGGCCTCCCGCTCGTCCATATCTGTGTCAAAGGGGTTCGGATCACCCCCTACCCCGATGCCGGTAAGCATCGAGAAGTCAAAGGGAGTCATCGTCATGTCTCCCGTGGCAGCAGAGAAGTGGAAGGAATCGATGGTGTCCCACCACCTCTCCACCAGAGCAGCAAGGAGAGGCTTGCTCTCAGTAAGGCACGAGAGTCCCCTGTAGAAAGTGTCGAAGCTGGCCTGGTCGACGATGTGGCGGACTGCATCAGGCAGCTCCAAGTACCATCCACGGGCGACAACATTCCCATACCCCCGGAAGGCATGGGAATCCCCCTGTATTCAAAAGCAAACAGTTGCGAAGCAATGTTAAATATACAGTTTTGAAGAACATTCAGAATTGACAAAAATACAGCGTGTGTGCACGTGTTCAGATTCAAACAAACATCGAGTGCCGATGTGTTCACAGTGAACTACAACGTACGATGTATCAGTATGTTCGTGTGGTTCAGTGAAAATACAGTGTGTGTGCACATGTTCAGATTCAAGCAGATATCGAGTGCCGGTGTGCTCGCAGTGAACTACAGCATATGATGTATTAGTGTGTGTTTGAGTGGTTCAGTGAAATACAGCGTGTGTGCACATTTTCAGTTTCAAGCAGATATCAGGTGCAAGTGTGTTCCCAGTGGACTACAGCATATGATATATTGGTGTATTCGGGCCAAACATTTAAAAGACAGAATCAAGTATTGCAGTTGTGTATTCTACTTTGTAGAAAATGAAGTGGGGAAGAATGTACCTCGGAAGCGCCGTATGACAGATGTGACTCTGGCTCGCGCAGAAGAAGCTCCGGGGGCACGGCCCTATCAAAACTCCTGAAGTGGCGAAGGCTGTCAGGAGGTAACACGTGTATAGCCGGCCTGTAAGCCGCCGGATCGAACGATCGGATGTGAAGAGGCAAGAGCTCGACCTCGGGATCAACATCCATCTCCGGGGGAGCCCCACCCTGTGGAAGATCGCCTGCCATCTCGGAGAGAGTGCAAAAATGGCCGGAAATGCAAAAATCGGGCAAGAATATGAAAAGTCAACTGAAAAGTCAATCCCGAGAGGGTGAAAAATGGGCGGAAGGCTCGGAGTCCAGAAGGGGCACAAAGATCGAGGTAAACTCAAGGGAAACAAACCCCGAGTGGTGGAAATCAAGAAAAGTGTACCGAAACGGAGATTTGTTCGGTTCAAAATGTTCGAAACGCGAAGGATTTCGCGAATCAAACGTCGAAGATGGCTCTAAAACGCGACAAAAGCGAGGATAGAAGGTTAGAAAATGACCGAGAGGGATGGGGGAAGAGTTTTCGAGTTTGTGAGAAGTGAGAAAATAGGGCTAAAAGCCCCATATTTAAAGACCCGTGCCGAAAGGACAAAACTGACCCGATACAAGCATTTTTGGCCGGTCGTCCACATTGTTGGCCGGTCGGCCAAATATTTGGCCGATGGCCTTGTTTTGCGGCCGATGGATGGCTGGTGGACTCTCCTGATAGCCGGTGAGCCTCCTATACCCTTGTTTGGGTCATATATGGGGTTTGGGACCTTCTTTGTTCAAAGACAGTGCAAGGAACTACATTTTGAAGCTTAACCGGTCTTTGTGCCGTGTCTTCTGTGCGTAGCACTCGAATACATGCAAGGTGTATCCTTTTTGTATTCTTTTTGTATCTTGCAAAAGTTCGAAAACTACAAATACGTTGCATTGTTATGCATGTCTGCATGCGTTGTAGCGCACACCGTCTCTTGCATTGTTATGCATGTTTTCATACGTTGTAGCACACGTCATCCCTTGCATTGTTATGCATGCCTACATGCGTTGTAACGCGCACAACCTGCATTGATATGCACTGCTCATTTGCATTGTCATACATTTTGAAAGACATGCGTTGTCGCGCATTCAAATTCATGTGCATTGTCATGCATTTCAGAAGACATGCATTGTCGCGCATTCGAGTTCACATGCATTGTCATATATTTCGAAAGACGTGCGTTGTCACGCATTCAAGTTCATGTGCATTGTCATGCATTTCAGAAGACATGCGTTGTCGCACATTTGAGTTCACATGCATTTCTCAAGCGACATGCGTTGTCGCGCATTCGAATTCACATGCATTGTCATACGTGTCTCATTTGCATTGCCATGTATTTCAAAACAAAAAATAAATAAATAAATAAAAAACACAAAAAAAACAAACATGCATTATCATGCACTTTTCATGCATTTAAAAAAAAACAAAAACAAAAAAAACATAGCTTGCATTGTCATGCATTCACTGTAAATATTGCATTTACATAGCATACATTGTATATAGCATACAGGACATGCACATAGTATGTATATTCCATTGTACATAGAAAACATTACATGCATTTGCTGCATTATCCATTTACGGCTTGCGTCTTTCCATGTTGAGCTTGGTTTGGTATGTGCCCGTACTCCTCGTGTTGAAGCACAGTTATGATATTATGTGTATGCACCTAGTGTTGTGGGTGACGGCACCGTTTCCGTGTTAAACATGGTTTGTATGTGTCCATGCCTTTCCTAGGCAAGATATGGTTTGGCCACATGCCTCATTTATTCCTTCCATTACATATTGTATATATTGCATTGTAGCTTGCATTCATTTACCGCATCACCTCCATCTATCACTTGTGCCTTTCCATGTTAAGCTTGGTCTGGTATGTGCTCATACTTCTCGCGTTGAAGCACAGTTATGATATTATGTGTACGCACCTAGTGTTATGGGTGACGGCACCGTTTCTGTGTTAAATGTGGTTTGTATGTGTCCATGCCTTTCCTAGGCAAGATACGGTTCGGCTGCATGCCTTATCCATTGCATCCACTGCATTCATTGTAAATGTTGCATTGTACATAGTTTGCATTGTCATGCATTCATTGTAAATATTGCATTGTACATAGTTTGTATTGTCATGCATCTTTCCTTACATGCATTGTAATGCATTCTTCCTTACTTTACATTGTTATGCATTTCTCTACTGCATCATCTGGTATGTAGGTTGCATTGTACATAGCTTGCATTGTCATGCATTCATTATATTGTACATAAAGAGCATTGCATGCATTTGCTGCATCCTCCATCCACGGCTTGCGCCTTTCCATGTTGAGCTTAGTCTGGTATGTGCCCATACTTCTCGCGTTAAAGCACGGTTATGATATTATGTGTACGCACCTAGTGTTGTGGGTGACGGCACCGTTTCCGGGTTAAACGTGGTTTGTTTGTGTCCATGCCTTTCCTAGGCAAGATATGTTTTGGCAGTGCGCCTTATCCATTTCGTTCATTACATTGTAGTGTAATGTGTTGTGTCCAGTATTTAGGATCATGGTCTTTCCTGAGTAGAGCATGCCTCACTTATATCTTCCCACCCAATTACTTGTATCTTGTGTTTCATCTACACACTCATAGTTCTGCATGTGTACGCGCCTATTCCACTGTTGGGATTGTGGTTTGAGGGTGTCGGCACCTTTTCTATGGTAGACGGATTTTGCATCTCCATCATCTTCATGATATTTGTGTGGTTTTGTACCGCTTATGGTTTGATCATGTTTTAAATGCATTGCATATCATTTGCATTGTTTATACATAGTTTTGTAAATATTGCATATCATTTATAGTTTTGTAAATATTGCATATCATTTTTGCATCCATTTCGCATTGTTATGTGTTGCATATAGGTTGCATTGTCATGCACTCCTTCACTTGCGTTGTCACGCAGCTTTCGATTGCATCGTTATGCATGTTGCTAACGATGTTGTACCTGTTAAGTTCTTTTTCTTTTTCAGGCACAATATTGTATGTACGGTTCATTTGAGGCTGGCACGACCAGACGAACCGCATAGGTATTGTATTCTCCGCGTCAAACGTAGTGAGAATTGCATAATTCTCTTACATCCTTTCTACATTGTAATGTAGTTTGGTTTCTACTAGCTTAAAACTGTCGCATGTATTTGCTTCGTTACAGCTTTCTTTGCATGATCATAAGTTATGCTCGGCTTTGTGCATTGTCTTGCATTTTGCCCTTGCCTTCGGGCCCATATCTTTGTTTGCAGCTTGTATGCTTTGTCTAAGTCTTCGACCTTGTCAAAAATGGGTCGTCTCTGGGCTTTGACACTCACTCCCGTCATTGTTATGAGTTTCGAGTTCTGTCAAAGAGGGACAACTGTAGACACCCCATGTTTGACTGTCCCCAAGACTTAGACATCACTATTTGAACACTCGGTGATCATCCATGTTTGTGTTCGTCTTGAGTTCTCGGAGGTTTCAGCTACGAGCCTTGCCTCAAGAGCTCTCGACTTGCCTGTTTTGTGTTTGCTTTTGTACCAAACACTTGTGGTCTTTGCACCTGAGGGTAGGGAATAGCTTATTGGCCATCCCCACACCTCACCGGCCATGGCTTGAGGCCACCGGCCATGTTTTGTTGCCATCGGCCAAATGTTTGGCCGGTCGGCACTCTTTCTGGTCGGCCGACCATTGTTTTGGTCAATTTGTCATTTTTGGCTGGCCGACCACTGTTCATCTGCTTTTGGCAGATATTTTATGCCAACTGTGATAGCTGGCATCCACAATGCACCCCCTCCATACACGTGTATGGAGGGATTTCCCTCTTGCTTAGCATGTTTTGTAAGCTTTGCAAGAGTGAATCTCTATAAAGGGAGGGCTTCTCCTCCCTCCTCAAGGGTTCCAAGAAGTTCTAGAGCTCTGAGATTAGGGTTAGAGGATTGTGTATCTATTCTATCTCTATATCTCCTTCTCCTTCCATTTTGTGTGTGTTTAAGGTGTTTTGTTCATAGTTTTGCATACAAACACCTAGTGCTACACTTTCCTTTAGCTACTGAGGTACTAAAGAGTTATTTTTAGTGTTCTTGAGTTGATCTAAGCTTGGAGAGGCTGCTGGAGCATTGTTCTTGAAAGAGGTCTTCAAGGGTAAGAACTTTACCCCTTTATTCCCCATATTTGCATAGGCTTTTATCCATCCTTGCATCTGTTTTTAAGCTTAGTCTATAACTAATAAAAGTTCTGATTTTGAGTGCTTAAAATAGTTGTTTAGGTCTCTTTGAGGTTTGGGGTTGTTTGACCCCTCTTAGGCATTGATTGGCCTCATTTTTGTGCATTTTTGGTGAGCTCCAAGACCACCTTGTATTGGTCTTCCCACCACTGAAATCTAGAGAGATTTCAGTGTTGGGGATGATGTTTTGAGATCCTAAGAAGGAGAGGCCATCCCCTCTCCTTGTTGCCTTCAATACTTGTCATTTTAGCCTCATGTGTGAGCATCTTTCTTGAGTTCATGTTGGCCATGTCTTAAGTAGTATTTGTGCTTCTTTTACCATGATATAGCACTATTTTTAATTGGTTTAGACACACCATGCATGCTTAGCATACTTGTCATGTAATGCCATGAAATTGCCTTAACATGCTTTGTGCTTTGAGCCTTGTTTTTAGCATGATTTTGGCTTAGCTTTGTGAAGCTTTTATGCATATTTTGATGTGCTTGAGGTCTGGTTTTGGTCATTTGGGTCATCCATGACTTGCTTTGTATACCTACCATGCAATCTCCCTTGTAGGCCTTGAGTATTGGATCCTCTAGCATGCTGTACTTGTATCATTTCAGTGGTTTGGCACCATTAGTCATGTCATTTCAGTCCATATACCATGCTTGTATACTTGCATTTATGGCTCCTTTGATGTTCAAAAGGTTTGTGTTTTGTGCTCCATGTTTGGGTCATTGTGCATGCCTTTAGACTTAGGCATTTGGAATGCCATTTAAGTGTGTTTTTGGTCTTGTGTAGACCTGCATTGTGACTGTTTTAGGTCCCCATGGCCCTTTGGGGCTTGCTTCATTTAGCCTTGGTTTGAGTCTCGTGGCTAGTTTTCAAGTTTTGGGCTTGGTTGCATGCTTTGCTTGCTTTGTTTAGTTGGTTTGGCACCATCCTTAACATGATTTTCAGAGTTTATCATGCTTACCATTTGTCCATATTTGTTTCCTTTTAAGTGTGCTTAGAAGTCCCTTTTTCATGCTTAAGTATTGGACCATGTTTGCATGTATGTTTGTATGTAAATTTGACCTTATTTCCATGGCATTTGGCCACTGTTTTGGGCCTAGTAGAGGGATATCCATCTTGGTGTAAGTCCATCATTCGCATGTTGTTGCATGCTTGCCTTGTATGTTGTTACACACTTGGCCTTTGGCATGTTGTTGCATGCTATACATGTTTGTATGTTTAGATGCTTAGCCTATTAACATGTTGTTGCATGTTCAAGTGGTGTTGCATTTGGCATGCATCTTGTGTTAAGTTGCTTTACATGTTCCTAAGCTAAGCCCCCCCCCACATGTTGTTGCATGTTGGTCGTTAGCATTATTGTTACATGTCTAGCATGCTTGTTTGCTCAGGTTGTATGCCTAGTACACATTGTTTATTTGCATGCTCATATTGCATACTTAGCTCGCGTACTTAGGTTGCATTTTGCATGCACACCTTGCCTCTTGAATCACCATGATAGAGGTTAGGTCCATTATTTGTTTATGTGCATTTCATTTGACATTGAAATGGCACACTTGGCCTCTTTGGCCATCACGCATTGAAATGCGCGATTGATGGCCCGAGGGTCGAGTACCAAACTCCTTTGAGTCACAAACATGATAAGGAGTGTGGTGGTGCAGACATTTGCTTTAAAATGCATTGCCATGCCATGTTTGCCCTCTGCTGCTGTCAAAACAAGGTTCTGTAGGAAAATATGGTCGACCGACCATTCTCAGTGCCGGTCGACTAAATATCTTTGGCCGAGAGCTACACAACTGGTCGATGACCACTTTACCATGGTCGGTGACCATTCCTTATGGCCGGTGGCATCCCACAATGATCAGGGAGTGATGCTGAAGCATCCTTGGGGCTTGTGCAATTTTCAGAGGCACAGAGCAGTATAAACAGAGGCAGCTTGTGCATGGTGGTGGATTTCTGAGCGGAATTGAGCACGCATGCATTGGACCCTCTTCTCGAGGCTATTTTACCGCTTTATTAGCTTAGTTAATTTGCTTAACTAGTTAAGTGGTCTGTAATTATTTAATTAGCTTGATAGTTAGTTAAATTTGTATTATTCTTTTGGTTTCTCCGAGAGAGGGCGAATTGTGTAATAAGCGTGCGTGTGTGTGATGCATGTCTTCCAATCCCCACTTCTTTCTCCCTTTTACTTACCTGCTTTTGATGGTTAGTATTAGGGCATATTTCAATTAGCATCCTTATGCTATGCATGTGTGCATTCATTCATTTGTATTGCATGCACCGGGCTTAGCACATCATACTAATTGCATAATATTTCAAATCTAACTTGAATACATGTTATCTGTGCATTTCACATGCCATCCATAGATTAGCCGAGCCTATTCTAGTGACATTCTGTATGTGTTACATTAGCCATCTTAACATGAACTAGGATCATGCATGATTACTAACTAGTTTCTTGTTTTGGCTTGGAGTACATTGTAAGTGTTTTTATGCTTTGGCATCTTGCATTTATGTGAGTGTTAACATGACAGCATGCTTGCCATGAGACTAAATGCTTAGTTGATTTACTGCATGAATGCCTGTGGGTGAAGGTTGGATTGTTTGAATTGGAATAATTCATTGAAATCTGTATTTTAGCCTACTTGCGAGTAGCAAACCTCAAATCATTTCCAAACAAACGGATATGCGATGCTTTGTTCCAAATTAGGCGATCTAGTCTATACTTTTGTGTTGTGCGCATCACATAGTAAGATTAGCTAATTAATCGGAATAAGAATGAATAATATTTTCAAAACTAGATATCACATTTAGTAGTGGCCGATCTTTGATCGGGTGAGCGGGGGTGCTCATAGCTGACCTTCCCCAATCTTACCCAAGTTCCCGAGCCGAGGCAACTTCGGTGATGACGGACACGTGGCCTTAGGCAAACGAGTCAGGGTTTCCTAAATTCCCTAAAATAAAATATTTAGGCGGCGACTCTGTATCTGGCAAAACAGTCCATGTTTGGCACATCTTTCTAAAAACCAGTTTTCCAAAACGATTTGCCAGATTTGGACTCTTTGGTGATTTATCAGTCTTGCATTGCACTTTGCAAGATCAGATTAAGAACCGTGACTAATTTGAGTTCGAACTGTAGAAGCATTGAGGCCCGAGGGCGCGTCTACAATGGGGTGACTTAACTAACAAAAATCAAAGTTATATCATGGCAAAATAACCCTAAATAAGCACTGAAATGATGGCTCGCAAGCTAAGGCATGAAGGCATACGCAATGATTCATGTTAAGGCATAAAGGGGCAAACCCTCCAATGCATTGAATGGATGAAAAATGCAAGTGCATGAGCCTGAAACATGGACTGAAATCACATAATAAATGATGCCAAATCATTGAAATAGTCCAAGTAAAGCATGCTAGTAGACTTGGTACACAAAGCTAACAAGCTAGAATGCATTATAGCTATACAAAGCATGGCATGCATGACCAAAAAAATACAAATCAGACCTTAAACATGGTAAACCATGAACAAAATCCTCTCAGTGCTAAGCCAAAAGCATGCTAAAATGACATGTTAAAGCATGAGACACATTAGGCTAGTTCATGGAATTGCACTACAAGTGCATGGAGCATGCAAGAGGTGACCAAACCAAACCCTAACAGAGGTATGACATGACAACACAACACCAAAAACATGCTAAAATGGAAACAAAACAAGCTAGAATAACATGCTACTTCATGAAGCATACAAGACTAGTTTGTGTGATTTACACTACAAGTGTATTAGGCATGCAAGATCCAATGAAACCAATCCAAAACAGATTTAAGGCATGTTAAAATAACACCAAAAACCTACTGATATGGCCCCAAAACCAGCTAGAAAGGCAAGCTCAAACATGAGGCACATAAAGCTAGTTTGCAAGATTTACACTACAAGTGTATAAGGCATGCATGGAATGACCAAACCAAGCCAACACAGATCTAAGGCATGCTAAAATAGCCCCAAATACATGCTAAGAACAATCTAACACAAGCTTAGTAGACATGCTCAAACATGAGGAATATGAAGCAAGTAAACAAGACACAAGGAGAGGGGATGGCCCTCTCCTATTTAAGACTCCAAAACCACATTTCCACCATGGAAAATCCTCTGGATTTCAGTGGTAGAAAGGTCATGCAAAGGCTACAACAAGAGCCTAAAGGGATGGCTCAAAACAAGGCCTAACAAGGCCTAAGAGGGGGTAGATCACCCCCAACGAAAAAGTGACTTTAAACAAACTTTTTAAGCATGCAAAAATAGAACTTTTTCCAGTTAAGAGCTAAGCTTAAAACAGTATGAAATAAGGCTAAAAGCTTAAGCAAGAATGGGGGATTTAAGGGTTAAAGATTCACCCTTGAAGACCTTCTTTACTACTGCAACTCCAGCAACCTCTTTGAGCTCAAACCAGCCTAAGAACACCAAAAACAACTTCAAGAAGCCTCAGCAACACAAACAAGGTGTTTGAGTGTGTGTTTGTGTACAAAAGTGAGACAAAACTACACTTTTAAGGCGCAAAACAAGAACAAAAAAGAGATATAGATACAAGGCTATATGTATATCTCAAGGGAGATTTTTCAAACCCTAGAAGAAGGAGGAGGAGCCTCCCTCTTACAGAGAACAAAAGGCAAAGCTTCTTCAAGAAGCTAAGCCTCAAACCAATCCCTCCATACACGTGTATGGAGGATGGCTCTGGTGCCCTCCAGCTGGAGGAAAATATCTCCAAAAAGGTGCCAAAAAGTAGCCGACCACTTTAAGTGGTCGGCCAGCTACTTTAAGTGGTCTCCCAGAACAACAACTGGTCGGCCATGGTGGGAGAGAGTCCAGAGGATGAAAACAAGCAAATGGTGTGGTGGCCGACCAGTTTTGATGGTTCAAAGATCAGGGAGACCAGTTGTCAGACCAGAAAACTGGTTGGCAGGAGGAAAAGTGGTCTCCAAGGGGAAATACTGGTCTCCCACCCTTGTACCACCTTCCAAACAAGGAAAACAAGGTTTGTACCAAAAACAAACCAAAATGGATGTAAGACGAAAGTTCGGGAAGCAAAGCGCGCAGTCGGGAGCCTCGAAAACTAGCTAACAAGCACCAAAAGTGGTTTACGACCACAAAAGTGGTCTTCCAAACCACAGTGGCCCTCTAGGCCAAGGAAACAAGGTGTGGTTCGAAAACCATGCCAAACAGAGAACGTTAAGCGGTCCCGAGACAAGGCGCGCGGCCGAAGGCTCCAAAAACCGAAAACTAGTCTCCAAACGGGAAAAGTGGCCTACGACCACAAAAAGTGGTCTATAACCACAAAAGAGTGGTCTACAAGACCTCTCCCTCCCTCAGGCAAGGAAAACAAGACTTGGTCCGCAAACCGAGCCAAAGCACAAAGATTTCAGAGGCTCTGAGGCAAGGCTCTCAACCAAAACTCCGAAACCTCGAAACGAGCACAACATGCGCAATCACCGAGCGCTCAATCGGTGACGTCTAAGTGTAGACATGCCCGAACATCCCGGCTCTGCGTGCGAATGGCATGAAATCCATTTTGTTCATTAGCTACTACAGTTCGGACTCAATGTCACGGTTCTGAATCTAATCTCGCAAAGTGCAATGCAAGACTGATAAATCACCAAAGAGTCCAAATCTGGCAAATCGTTTTGGAAAATTGATTTTTATAAAGAAGTGCCAAACATGGACTGCTTTGCCAAATACAGAGTCGCCATCTAAATATTTTGTTTTGGGGAGAATTTAGGAAACCCTGACTCGTGCCTAAGGCCACGTGTCCGTCATCACCAAAGTTGCCTCAACTTGGGAACTTTGGTACGAGAGGGGAAGGTCATGCAATGAGCACCCCCGCTCGCCCGATCAAAGATCGGCCTCTACTAACATGATATTTTGTTTTTGAAAACACATGTGTTCTTATTTTGGTTTATTAATCTATCATTACTACGTGATGCGCATAGCATACAAGTATAGACTAGATCGCCTAAGTTGGAACAAAACACTTCATGTTTGTTTGTTTGAAAATGGTTTGAAGGTGCTACTCGCAAGTAGGCTAAGACGTGGATTTTTCCACCCTCAAGTGGGTTTAAGAAAACATGATTTTGCCACCCTTAAGTGGGCTTAAAACTCGCATTTCAATGAATTGTTCCAATTCAAGCAATCCAACCTTCATCCACAGGCATTCATGCAATTAAACACCTAAGCACATAGCCTCATGGCAAGCATGCTAAACATGGCAACACTTACACTCATGCAGGGATGCTAAAGCATAAATACTCACAGTGTACTCCGAGCCAAAACAACAACTAGTTAGTAATCAATGCATGATCCTAGCTATGTTAAGATGCCTAATGCAACACATGCAAAATGCAACTAGAAATAGGCTCGGCTATTCTAAGATGGCATATGAGATGTAACTTGATAACATGTTGTTAAACACATATTCAAGTAAATGTATTTAAATATAATGCGGTTAGTATGATGCGCCGAGCCCAGTGCATGCAAGACAAATGAATGAATGCATACATGCAAGGCATAAGGATGCTAATCAAAACATGACCTAGAACTAACCATTGTAAGCGGTTAAGTAAAAGGGAGAAAGACGTGGGGTTAGAAGACATTCACACACTCACGCACACTTATTACAAAATTCGCCCTCTCGACGGAGGATCCGAATAAATACGCAATGCTAGCTACATTACACTAATTAATTATTACAAAACCTTAACTAATTAAGCAAATTAATTAAGTTACAAAACCAACTAAGTAAGAAAAGAAAGAAGTTGAATCAAGCTGCCACAGCTCTTCCTCGAAATGATGAATGATGCATGCTCGGTCGCGTCCTCCCGGAAATCCATTACCATGCCTCATGCTGCCTCCATTTGCACTGTTTTAGACTTCTGAAAATTGTGCAAATCCCCAAAACACTTCTGATCCACCTCATGGACATGCTGAGAGGCTATTGGCCAAATAGTATGGTCATCGGCCAAGGGATAAGGGTCATCGACCACTTTTGAAGCTATCGGCTAGATATTGTTAGCCAATCGGCACACCAGATAGCCGATCGGCCATCTCTTCCTGTAAACTCTCATTTTGCTGTAACAGAGCACAAACAAGGGCATGGCAGTGTATTTGCAAGAAAATGTGTGTGCAACCACACTCCCTATCATGTCTAAAGCTCAAAGGAGTGTAGTGCTCGGCTCTTGAGCCATCAATCACGCATCTCAATGCATGATGGCCAAAGAAGCCAAATTGCACAAGGTCAATAAATGCATGACAAATGAGACACTTGGACCATCGCCTTATCATGGATAATCAAAGGCAATGGAGACAAAGGGGATTGGCCCATTTTCATCACTTCAAGTATGAAATGGACAATTCACTTTGTGTTCAACATAACGTCCGGTTGAACACAATGCAATGCACACATGCAACATGCTTATCTTGGCACATTTTACTTGATTGATTTTGTTTACACATTTTAACATTACCAATCCATTCATTGATCAACTTGTCCAAATATGAGGGTCCTCTAATGAGAGAGAGGTCTATCAAAGAGAATGGTTTAAGGCATGGGAGAGACCAATGCTTTTGACTAGGAGTAACCCTCAAAAGAAGGTTGAAGCCATTTAAGCATAGGCCTCAATCCCTTGCATTAAACTCAAACTCAAGACTAACCAATCCTCAAAACTAATCAAAAGTGAAGAAATGATGTGGATGGCAGATTTTCAGTGCTAAAGTGGCATGAAATGCAAGGCTCTACTATGCAAACATCGCATGCACAACATGCTAGAACACTTAAGCATTGAAACTAGCAAAGAGCTTCACACTAGGACCATGCAATACAATGCACAATGGACTAAACCAACCCCAAACAGTCCTCATGCATGCCAAAACAGTGGCTAAAATGGACTGAAATGATAGCATGATAAGCAAGAAAAAGCATGCTCAAATGATGGCTCGTAAGGAGGGCACAAAGCTCAACTCTCAAACACATTGATGGAGTGGAAAATGTGAGAGTATGACAATGAAATACGCTCTGAAATCACCTACCAAATGATGCCATATCATACAAATAGCTCAAATAAAGCATGCAAAAGGGCTTGAAATACAAAGCTAGTCAAGGGCTTTACACTACAACCATACCAAGCAATGCTCAAATGATCTAAAGCACTCAAAACAAACCTAAGGCAGGTCAAAATGGTAGCAAAAACATGCTGGACTCGCAACAAAGATGGCAAGAAAGATAGGCTCCCGAATTAGCTCACAAACAAGGCATAATGGCACAACTCTTAAACATAATTAAAGAGTGATAAACATGAGAGCATGGCAGAAGTTTATGGTTTGAAATTACCTACCAAATGATGCCATATCATGCAAATAGCTCAAATATGACATGCTAGAGGGCCCAAAGTGCAAGGCTAGCAAAGCCAAATACACTATAGCTATACAAAACATGAAGCATATGGCAAGTACAACCCCAAAAAGTCGTATATCATGCCAAAATGAGTCTAAAACATGCATGGAGCAAAGCCAAAATAAGCTAGCATGGAGGCATGAAGCATGGGGTAAGCAAGGCTAATGAGGAGGATTACACAACACCTACCAAAACCAAGCATGAGATGACTTTACCAACAAAAATTAGAGTAATGGAATGTCAAAATAACACCAAAAATGGGCTGAGACTAAGCCAACACATGCTAGAATAACAAGCTAACTCATTAGGCATGCAAGGCTAGCAAAGAGGATTTGCACTACAAGTGCATGAAGCATGCAACCAATGATCAAACAAGCCAAAAACAGAGTTAAAGAATGTTAAATAATGGCCAAAAATGTGCTGGAGTGGAGCCAAAACATGCTAGAATTATAGGCTAAAATAGCAAGCATACAAAGCTAGTGAGCAAGGTTTACACTACAAGTGTATAAGGCATGCAAGAGGTGAGTCCATCAATCAAAATCAGAGTTATAACATGCCCAAATAACACCAAAAACATGTTTTAACTAAGCTAATTCAAACCACAAGAGCATGCTTCTTTGTAAGGCTAACAAGGCTAGCAAAAAGGATTTACACTACAAGTGCATGAAGCATGAAATCAATGATCAAACGAGCCAAAAACAGAGTTATGGAAGGTCTAATAATTCACAAAAATGAGCCTAAACAAAGCCATAAAGAAGTAAAAACACATGCTCATTTGGTTGGCCATCAACACAAGTAAACAAGAGAAGAGGAGGAGGGACAACCCCCACCTATTTTGGCCCTCAAAACAAGGTTTTTACCACTGAAAATCCTCTGGATTTCAGTGGTTCAAAAGGCACAAAAAGTTGTTTTGAAAGGCCTTGGAAGATGGCTCAAAAGCTATACAAGCTAAGAGATAAAAGGGAGAGACAACCCGTTAGCCAAACAAGGCTTAAACCATCATTTAGAACCTCAAAAATCAGAGTTTTTTGTTATGGTTCAAAACCAGCCCCAAAATAGTCTAAAACAATGGAAGAAGGATGGTGAAGCAAGTGTGAAAGACAAGCTTAAAGGGGGAAAGTTGTATACCTTTGAAGCAAAGCACACACTAGGCACAAAAAAAGGCACCAAACCAAGCTTTAATCCTCCTTTTAGAGCTCAAGCAAGGTTCCAAGTAAGCTTTAAGCAACCTTAACCCATAGATGGACCACTTTCATCAAGGATGTCTAGGCAAAAGAGAGGTATTTCTCTACTTGCATACACAAAAGGAAAGAGGGAGAGGCTTTGGAGAGAGAGGCAGAGATCAAGTTTTGAATATTGTAGAGAGAGAGGGAGTTTTAGTGAGGGAAGCTCTCAAAACTTGCTTAAGAAGTTCTTCCTCTTGAATATGAGATATAAGGCTTCATATATAGCAAAAATATCAAGTTTGGTCAAAAATATCTGAGCTAGGACAGGTGGCACAAGCTGGAAACAGCTGGAAGAGAAATATCTGCCAATTCTAAGCTTTCTGGACATTTTTGGCCAATCGGCCAACATTTGTGGCCGATAAGGTTCACTTTTGGCTGACCTATGGCCGATGAGGTCCAATTGTGGCCGATGGACTCCCATAGAGGTCGATGGAAAAAATTAGCCCTGGTCTCTGACTTGAAGCAAGCCTAATTCCTTCATCTGGACTCCTTTTCAAGTCATTCTTGAGCCTAAACTATAGCCCCAGAAGTTTTCTTTCTAATTATGCAAGCCTCACATCAAAATTCCATGCGTGCTAAGAGATATCCCTCTTTTAGTGAACGCTACTCAGTTTCGGTCCAACCGAAATGATGCCGAACTTCAGCCAATCATATCTCCCATATCCAGACTCAGCTTTAGGAGATTCTTAAGTGAAAAAAGAAGCCCCAGAAGTAAGCTTTCCAACGGTGATGGCCTCATAGCTTAAATCCAAATATACAAAAGGATAGGCCCGATTCAACGAGGGTTACCCGACTCTCTCTTAACGGTTCACGCCCATCTTTTTTCCCAACTTGGTTTCTTCCCTCTTCTCCTCTTTTCTTTAACTCCAAACCCTAAAGAAGGTGTTTTGAAAGATTTTTCAAAGATTTCATCTCTCTTTCATTCATTTCCACTTTGCCCTTGCTCGGTTTATCAAAAAGCGCAACATTTGACAAAATGCAAGCGTCGGAACATCGTAGGAACTTCATTTCAAAAATATTTTGAAAGAGAGGATTTTGAGGTCTAAAAACCATTCAAAATAGCTTTGGTCCAAAATGGGGTGTGAGGTTTGGATTTGACTCTCTCTTTGCCTAAGAAATCGAACCTTTGCATTGCACACCTTTCATCACCAAGTAAACCATCAGTAGCGCCCAAGTCTGAAGGCCGGTCAAAAATGGGGTGTCTACACTAAGTCTTAAGGTCGGTCAAAAATGGGGTGTCTATAGTTGCCCCTCTTTGACAGAACTCGGAAGTCATAAGTGGCGGGAGTGAATGTCAAAGCCCAGAGACGACCCATTTTTGACAAGGTCGAAGACTTAGACAAATAGGCAAGATTACAAAGAGATGTGCCCGCAGGCAGGGGCAAAATGCAAAGGACATGCACAATGCCAAACATAACTTATGATCATGCAAAGAGAACTGCAATGAAGCAAATACACACAATAAATGCAACAGTTTAAAGCAAGCAAATGCAAATCAAACTACATTACACGCAGAAAGGATGTAAGAGAATTATCAATTCTTGTTACGTCTCACACGGAGAATACAATACCGTTTGGTTCATCCGGTCGCGCCAGTTTAAATGAACCGTACATACAATATTGTTCCTGCATAAGAGAGAAACTCAACAGGTACAATGTCGTTAGAAACATGCACAGCAATGCAAGTGAAAAGTGCGTGACAACGCAAGTGGAGGGGTGCATAACAATGCAACCTAAGTGTGCGCATAACAATGCGAGGGGGTGCATAACAATGCAACCTAAGTGTGATGCATAACAATGTGGAAGGGATGCATGAAAATGCAACCTAAGTGTGACGCATAACAACCTAAGTGTGACGCATAATAATGCGGAAGGGATGCAGACAATGCAACCTAAGTGTGACGTATAACAATGCGGAAAGGGGTGCATGACAATGCAACCTAAGTGTGACGCATAACAATGTGGAAAGAGATCCATGACAATGCAACCTATTAACAAGTGCAAATAAGGTGCGCAATATAGCGCGATAAAATGCAAGCCAATGCAAGTAGGGTTCACCAAGTAGTGCAATACATAAAATAGGGCGATAAAATGCATGCACAATGCAAGTAAGTTGAACAAAACAGTGCAATGCACAAAATAGCATGATAAAATGCATGCACAATGCAAGTAAGATGCACAAAACAGTGCGATGTGTAAAATAGCGCGATAAAATGCATGCACAATGCAAGTAAGATGCACAAAACAGTGCGATGTGCAAAATAACGTGAGTGAACGGAGAGCACAGCAGATGCAAAGGGGAACATACTCCAACCACGCTGAAATCGTGAGAGGAGGAAAAAACGACCAATCAGGCGCGTACACAACCCACCCTGAGACAAATTCCAAACACGCTGAAATCGTGTGAGGAAAGGGACACTCAAACCATGCTAAAATCGTGAGCGGAGGTCCAGAAACAACTTTAGACGTCCCTGAACGCCCCCGGGGAGAACCCCATTCTATTCGTTTTGTGGGTTGACCACAGTTCGGACTCAAATTGTCACAGTTCTAAATCTGAACCAAAGAGTCCAAATCCGGCAAATCATTTTTGAAAACAGATTTTTTATAAAGAAGTGCCAAACATGGACTGCTTTTCCAGATACAGAGTCGCCACCTAAATATTTTTATGGGAGAATTTAGGAAACCCTGACTCGTTTGCCTAAGGCCACGTGTCCGTCATCACCAAAGTTGCCTCGGCTCGGGAACTTGGGTATGATTGGGGAAGGTCAGCTATGAGCACCCCCCGCCGCCCGATCAAAGATCGGCCTCTACTAACCATGATATCTAGTTTTTTTTATCTTATTCGAATAAACCTAAATAATTTTCCTTTAAAGTAATTCTTTGAATCTTAAATAAAAACCTTAGGTCTTTTAACCAATTACTACCATTGAACATAGATAATACTGTAGCTCAACTTTTATGCTCCCCCTTTCGGAAGTTCAAAATATAAGCCCTATAGTTCAGACTCCCGCGGTTCTGAATCTAATCTCACTAGTGCAATGTGAAATTGATAAACACCAAAGAGTCCAAATCCAACAATCTTTTGGAAAATCGATTTTGAATCAAAAATGCCAAAATTAGACTGCTTTGTCAGATATAGAGTTGCCACCTAAATATTTTATTTTAGAAGTATGATAGCTGTTTGCATACATTCATTCGTTTTGCATCAAACGGGCTCGCGCATTCATACAACTGCATTTGTATTTCAATCCCAAATTGATACTACGTGGTTAGCTGTAGCAATTTTCACATGTCATTTTAGAATAGACGAAGCCTGATTGTTGTTGCATTCGCTGCATGTGTTTACATTAGGCATTTCTGTATAAAGACATGCATGATTAACATAGCTTTTGTTTTTTGCTTGGAGTATCTGATAAGTTGTTTTCGCTTTTAGCATCCTGCAATGCGTGTGAGTGTTGCCCATGACAACATGCTTACCATGAGCTATTTGCTTATATGATATAACTGCATTGATGCCTTGTAGGCGTGGAGTTGAATTACCTGAATTTGGAATAATGCATTAAAACTGTGAGTTTAAGCCACTAGATATGCAAAAACCCATGTTTTCTAAGCTCCACACCGAAAGGTGAAAATCCATTTAGCCCCCATTACGAGTAGCAGACCATTTTTCAAAACAACATGATATGTTTTATTCCAATTCAGCGCGATCCAGTCTATACTTGTGTGTTGTGCGATCACATAGTAAAATCTAGGCTAATGAAACCAGAATAAGAGGCTCATAATATTTTCAAAACAAATATCGTGGTTATAGATGCGATCTCGGATCGGCCGAAGGGGTGCTCATAGGCTGACCTTCCCCGCGAATCACTTAACCCAAGTTTCCCGACCGCAGGCAACTTTGTTGATGACGGACACTGGGCCTTAGCAAACGAGGTCAGGGTTCCTAAATCTCCCATAAAAAATATTAGGGGCATCTGTATCTGGAAAAGCAGTTCCATTTTAGCACTTCTTTAATAAAAAAATTCTGTTTTCAAAATTGAATTTGCCGGGATTTGACTCTTTGGTTCAGATTTAGAACTTGTGACATTGAGTCCGAACTGTGGTCAACCCACCAAACGAATAGAATGGGGTCTCCCCCGGGGGTTCAGGGACGTCTAAAGTTGTTTCTGGACCCCGCTCACGATTTTACATGGTTTAGTGTCCCTTACTCACACGATCTTCAGCGTTGTTGGAAGTTTGTCTCAGGCGTGGTTGGTACCGCGCCTGATGGTCGTTTTTCCTCTCTCACGAGTTCAGCATCGTGGTTGTGTTGCCCCTTTTGCATCTCTTGCTCTCCGTTCACTCACGTGATTTTGCGACATCGCACTTGTTTGTTGCTCTTATCTTGCATGGTGATTGCATTTTATCGCGCTTATTTTACACATCGCACTGTTATTGTGCATCTTACTGGCATTGTTGTGCATGCATTTTCATTGCTAATTTTGTGCCATTGCACTTTTTGTTCAATCTTACTGCATTGTGCATGCATTTATCCCCGTATTTTAATTGTATTGCACTACTTGGTTAACCCTACTGCATTGGCTTGCATTTATCGCGCTATATGCGCACCTTATTATGCAATTGTAATAGGTTTGCGATTGTCATGGATCTCTTTCCACATTGTTATGCGTCACACTGTAGGTTGCATTGGTCTGCACCCCTTTCCGCGATTTTATATTCACACTTAAGTTGCATTGTCTGCATCCCTTCCGCATTATATGCGTCACACTTAGTGTATGCGGTCAGCACTAGGTTTGCATTTCATGCATCCCTTCCACATTGTTATTGCATCAACACTAGGTTGCATTGTTATGCCACCCCTCGCATGTTAATGCGGCACACTATAGTTGCATTGTTATGCACCCCTCCACTGGCTGTCACGCACTTTTCCACTTGCATTCTGTGCATGTTTTCTAACGAGCATTGTACCTGATTGAGTTTCTTCTCTTATGCGGAGAACAATTAGTATTGTACGGTTCATTAAACTGGCGCGACCGGATGAACGCAAACGAGTATTGTAGATTCTCCGTGAGACGTAAACAAGAATTCTGATAATTCTACTTACGATCCTTCTGCGTTAATGTAGTTGATTTTTGCATTAGCTTGCTTTAAAAACTGTTGCATTATTGGTGTTATTTGCTTCAATTGCATCTTTCGATTCAAATATTTGCTGTCATAGTATGTTGGCATTGTCATCTTTGCATTTTGCCCCTGCCTGCGGGCAACATCTCTTTTAATCTTGCCTATTGTCTTAAGTCTTCTGACCTTGTCAAAAATGGCGTCGTCCTGGCTTTGACAGTTCACTCCCGCCACTTACTATACTTGGGCGCGAGTTCTGTCAAAAGAGGGCAACTATAGACACCCCATTTTTGATCCGACCGTTAAGACTTTATGTGTAGACACCCCATTTGACCGGCCTCAGACTTGGGCGCTACTGATGTTTACTTGGTGATGAAAGGTTGATGCAAAGCAAAGGTTCGATTACTTAGGCAAAGAGAGAGTCAAATCCAAACCTCACACCCATTTTGACCAAAGCTTTTTGAATGGTTTGTAGAACTCAAAATCCTCCTTTCAAAATATTTTTGAAATGAGAGTTCTCTACGATGTTCCGACGCTGTCATTTTGTCAAACTGTTGCCTTTTTTGATAAACCGAGAAAGGCAAGTGGAATGAATGAGAAGAGAGATGAAATCTTTTGGTAAAAATTCTTTCCAAAACACCTTCTTTAGGTTTGCTGAGTTAAAGAAAAAGGGAGAAGAGGAAGAAACCAAAGTTGGAAAAAGATGGCCGTGAACCGTTAGAGAGAGAGTCGTAGGTAACCCTCGTGAATCGGGCCTATCCTTTGTATATTTGATTTAAGCTATGAGGCCATCACCGTTGGAATGCTTACTTCTGGCTTCGTTTTTTCACTAAGAATCTCCAAAGCTGAGTGAGTCTGGATGGGAAGATTATGATTGGCTGAAGTTCGGCATCATTTCGGTTGTACGAAACTGAGTAGCGTTGCACTAAAACGAGGAATCTCTTATACGCATGGAATTTTGATGTGAGGCTTGCATAATTAGAAAGAAAACTCTCTGAGGGCGTATAGTTTAGCTAAGAATGACTTGAAAAGGAGTGCCAAGATGGAAGAATTAGGGCTTCTGCAAATAAGAGGAACCAGGGCAATAATTTTTTTTTTTTTTCCCATTGCGAAACCCCCTCTTTATGGGTGGTCCTATCGGCCACGAGATTGGACCTCATTCGGCCACTAGGTCAGCCAAAAGGAACCTATCGGCCACAAATGTTGCTATCTGCGGATTGGCCAAAAATGTCCAGAAAGCCTTAGATATTGCGATATTCTCTTATCCAGCTGGTTTCCAGCGTCTTTTGCCACCTGTCCCTATGCTCAAGAATTAGTTTTGACCAAAACTTTATATTTTTGCATATATGAAATGCCCTTAATTCTCATTCCAAAGGCAAGAACTTCTTAAGCAAAGTTTTAAGCCTTCCGCTCACTAAACTCCCTCTCTCTCTACGAATATTCAAAACTTGATCTCTTGGACCTCTGCTCTACCAAAGCTCTCCCTCTTTCCTTTTGTGTATGCAAGCTACGAAAATACCCTCTCTTTTGCGCTAGGACAATGC